>VMDO01000217.1:0-16329 GCA_007922755.1 Pedetes capensis | reverse complement strand
CTGGCCTTGGAAGCTGCTGACCTCTGCTTGACATGTTGTGGAGGCAGATAAAGAATCAAACTCCAGAGCGATTTTTCCAGATCCTCCATCTGAATGGGATCAGTGTCCACACACTAGGGACAAAAGCCGCTGAAGAGTAAAATCCTAGTGCTTGCCTGGGTGGAGAGTGGGGGACCCTGGCCCCATGAAAGACACAGTGCCCTTGGCCAAGGCCTCCTTTTGTCCAGGGAAATGTAGTCGTGAGTCAGAAGCAAAGAAACAGGGGCTGAGGTAGAGCCCTGGGGTAGAGCACTAGCCTAGCATGTGTGAGGCCATGAGTTCCAGCCCCAGTGCAAGGAAGGAAGGAAGGGAGGGAGGGAGGGAGGAAAGGAGGGAGGAAGAGGGGCAGAATATATTGGTACAACAGGGCATTATAGTCCCCACTTGTCCAAGAAGCTGAAAAGGATCACTTAAGCTCATGAGTTCAAGACTAGCCTAGGTAACACAGCCAGACATCTTCTCAAAAAAAAAAAAAAAAAAAAAAAAGGAAAGCAGGCAAGCAAGTTCATCAAAGCATAGACAGACAGACAGACAACGAATTATTCCCAGGAAATAGACCAAGCTACCATTTCGCAGAGAATGTACATTAGCAAAAAGCAAACCTCCTTCTGTTCCCACTAAGGTGTGCAGGAGAAAACTAGAAGAAAAACGTCCAGAAGCAGAGCTGATGCTTGCCCCGCATCAGAAGCAGGACCTCTAAGCCTCGGCCCACATGGGGCTGGAAGTCCCAGGTGACAGGTGCATCGCTTCCAGGGCTTCTATGCCAGCTCCCGCCCAGAGCTTCCCCATGGCGCCCTATCATCTCACTTAGACACATGCCTCTCTCTGACCACTGCAGCTTCCTGCATTAAGGGCAGGGCTGACAGCTGAAGGCTGAAGGAGTGGCCTCCACATGGAGGCCTCGGCTGATGAAGGAGGGCCATACGTGGTGGGCAGATGGGCAGAACCAAGGAGCTGGGAGCTGCCCCATTCACGGCCCAGAACCAACCCACCAAGACAGCAGAGATGACCAGTCCCTGGGCAGCCAGCATGGGACAAATGTATTGGGAACTCCAAAGGCTTGGGATAGCTTGACACCCTGGACTGAGACAGAGGCAAACCACATCCTACCTCTTCGCCTCTCTCAGCACAGAGCTGCTCCCCACCCGCGCCTCTTGCCATCCTCTCCCTCCTTCCATTTCTTCTCGCCTCCAGGCCTCTTCTCCACCCTTTCACAGTGAGGGGGTCTCAGCAACTTGCCTCCCACCTGCCGCCCCCAGCCACTCTCAGCCAGTGAAAAGAAACTTCAACCTGTCTTTCATGTACCGAAATGCACAATCGATCTTTTTCTTCTGAATCTCACCCTCCATCTTTTGTCACATACAAGGAGACCCGGGATGCACTTGAACACAGTTTGCATATCCCAGGTATTGCTCAGAATTGACAGCTCCATGGGAGGAGCTGTCAGGAAACTTTACAAGGAAAAGCTCCTATGACTGCTCAGTGCGGTGGCGCACACCTGTCAACCCAGCAACTCTGGAGGTGGAGGCAGGAGATTCACAGGTTCGAGGCCAGAGGCAGCCTGCATAACTTAGCAAGACTCGGTCTCAAGATAAAAAATAAAAACCAAAATTGGACTGAGGGTGCAGCCCAGTGGTAGAGCACTTGCAAAGTAGGCAAAGAAAGTGTGAGGTTCTGGGTTCAAACCCCAAGTATTGGGGGAAAAAACCCTCCTGTTATTCCCCTTTGGGGAGTGTGTTGTTGTTGCTGTTAGGTGCCATTGAGTAGGTGTCTGATTCATAGTGACCCAATGTACAACAGGTAGAACGCTTTGTCAGTGCTTCTCTGCTATTCATAGGGTTTTCAATGGCAGATTGGTTTTTGGGAGTGGGTTGCCAGGTCCTTCTCCCAAGCCTATAGCACCTGGTGTTCCCAGGCAGTCTCCCATCCAAGTACTAACCAGGCCTGACCCTGCTTAGCTTCCGAGATCTGACGGGATCTGATGCCACAGGGCTACGGCTGCAGACCCGGGGAGTGTAGAGTTCCATAAAACTCCAAGCCATCTCTTGCCAGGGGCTAATTCAAGCCTAGAAATTCAGTCAAAACTCAGAATCAGTGGGGAAGACAAGTCAGCTATAGAGGCAGGGAGGCCACCCACGGGAGGGAGGTAGACGGGGTTGGGGCGGGATAGGGCCTCTGGTTGCCTGTTCCAGATACTGACTCCCCTACAGAGCTCGCGCCCTGTATCTGCTACTCTCGCAGACCTTGTAGGGACCAGGACACTGAGACTTCTGCAAGGACACCAGACCTGGGAAGGGACCAGCAGGGTGGGCTTCAGGACCGCGACTCCTTGGCCTCCCCAGTTGTGTCTTCCTCTCTGTGTTGGGAGGAGAACACTGCCATGCTGGCTGCGGTGGGCTCATCATCCCCCCGCCTTTCTTCCGCGAGGAAAGACTGGTGCTTCTTCCTGAAAAATACACTTAAGGTCTGCATTTTACTACATGGCAGTTGCACCTCCAGCACCTAACAGCAAAAGGAAGAAACAGAAGAATGAGTTCTCCAAAGGTAGACCTGACCTGCCTACCTGTTGCCCCCCAACCACTCCTGGATGTCCTGTTTCATCTCTGGCTCCACTCTGCCTTAGCAGCCTTCCCCCTGCCACCATCCTCCTGCCCCAGGACCTTTGTACTTACTGCATTGGAATGCTCCTCCCCAGCCACCTGCACAATTCACTTACTGGCTCATTTAGGGCTTTGCACAAACAGAGATGATGCTGGTGTAAGATAGTGACCCCCACCCAGTGGCGGCCAGGGGACAGGTTGGTGCTGGTCCCTCTTCTCAGCTTTATTTCCTTTGCTTATGTGTGTGTGTGTGTGTGTGTGTGTGTGTGTGTGTGAGAGAGAGAGAGAGAGAGAGAGAGAGAGAGAGAATCTCCCTCCATTAGAATGAACCAGAGGACTTGATCTGCCTATGACTGAGTTGTGGCCCTGGCACCCAGAACAGAGCCTGGCAATAAGATGCTTTTAATAAACTTTGCAGATAGAATGACTTCAGTCAGCTTCTGTGCAAGAGTGTCACCCATGTGCCTGTGGCAATGGCTCTCAGGAGCAGCACATTCCCGGAGAACAGGCAGGTCCCTCTCTCCATCACCCTCGATGTCCCTTATCGTCCCCAGGCCTGGTGCTAGCCAAGAACAGCAGGACCCTGCAGCATCCCAGCTATGGCTTCTGCCAGCGGCACCTCCAGCTAATTCCCACATCAGCCAGGAGGGTGCCCAATGCCTCTGCACAAGGCAGAGTCATTATTTCTAAACTTAGCCGCCCTTCCCCACACTGTCACCACAGATGCTGGGAATCTTGGGCCCAGGGTGAGCTCTGCTGCCTCCCCAGCCTCGGGAGCCTGGGGTCACCCGACATCCCACAGGGCACCAAATAAACCGGGCCTGAAGAGCCCGCGCGGCCCCTGGCCTGCTCCAGCAGGTGGAGGACCATCAGGCCCCACACAGACCAGAGCCCACGGCCTCTGGGCTTCACTTGTGCTGACCCAGGGCACTCCTGGGTCATCACCAGCCCATCCCCTGGCCGATTCCATCCTACCCCCAACTCCTGCTGGACACAGAGCTGCCCTGGCAGTGCAGGGATCTGGGGCACAGCAGTGGAGGTCAGGCTCACAAGACTGAACAGAGGAGGGGTAAAAAGACGTTTCTGCAGCAGACACAGCCCCAGCCAGCCAGCCTCCCACACACACCACAGAAGGTCAGGGTCAGGCTCAGAGCCCAGCCAGGCTGGGATCAGAAGACACTTCTCTGCAAAGACTAGAAGCTCCCAGACCAAAGACCTGCACATAGACTGTGGAAAAGAGAAGACATCCACCCTCCACCCTCCAGCCTCCAGGAAGCCCTGTCAGGGCCAGCCAGGCCCTCCATTCCAAGTCAGGCCGGCGGGACCCTGCAGACTCCAGCCATGTTCCCCACTCCTGTCTGTAGTGTCCCCTCCGTCCTCGGAAGTCTGCTCTGCCCTCTGGTGGCAGGTGGAAGGGTCCCAGCATTTACCTTCAATCAACGACCAGGCTACCTGGAGTATAAGCCCCCCAGGTCCCCTCCATCAGTGGGGTGGGTGTGAGGTATGTGCTCTCCACCCGCCTCCAAGGTCCCTGCAGGGCTGTGGCCACACAGCACCATATAAGTTATGAGGTGGTCAATTGGCAACATGGCCTTTCCTGTCCCACATACCCATCCTCTATGGGGTTTCTTCAGCCCCAAGTCTACTGCTTGCCCTCAAATCCTGTCTTAGGGTTGACTTCTAGAGCAACCCAAATAGGGACAGTCTACCAGCTCCTCACAGAGGCCCCACACACAGCCTCCAGTCAGCCTGCCACTCCACTCTTAAACATGAGGGACAGACAGGTGACTGGATGTTTGAGGAAAGCCTCCAGCATGAACAACAACAGGGAAATTCAGAACAAGAAGCATGGGGCCAGTGTCCAAGATGGCTGCCTTCCAGTATTCACACCCAAGATGGCTGCCTTCCAGTATTCACACCCAAGATGGCTGCCTTCTGCTACTCAGGCCCTGTGGGTCCCTCCTAGGATGTTAATGGGACTGAGAGGACATGGCGGAGGGATGATCTGTCACCATGAGAGAAACTGCAACTTCTATCTTGGTTTTCTCTCTCGCTCTTTCTCTCTCTCTCTTTCTTTCTCTCTCTCCCCCTCCATCCCTTTCTTTCTCTCTCTCTCTCCCTCTCTTCCTCTCTCTCTCCCCCTCTCTCTACCTCCCTCTTTCTCTCGCTCTCTCCCCCACTCTCTCGCTTTCTTTCTCTCTCTCTCTCCCCCTCCCTCCCTCCCTCTCCTTCTCCTTCCCCTCTGATCACTCACTCTGAGGGAAACCAACTGCCGTGTCAGGCAGCCATGTGGAGGGGCTCACATGGTGAGGAATGAGGCCCCTTGCCAACAACCCAGTGACTGAGCCTGGAAGCAACTCCTCATCCCAGTCAAGCCCGGCCAACATATTGACAGCAAACTTGTGAGCGACCAGAGCTGGAGCCACCTGGCCAAGCCCAGCCAGATTCCTGGCCCAGAGAAACTGAGATAAAAACCCTTTGTTGTTTTAAGCTACTATGTTTGCAGGTAGTCTGTGCATAATAATAGATAACTGGTATCTACTTCTCAAAGAGGAAACTTCAAAGAATCTATCATTAATATCATGGCAGAGATGAAAAAAGACTTTGCATCCATGAAACGAGAAGAAATTATTAGAGAATGAGAATGCTTGGAAGCTAAAAATATAATAATCCATTTAAGTCAACAGAAGCAGTAGGGGGAAAAAAAAAGAAAAGAAAAACTTGAGAAATTTCCTATAAAACTGAACAAAAAATCAAAAACATTTTGGATTTTTTTTTTTAATTAAAGAGTTAGATGATGAATCCAGAAGCTCCAACATCTGACAGACAAGAGTTCCTAAAAAGAGTACTGAGAAAACAAGGGAATAAAATTATCAAAGTAATACCAGAAACTTCTCCCAAACTGAAAGACAGAGTCTTCAGTGAGAGGGCCTACCAAGTGCCAAATAATGAAAAAGAAAGGCACACATACTGTATGAGTCTGTTTTCCAGTGCCTTAATAAGATACCAGATGCAGGGTACTTTATAAAGAAAAGAGGTTTGTTTAGCTAATGATTTTAGAGGCTAAAAGTCCATGACTGGGCAGCCCATCCACCTGGCCCCTGGGGAGGCCCCCCTTGCTGTGTCACATCATGACAGAGGCACCTGGCAGGAATGTAGTCCTGGAAGGATCACTTGGCAAGGCTGGAAGCCAGAAAGAGCAGAGAGGAGCCAGGCTTGCTCTCTGATAACACCCCTCACTCCAGAACTAGCCAGGGTCCCGCGAGAACCACTTAACCTTTTTGAGGGTGTCATCCCCCAACAATTCAGCCACTTCCCATTAGGGCCCACCTTGTTGTCTTTCCCCTCCCCCAACCCAGCCACACTGAGGACCACACCTCACACCACGTCCAAACCACAGCAAACACATGGATGGAGGTTCAGAACACCAAGGAAAGAGGCTTCCAGAGAGAAGAAAACCAGCTCGTACAATAGGGTAGAAATTAGAATGGCAACAAACTTCTCCACACCAGCATGGAAATCAGAACTTGTTGAGGAAATGCTTCAAAATTCTAGGTAAAAATAATTGCAAACCTACAACAATGAACTGAAAATAAGAATGGAATAAGTGCAGGAGGAGGCTGAGAGGGAAGGTGTTCCACTGAGACCAGGCAGCAAACACAAAGGGGAAGCAGAGTTGGACATGGAGATGCCTGCCCATGATCTCAGCAACTTGGGAAGTGGAGGCAGAAGAATCACAGGTTCAAGGCCAGAAGCAGCCTCTGCGACTTAGTAAGACGCTGACTCAAAATAAAAGATAAAAAAGAGACTGTGAGTGCAGCTCAGTGCTAGAGCATTTGCTTAACATGTGTGAGGTCCTGGGTTCAACTCCCCCAGAACTGGAAAAAAAAAATTAAGCTGCCAGGTCCAGGAGGCTTGGAAAGTCCTAAACAAAAGCCACAAAGTGGCCTGGGCACAGGCTATATGTGCTGGGATCTCAGAGCAGCTGCTATAGGAAGAAAAGAGGGCCTATAAGGTTTGACTGTGTGGAAGTTTGGGTGGAGAGGCACACTGGAAGGTGTGCAAAAACCTAGGACATTATTAACTCTGGGAAAAACAAAAAGCTTTTGTTTTTTGTGCAACTAAAAAGAAAAATGTTACAGTTATAATGGTCATAGTAAGAAAAATCTTAATGAGGATTTAACAAAAATTAAGATGTCATTGTTTAGGTGTAAGTAAGCTAAAAATCTGATCTACCATAAAAGCAAGCTCAAAGACCGCAGCCAAAAATTGATGAACTAAGAAGTTTCAGTGTGGGAGTAGTGTTTAGAAATTCAAAAGTAAATTCCAGAAGAGACAGCGAACAGCAGCAAGCAGAGGTAGGGCAAAGGAGAAGACTGCTGTTGCTAGTTATAACTAACACCTGGAGCACTATTTGACTTTAAAACTATTTTCATGTTATACTTTAATTTAAAAGAGAAAAAATCTAATTTTACTTCCTATAAATAAATGAGATATTGGGTACCTGGATAGGAAAGTCTCACCAATTCCTGCAAGTCATGTGGTTTGTATATTTGAGTAAAACATCTGAGCACTGTGATTTTGAAAGAAATATTGCTTTTTGTTCCAACCTCACACAGCTGGTAACCCAAAGCAGGCACAGTTTTGCCGAAAGGATAAACAAGGACATAAAAGAAAGCTGGGATTGTAGAACTTGCAAAGACCTTGCTGGTGCTGGGCCCAAACCACTCACCCACCGCCTAGACATGGAAACCGAGCCCTGGAGGGCCAGTGCCTACCCCAGAACTGTAACAACCAGCAGAGCCGGGACTCGCGTAGGAGCCAGAGCACCCAGACCTCTAGGGAGTACCCCTTGCACAGTGGGAGACTCTTCCCAAACAAGTGACACAGTATTGGAGGCAGGAAGAGGGGGAGAAAAGGCGTGTCCTGGAAAAATTAGCTCCAGACACACCTAAGGCAAATGAGAGTAGTATCAGGGCGTGGCGAGTCTAAAAGCCTCAGCTCAGGTCGCTATGAGTCGGACTTGACTCAATGGCACCTAACAACAACAGCAATGATACACACACACACACACACACACACACACACACACACACACACACACACAAAGCATGAACGTATAAGGGAGACCATTGGTGAGGAGGAGGGGGAGGAAATGGGGGGTCATGACTGGGTAACAGGGGAGGTGAACATGAGTAATGTACAATGATATGCATGCATGGAAATGTCATAATGAAACCCATTACGTTGTACACTAACTAAAAAATTACTAATATAAATAAATAAATAAAATGGAAGAAGGGAAAAAAGGCTCAGCCCATGTTCCAGATTGTTTTTCAAAGAAATTGAACACTTTACAGACCTCACCCAAAAGCCTGTGGCCCAACTTAGGTGCAAGTCCACCTGGGTCAACTCGCCTAGGGCCAGTGCCCCTCTGTGTCAGGAGGGGGCCATCCTATCACAAGAATCTAACCACCAAACCGCCTGGTTTTCTGATAAGAATGACTCCCCATGTGGCGGAATTCTGTACTTTGGAACAGCTCTGTCATTTTAGGGATGGGGGACCTTTTTATAATGCTACCTCATTTAAAACATCTGGGGACACTTCTTTGAGAGGTGACTCCAGAGCCAACTCAAAAGCCACAAGGAGGTGGTTCTCCCGGCTGTCTCGGTGCCTCTCTCTCTGAAGCAGCATCGTCAAATGTCCCTTGCTGTTCCCACAAAGCACTCCTGTCCTTCCTCCTAGGACCCAGGCCCAGCCAAGGCAGGGGTGAGGAGAAAGAGTAGAACCTCAGAGTCTAGATGGAGCTCTGAGGCGAGTCTGGCCACAGCCTTGGCGTGAGTCTGATGGCAGTGTCCCAGCGAGGCTGCCAGGCAGGGGGCGCAGGTTAGGATGGGTGCATCAGGCGGAAGAGACCAGTTCCGATGGCTGTAAGCTGAATGCTGGGCAGAAGGTCAACCCAACCCGCCTGCTGGGGATGGCTCTTTGTCCTGTGCCAGCCCCTGGGGGCCATAGGCAAAACTCTGACCCTGACTGAACGAAATGGGGAAGGTGGCCCTAGGCCCAAAGGGCCAGAAGGGAAAGATAAGAAAGCCACCGTCTGTGTCCAGACCCCAGGTTCACGGCCTGCACCTGACCGCCTCAGACAGGTGACCTTGGAACTGAGTACCAGGGAAATCACCACACAACCACCTCCTAGAGCCAGACACTGGACTACATGAGGCAAAGCACAAAAACCGTGGTGACAGTGATGTGGAAAATCCCAGACAGTGATGTGGAAATTTCTCGCTGGCCGTGAGCGACGGCTCTGGGTGAGGCAGTAGAGTGCAGCTGGCCCAAGGTCTAAGCGGCCCATAGAGAATCTTTTAAACCAGGGGCCTACGAACAGTGTCCCAGGGGCCACATCTATTTTTGCCAGTGAAGTCTTTCTGGAGCACAGCCCAAGCACCCACTTCCAGAACCTTGACACGGCTTTTGAGCTACAACAGCGAAGTCGAGCTGTTGAAGAGAGACTGCGTGGTCCACAAAGCTGAAAATATTGGCTGTCTGGCCCTTCACAGAAAATGGTGGCCAACCCATTTTAAGCGCTTGGTAGTCCCAAAACATTACATGTGAAAGTCATTGGCGGGACACCAGTCAGTGTAGTACTGACCCCACCACAACAATGAGTGGACCTTGACAATATCATGCTAAGTGAAAGAAGCCAGGCACAAAAGGCCACGTATTGTTCAGTGGCATGTACTGGAAATGTCCAGATGGGGAAGTCCACAGAGACAGGAACTAGATAGTGGATTCAGGGCTGAGGCAAGGAAGCATGTTGGGGTGATGACCAAAGGACAGGGGCCGGCTTCTCCAGGTGAACAAGTTCGAAGACTGGAAATGGCTGATCAGCTCCGTGAATAGCTAAAAACCATGGACTTGGACTCTTGATGGGGATTATGTGGTGTCTTGGTCCCTATGGGCTGTTGGGACTAAAGGCCTTAGACTGAGTGTCTTATAAAAGCAGAAACTTAGGATGTTTCCCATGGCTCTGGAGGCCGAACGTCCAAGATCATGATACAGACAGACCTGGTGTCTAGGGAGGGCCGTTTCCCGTAGGCTGTGGTCCCCTTGCAGTAACTTGTGGTGGGAGGGGCAGAGGTCTCTGGGGTAGCTTTGTAAGGGCACTGATCCCATTTGGGAGGGTCCACTCACAAAGGCCCCACCTCCTAACACCACCCTGTAAAAGTGAGGACTTCACTTTGGGAATGGGGGGCAGAAAGTGGGGCCCACAGCCTCTGGCCTGGGACTTCTGTCTTTGTGAAGCCATCACAGAGGGAAGGGAGAGGCTCCCAGGCCCCATCCCCACCTGCAGACTCTGGTGGGACTTCATTCATCCAGGGCCAGCATCCACGGCCTGAGACGGCCAGGGGGTAAGAAGGGCCCATCCAGGCCTGACTCAGGCACTCAGTGATCGATCTGCCCTGGGGGCTCAGCTGCACACACCCCATGGCTCCTAGCCCCTGGTGTGACTTCCACCAGGGACCTGGAGAGAAGTGTGTTAAAGTCAGGTGATCATCCTCACATGGGGTCCTGGCGGCAAGATCCCAGAGCCCCTGACCGAGTGAGGACCAGAACCAGATGCGCCCCTGCCAGAGGCTCTGAGGCAGGGTGTGGTGGGAGGAGAAGAGCCTTTTGGGTTACCAAGGGGTGGTGGCACGAGCCTGAGGAGCGTGACTCAGCAGGGGACATCCAAGGTTCCAGGAGATGGTCGAGGTCTGTCCAAAGCTGACCTTGAGGTTTCCCTCGGCCAGGCCCCCTGCCCTCCCAGGTGCCATCACCCAGCCACTCCAGGTGCTCATAGGAGGCCCTGGGCCCATCCCACTCCCTCACCTGCCTGGCCCCTTCTGCCCTGAGCCCATCGCCCTGCCTGCCTCCCAAGCACCTTCTCCCCTCCCCAGAGGCCCTCAGGCTGGCCCTGTCCACAGAGGCCCTGGGCAACCCCGAGGCAGCAACCCTCGCCTTCCCCCACTCTCCTAGACATTCCTGTCTTCTGGGTCCCCCTACACCAAGCTCCCATGTCCCTTTCCTGCCTCAGCTCTGCCATCTGAACAGCCCTAATAGAGGCCACTGTGCAACCCAGAGGTCAGACAGCATTCAGAGCCATCCGATCCCAGGATCTGCAAACCCTGTCTAGTGTCTCGGAAGCAGTCATTGGTGATATACAATGACACAGCTGGGTTCCAAAGATGTGCCACGGGCCAGATTTGGCCTACAGGCCGACACTCGCTGACCCCAGTCTGGTTCCGCCCGTCCCTTCTGCCTTCTTTCAGTGATGTCTCACAGAGCAGGCAGAGGAGGATCTTTTCAAAAGGCAGAGATGATGCATCCTTCTCAGCTTAGAGCCTTCCGTGGCCCCCCATCACCCCTGGAGGAAGAAGGGGAGGAGGACAGGGTGGCAGGGAAGAGGGGAGGATGCAATTACATTGCAAATGGAAACCCCAAAAGGGCCTGTTCTCCAGCCAGGAGCAGGTCGCAGTGGGTCTTAACCCTCCAGGTGGCCCTCCTCACCTGCACACTCAGCACCCACAACAGCTCTGGCTGGCTTCCAGAAGCATGCAGAAAACCCAGAGCCAGACACTGAACGCAGGGCCTTATTCTGCCATGAAATGCAGCAGATCACAGTTATACCAGCCTGAAGCTGCAAGGGAGGAGCGCAGGAGCCGTGAGGAGCATCACACACGCCTAGACCTGCCACGATGGCTTCTCTGGTCTTTTTATTACTATTATTTCATGCTGCTGGGGACTGAACCCAGGGCCTTGCACCCAACCACATCCCAGCCCTCTTCCCTGCCTTTTTAAAGAAGGCTGCCACTGCTGGGCGCGGTGGCACACACCTGTAATCCCAGCAGCTTGGGAGGCAGAGGCAGGAGGATTGCAAGTTCGAGATCAGAGGCAGCCTGTGTAACTTAGTGAGACCCTGTCTCAAAAAATAAAAAAAAAAAATGGGCTGGGGGTGCAGCTCAGTGGTCCAACACTTGCAGAGCATGCAAGTGCAAGGCCCTGGGTTCAACCCCCAGTACCACAAAAAAAAAAAAAAAAAAAAAAAAGGAAGGCTGCTGCTCTCCTTGGGCAAATACATCAGCACGTGCCCAAGCAGAAGGGCTCCAAGGACCTTCCGGGAGGCCAGCAGCATGTACTGGACAGAGAAGGCCAAAACCACACAAGCCCAGGCTTGCTACATTGGGGGAGGCAGCAAAGGTGAGCATATTCTGTGCCTTTGTATGGAGGACCTTCTGGAAGGCCAGCAGCATGTACTGGACAGAGAAGGCCTAAACCACACAAGCCCAGGCTTGCTACATTGGGGGAGAAGGCAAAGGTGAGCACATTTCTGTGCCTTTGTATGGATGATGACCAGCCAAGCCTGGGGCTGCGAGAGCCCCACCGCTGGGGTATAGGGACTGATTCTACTCATGGTCTTTGAAAGCCCAGTAGAATTTGCTACTACAAAACGAAAAGGGAAAGGAAAAGGCGGAAGGAGAGGAGGAGCTGGGCTCTCCCCAGCTCCTCCTTCTGTATATGGGTGCTGCCCCTCCACCTCTCTCATTCTGCATCTGCTGCCTGCCTCTCTGGTCATGCCCCCCACCACACCTCACACCTGGATAATGCTCCCATCACCTGGCCTGTACCCTGCCCACTCTTCTGACCCGCTGCTCCCTCAGGTTCTAAGTACGTTTGGAGGCTGCTGAGGGCCCAGGTGGAAGCTCAGTCCCCAGGCACGGTGACAGTTTTCTGTGTCCAGTGGAAACCCTGAAGCAGGGCCAGAGATGCCAGGGGCTCAGAGGGGGACTCTGCATTGGTCCCACCCTGCTCTGGTCCAGGATCCAACAAGCAGCAGAGGAGGCTGTCCTCACTCCCCGGCGGTACCCTGAGGTGGGCAGGAAGTGGGAGGAGAGTGTGAGGACAGGGAAGGCTACGGGAATATCCAGTCACGCCTCACCTCCCAGTGGAGATGCCAGGTGGGTGAACAGGTTTTACTGAGATGAAATTCACATAGCACAAAATGAACCGCTTTAAAATCAACAACTCAGGGGCACCGGACACATTCACAGTGATGGGCAACCACCACCTCTATCTAGCGGCAGAACATTTTCCTCACCCCGAAAGGAAGCCCCTCCCTGCCAGCCCCTGAACCAAAGTCCGCATCCATCTCCATGGCCCACCTCAGAGCCTGGAGCCATGGCTTCCTCCTAGGGCGTGGCCACCAGGGCGGGTCACCCCTCCAGGAAGGGAGGGGTCCAGCTGGTGGGAAGCCACCCAGAGAAACCCTGGCAGCTGGGCCTGACTGGGATGCAGAGAGACATCACCTTAGGGGACCTGAGCCCCTCTGGTTTGACAGGTCACTGCTCAGTTCCACGGGGTCCTGCAAGTCACCTATGCTGCTACAGATACGCAGCCCACAGGGTTCTGGAGAACTGAGGATGGCCACACAGGTCATCCCAGCCTGAAAGTGCACGGGGCTAGCTGTGCTATAAAAGAAAACCAGTAGCCCTGGCCAGTGTGTGGCCAGGGAGCCCATTGTAGATGGATGTCTAGGAATGGTCACATCAAGGGTGAGTTGAAGACCATCTAGGAGAGAGCGTTCCAAACCCAGAGAACAGAAAGCCCAAACAATCAGGGCCAGGAAGTTCCTAGCAGTCTAAGGAAGAGAAAAAATGTCAGTGAGGCAGGCAAGGGGCAAGTTAGAGTGAGAGCTGTGGGGCTGGGTCCCAGACACACAACAGGATCACCTGGGACACTGTAAAGCCACTAGGATGGACCTTCCACACCTCCAGAGACTCCAGTTCATTTATTCTGGCCTAGGGCCAGGCTTTATACTCATTATTGCATTTTTCCTGATTTTAATAACACATTCATTCCAAAGTACACAGATCTCAAGCACATTCTCGATAAATAGGCCCAAAGTAGACCATCCAGGCAGCCGCCAACCAGGATCAGGAAGGGGAACACTGCAGATCCCCAGACAGCCCCACCTCCTCATCACTACCCTATCCTCCTGCCCAAAGAGAATCCTAACCAAGACTTCCGCCTGGCCTGCTCCTGAGCCTCATTTGAATGGAGCACTGGACTGTTTCCTGTTGCTTTTGTGAGGTTTGCTGAGTGTAGAAGTGCTGTGTAGTATCCAGGGCATGACTTCAGCACAACTTATTTGGCCATACCACTGGAGATGGTTGCTTGGTTTGTGTGGCTTCCGATTTGGAGCTGTGAAAAGTAGTGGTGCTCTGATCACCTAGTACATCATTTAGCCATATCCATGCACATATTTCCACTGGGAGGCATCCAGGGGTAGAGCAGCTGGGTCCTGGAGCAGGTGCATGTTCAGCTTTAGCAAATTCTGCTGAATGGTCTTCCAAAGTAGTCCTCCCAGTTTCCATTCCCAGCAGCAATGTATGAATGTTCCAGTTGTTCATCTTTTCCAACACTTGGGATTGCCAGGATATTCACTTTAGTCATTCTGGTGAGTATAGAGCTGTGTCTTAGTTTACATTTCCCAAATGGCTGATAAAACACTTTATGGAGTACTTGTTTGAGTCTCTTTCCCATTTTTCTATGAGCCCTTTTCTGATCCTGTATGTTGCAAATACCTTCTCCTGCTTTGTGCACCTGCTTTGGTGCATTTTGATGAGAAGGAGCTCCTACTCACAGTCCAATGTGTCGACCTTATCCTTTAGGGCTAGTGCTGTTTGAATCATGAAGATAGTCTTATATGATTCTAGTGTGTTGTGTCCCAGAAAGTAGAATTGATTTTTATATATGGTGTGAGATAGGGGTCAAACTTCTTGTTTGTTTTCAGTTAGGTTTTCAATTGGCCCAGCACCATGTATTGCAAAGATCACCTGTGGCCCTCGTCTACACTGCCACTTCTGTCACTTATCAGTCTTGTACCATATTCTCTCTATATGCTGGGTCTATTTCTGGGCTCTTGCTTCTCTTCATTGGCCCTTTTGTCTATCTTTGTATCTATTAGAATCTTTGTAACCTCTCTTTGTGATTCTAACATGCAGTCAGGGCTAAGAACCACCATCTGGGATCCTGAAGTTCCTGGTAACAAGTTAGACTAACACAAGTATATAGAAACCCAATAAAGGATTTGCAGAGGAAAAGTAGATTAAGTCTAGGGCATGAGAGAAGCAGTGGAAAAACCATGGGGAAAGCTTCATGGAGTCGGTGGGAGAATCGAGTAGCAGACCAGAAGCTGAGGTGCTCAGAGTGAGCCATCCTGCTCCTCTCTCTCTCTCTCCTCCCCTCTGCAGACCCCAAGCCAAAGTGCAAAGAATGAACAACAGACACAAGATGGAAGCATTTGGCTTGGATTACCAGCCAAGCTCAAGGAAACCAGATTCCTCCTACAACCACATTGTATTCTTGAGTTACCATGGCACATCCTGTAATTAATGGCTAAGTTTTAATTAAACATTGATTAGCCACTAATTAGCCTAATGATCAGTCTTGGGGAGGAGACAGGGTTGTCAAACAACACAAGGGAGGAGGGGGAGATCATGAAAGATCACGGCTCAGGCAGAAATGCTATTTCTACCTCCCTCCAGGCACAATGTTTTCTATGATTTCAGCCCATTCTAAATGATGCTCTCAATGTGAATTTTCCTAGTCAGTTGGAGTCTGAGGAAGTCCCAGGTGACTGATCCAGGGAAGATTGAATCTACCCAACTTTTCAACATATTTCAGCCTCTTACTGCAGCTAATGGGAGAAGGACATGGCAGTCCACTCCTGAGGCAATCCCAAAACAATCAGTCATCGAAAACCCTATGAGGGTCATTAGGAGTCGGACACAACGGGAAGGCCCCTGACAACAACTGCAGCTGAAGAGCCCCTTCCTACTCAAAGAGGAGCTCACTTCCACCCCCATGATGAACCCATCCTTGGCTAGGGCTGGCCCCCAAAACCCTTCACTGGCAGTCAGACCTTGCCAAGGACTTCTGAGATGTGGGTGTAGGGGATCCCCCGCCCAAGATGTGCAAACGCCTGGTGCTCCGTGTCACCACATCCTCACCCTGCAACCCCTGGACCACACCCCCGACATGCTGACTCAGCACTGCTTTTTCTGGAAAAGGTACACTGCTCCCGTGTGGGCTGCTTGCAGGAGAGAACACCCACAGCCCCCAGAGAACACATACAGCCCCCAGCCCTCCATCAGCAAAAAAGGAGGAGCCAATTGTACAGGCACAGATCACATCTGAGGCTGACCCACTGGACGGTACTCATGCAGTAAGCCCCAGGGAAGGGACACCGTGATGACAGCAGCTCATCAGCCCCTAGTGTCTTTGTAAGTTTGGATTACATAGAACAAGGCAAAATTCCCTTCAAGCCCCAGCTTGATGCTGAGCCAAAGCCAAAGAGACAACACAAGCCAGAAACCTGGAATCCAGAAAGGCTTTAGACCAGAAAGCTAGGCGGGTCCTGATGAGCAGAACATGACAACCCAGAAAGGTCCTGGTGTTTATCTTTGGGGGTTCCTGGCACTACCGGAAACTCCCCTGCCAGGTGGGAGAAAGCACGGGAAAGACTGCTCACGCTTCTTTTTATAATTGTCATTCAAATATGCACAACGTAAAATTTACGACCTTCTCTTCCTCCTCCTCCTCCTCCTCCTCCTCCTCCTCCTCCTCCTCCTCCTCCTCCTCCTTCTT
>VMDO01000216.1:268295-373070 GCA_007922755.1 Pedetes capensis | reverse complement strand
CGTCAGATCTCGGAAGCTAAGCAGGGTCGGGCCTGGTTAGTACCTGGATGGGAGACCGCCTGGGAACACCAGAAGCTAGAGGCTTGGGAGAAGGACCTGGCAACCCCCTCCCAAAAGTCAATCTGCCATTGAAAACCCTATGAACAGCAGAGAAGCACTGACAATAGTGTTTCCCCTGTTGTACAGAGGGTCGCTATGAGTCAGATACCGACTCGACGGCACCTAACAACAACAACAACAACCACCACATGTTGGTGAAAAATCAAGAATCCTACATATTTTGAGCACATATATATACTCACTTACTGGCTTATGCTTGCTCATTGTGTCCTTTAGTAATATACTTATTAATTTTTGTTAGCAAAATCATTGATATTTGTGACCATTTGGATAATTTATATTTTCACAGCAAAACTATGTCAAGTGTTTCTCCCCAGTGTTCAGGATTACTTAGTGGTACTTGACCCAAAGCATAGAGACAGGTAATTTACCAGGCAATGTGTATTGGGAGGAGGGAGTGGAACGTTCCATCTCTATGTTTGGAGGAATTGGTCCATTATATGATATAACATAATGAGGTTTACAAAGATATATGGACCATATAACATCTGGGCTGTGACTTGTGAAGTTGTTCATTTGCATTGTTTCCAAGCCCAGTTCCATCCCCAACTCTCCCACCAAATCCAGCCCATTTTTGTATGATCTGAAAGAAATATAGTACATTCTAACATTTAGTAATGTCACCTAGTGATACAGGCATAAGACAAAAATGGCTTCCCATTTGTTATAGTTTGAATAAATGTCCCCCAAATATCATGTAGATAAATGTCCCCCAAATGCCTCTATAATGTCCCCCAAAGGTCATGTATTTGAACATTTGGTCCCCAGGTGGTAGCCTTATTTGTGGAGGCTATGGAACTTTGGGAAGTGGGTCCTGAGTTTTGTGGAAGTAGGTCATTGTGGTGAGCCTTTGGAGGTTTTTAACCAGACTTGCAGTTCTGAGTCTCTTTCAGATCCTTACCTGCCAAGATGTGAGGTTCTCTGCCACCAGCCCTGACACCTGCTGCTGCCATGCTTGACTGGCCACACTATTAGGGATGGTGATCTGACCAGGAGACCTCAATAAATCTTTTCTCCCATACATTTGTTTTACTTGATTTCCCTACCAGTGAGTCACTAGCTGAATAACACACCACTCTTCCATGTACAACACAGAGTGTTGTAAGAATGGAACAAGGGAAGCTGTCAGCAAAGAGACAACAGTGATTCTTATTTTGACAGCTATGCCCAAGTTTAAAGCTTGAAGGCTTAAATCCCAACTTAATAGAATGACAATGATGAATTCTCTTTTATCTCTTTCTATAAGCCAGGTAGTGTTTTCCAATTTTACATGAATTAGCTTATTTAATCCTTAAACTGAATCTATGAGATAAATACTATTATTCTAGTAACATGAGAGAAATGAGGCCCGAGCAGGCTTAGAAATTTCACCAAAATTATTCAGCACTGAAACTTGAATCTAAATTCTGAGAGAAATTGAGAAGAGTATGAAATAAAAATAAAAATAAAATATTATTTAAAAGCATTCAAATGCAATTATTATCAAACACAAAACATATATTCATTCTACTACTATATATTCCATGCTAGTTTTGACATAGTAATGCATTGATTAAACTTCGTTGAAAATTCTGGGAAAGACCATGAGAAAAATCTCACAATTCGAGGTGGTATTGAATGTACCTTTAGTGAATTAATGTAAATAAGTAATGATCAATAGATAAATATGAAAGTAAATTGAGCTGGCTCTAAAGGAAATCAATTTAAATCAGATATGTCAATTTTTTTTGTTTGCGCACAGCTTAAAATAATAAAAGCAGCTACACTAGTGGAAAATAGACCATCTGCTAAGCACGACTCTAAGAATTTTACATGTATTATCTTATTTAATATACAGTCACTATGAGTTGGACCCAACTCAACGGCATCTAACAACAGCAACAACATAATCTCATGAGTAGGTATGATTACCTTCCTCTACAGACAAGGAAGATTTGCCAGTGGAGAACATAAGTAATTTAAGCAAGACACCATGGCTAACAGTAATGGCAAAGCTGGGCATGGCACCTGACAGTCTAATTCCAGAACATGTGTTTTTAGTGACTACATACATTTTATCCAACAGAAAAAGAATAAAATTGCCATGTACTAGCTCCATGGTGGTGGTGGTGGTGGTGGAGGAATTTAGTTCACATGAATGTGCTCAAAGCCCACACAGAGTGATAAACAGTCTTTTAGGAAAAAAACAATTGGCAAATCAACTGAGCCTCTCTTACCTTTTAGTTATTATTATTTTTTTCTTTATTTACCAACTTACATTGAAGCTTTGGGAGCATGTATAGAAATGGACCTCCATGGCTCCCATATCAAGTTCTCATCACTGCTTCTCCCTGAAAATACGGGTTTGGTATCTTCTGAGCAACTAATGGAGTGGCTGAGGGCATTTCTCTCCAAAAGGCAGCCTTGCTGCTGGGATGGCTTACTAGCCTTAACTCCACTCTCTGTTATCCCTGTTGGAAGTTGTACCGCCTGCAAATTACCACCACTGATGGAATCCCAGGGCATTATGTTACATAACATCATGTTGCACAAGTTATTTAAGGAGTTAAACAATCTTTCCCAGTCACTACTTTTAACCTCTTTGCCACAGTACAACCTCCATACCAATAAAATTTTGGAATACTTTTCTTCTTACTACACTGTATTTGCTAGAGTTAGGTTGAGCATTTCCTTTCAGGTTCTTAGGTCCTTTAAGAAACAGACAACTTTCTCTTTGAGCCACAAATGCTTACCTTTGTTCCCTGGGTCAAGATGTGCTGCTCACAGTTACGTCACATCTCCCATGATCAGCACTTACTGACAGATGCATGCTGGAATTCAGGCAGGGAGAAGAGAATCAGATGACATGAGGTGGCTGAGGGGAGCTGGACAAGGCAAGCACTGATTGCACAAAACAGGCTCTGGTAGAAGCCTGCCTTCTACTTTCAGATCTAGTCTCCATATTCTTGTCCACGTCACTGCAGAAAAGGATGAAGGATTGTGACACTTTGGGAGATTTACTGTTCTCAGCATCAGGTAAGATTCTGGCCAGTTGTGCAGGGAGGTGCTGGTTGAGATGATGGTAGAAACATCAGAAGCAGAGATCAGGTTCCAGCTGGACCCCACTTTCCATGGGGAGCTAGGGAAGCAGGTATCTGGACAAAGGTTCAATTTAGCAGATGAGCCACAAAAGAACATAGTCAGAGAGGAAAAGTGCTTGGTGATAGTGACAAAGACAGGACTGCATTAATCCCCAAGCTTTACCAAGGACAAGAGACACAGAGCCATTCCTCGGTTCTACAGAAAACTCCCTTTCACTCAAAGAGTAGTGGGGATTGAGTTCACAGCTGGAGTAAAACTCCAGAGAGGAAGCCAAGACTTCCCTCTGTTTCCCTAACACATGCTTTTTCAACCCAAAGGAGACCTCTGAACAGCTTATATTTCCATATACACCACCTTGGCTTCCCACTTCTGTACTTGGAAACTAAACCGGATATTCCTTAACTAGTTCTGTAAATCTTCTAGCTTTCCCTTCTCGTTACCTTGTCCTCATTTTAATGCCTTCCTGGAAAACTTATTCCCTACCCTAGAGATTTGTGTATACTTATTTTAAAATGGGGCTGGGATTTAGCTCAGTTGGTAGAGCACTGCGCTGCAGTCTCTGAGGTCCCGAGTTCAATTCCCAGCACTGCAAAAATGGGAGCAGGACCTGGCAATCCATTCCCAAGGCAATCCCAAAACAGCCATTGAAAACCCTATGAGGGTCGCTATGAGTCGGATACCAACTCCATGGCACCTAACAACAACAACAACAATTTTAAAATGGTTTTCAGAACATATACCATCTTTGAAAACATGTTTTTACCCAGGGCCCTCTCCAATTCTCTATATCTTTTTTTTTCAGGATGGGCCCTTCCTCCTAGTTTACTCTGCTTACCTAATATTTGGGCTGCTGTCTCCACTTGGAGTCAGTCCACCACATCATTCTCTCTTTTGACAATCTCTTTTTACACCTCAGAGCTAGTATGGCCTCTCGACTAGTATTTTCCAAACAAAACACATTATCTTCATTCACAAAACTTGTTGTTGTTGTTGGTTAGTGCCATCGAGTAGGTATCCGACTCATAGCGACCCTCATTGGGTTTTCAATGGCTGTTTCAGGATTGCCTTGGGAGTGGATTGCCAGGCCCTTCTCTCATCCCAAAACTTATGCATTCCTTATTTCTGTTCACCTCACAGACTATTTCCCTCTCCTTTCTCCTTTCTTCTTGAATATCAAGCCAAGTTGAATAGACTTGAATAAAACTTATTACATTAATTGGTTTCCTATTGTTTTATTTCAACTGCTATTGCTGGGCCCTAATTATTTCTTGCTTAAACAGTTGCAAAGCCTTCCAATGAATTTCCTGTATCACAATAGTTCATTACTCCTCTCCCTTATTAATCTTTCATGGAACTGCCTGATTAATATTACTAGAACAAATCACTGATCATATCATTTTCTTGCTTAAATATCCAATGTCATCATTTGATGTTTACTAATTGACTAAACACTTATACATACACATTATCTGTCTGGAAACATAAGGTGGAAACAGGTACAATCCTGGGAATGTACTCAGATAAACCCTCTGGGACCTGCCCTCTTATTTTCCTGTAGGTGAAGTACTTCATTTATATAGCACCTCCTCTCCTCTACTGCACAGCAACTTCTATATAGAAGGAGAATATATTTTTTTTTATATCAAAACTTAGTTTCCTTTCCTCAGTTATCTATGTGTAGTCAGGATAATATGCCTCCTAAAGTCAAAATACTGTTCCTTACTCAGCACTTAAGCATGCCTGCAAGTTCTTTTTTTTTTACCTGATGGTTTTCTAAGAAACTTCTGGACTGGAACAGTAATACTGGATCATTGGGAGAAATTATCCTTAGTTCACCTACTCAGAAACCTTCCAAAGGGTCTTATCAGGATTGTTATTTTAGGAAGAGATCCAAAAATACTCTACCCTTCATGCTTCCCTAGGAAATGAGATCATGATGCTAATTTACCATCCCTGATGGAGTGTGCCCTCCTTGCCAGGGAGTCAGTCATGAATCAAAAAAGCAAGTTTTTCAATAACTACACTCACATTGGGACCTTGCGCATGCACTCAAGTTTACTAGTATTGCATTTAACTACTTATTATATTGACGATGTGAAATTCATGAGCTGCTGCAGGAAGAAATGCATTCCTATAGCAGGGAGGTGAGTGCTGGAGACTTCAAGTGGAGAGATGGAAATTTATAGTTATATACATGTAATTAAGACTCCCTTAAATCTGGGAGCTTTGTGGGGAAGGGTGGCACATGCCTGTAATCCAAGCTACTCAGGAGGCAAAGGCAGGAGGATTGCAGATTTGAGGCCAGATACAACCTGCATAACTTAGTGAGGCTGTGCCTCAAGATAAGAGCAAAAGATGGGCTTGGGTGCAGCTCAGTGTCAGAGTCCATGTAAAGCGTGTGTGACGCTCTGGGTTCAATCCCCAAGTACTGTTAAAAAAAAAAGAAAGAAAGAAAGAAAGAAAAGAAAAGAAAAAAATATGGGAACCTTGACAGCTTAGGTCAATCTTTTTACCTTGCCAACTAAAGTGTTCTGCAATTCCCCTTAAGTTGTCAACAAGTTGTTAAAACAGGGCAACATGCCCTCATCTAACCGGTTTCAGCCCAAGTCTTTGCTTATGGTCCTGGTCCTTGGCTTTGCCAGGAGAAGGTGTGGCCTTAGGAAAGTGCACTGAGTTCACAGTCTTGGAATTATAGGACAGATGGCATCTCAGGGGCTGTGCTCCTTTGCATGGGCACAATAAGTAGAGCCTGGCATAGGTAGGTAGAAGGTGTGCCACCTATAAACACAATGAAGTTCCTGAGACTGCAAAAAAGGAAGTTAGGAGAAAAATAAAAGCAGGTCAGACACTCTGAGAGCTGTAACTTCTATATCTGGACACATTTATATATGTTAGAACAACCAAGGGCACCCAGGACCCAAAGCCATCCAATTCTAGAAGGCATGGCCATGGCCCAGTTATCATTTAATTTGAGAAGAACATATAGTCCTGGCTTGATGAGCCCTGTTGGTATAAGGTGAAGGGTTTGCTGTAATAAGGTTGGGAACAATACGATAAACTTTAGAACACTGACGTGACATCGAGGCAGACAAAAGGGAACAATTAAATAATTTTTCTAAACAAAACAAAAATGGTATTTCATGTCCTTTTTCTTCTGGAACCAAGAACATGTAGCAAAGTTTGCTTTAAAATATTGCTCTGAATCCTTACATAGTCATATAAGTTAGTTTCACAGGAATAAGGATACAAAAGGCAAACATAACCAAAATATTAAGTCCCATATGGAGTTACATTAACATTAAAACTTATCAGAGGTGACTATGTAATTTATTGAACCCAATGCTAAGTGAAAATGAGGTGCTACTTATTCAAAAAGCAGGAAAAAGTTTCCATTAAAAGAACTAAGACATGAAATATTTTTATTCCTTCTGTTATAAAAGGAAAAGAAGGATACAAAGAAAAATACAAAAGAAAAAGTAGCATGTTTGAAGGCTACTTTATCACAAGGTATGAGATAGCAATGAATTGTTAGTTTGTACCAGAGGTTGCAAAGTATAGTCCACCAGCCGAATTTGATTTACAGACCTGTTCTCTTTGGGGGCTTGGTTATAGGACTACTTAGGAACATTGAGAAACCAAGAAATTTTTTGTAAAAATAGGAATTTTTGGTCAATTATTTTTTTTTAAGTAGCTTTGGCAACATAAGTCCTTATTTACTCATGGTAGCTGACAGCCTGAGCCCCTTTCAGTTAGTGCTTATCTTCTAAAACTTCCCAAAGTCCTAAGGGGGATTATCTGTCTCCACTAGGGGTGTTTGAATTATTAATACCTACTCATACATACAAATGTCTTTTCTCAAAAGATTTAATTAGATAATGTATGTGAAACTAGTATATAAATATATGTATGGCACTATTAAAGTGCATTAATCCAACCTTGTCATACTTTATAAACAAAAGGACAAACCAGCAGTTCAAAGAAGTAAAGAATTTGTCCAGAAGCATCAGCACACACTGTAAATCTTGCATTTATTTGTTCATTCATTCATTCAACAAGTATTTATTAAGCATTCATAAAAGATACTGAAACAACCAACATTTCCATCAGCAATCTTTCTTTCTTTCTTTCTTTCTTTCTTTCTTTCTTTCTTTCTTTCTTGACTTGAGATCAAATCCAGGGCCTTGTGCATGTTAGGCAAGTACTCTACCCTGAGTTGCACCTTCAGCCCCCCTTTAAAAATATTTTTGAGACAGAGTCTTACTAAATTGAGCAGGCTGCCTCTGGCCTGGAATTCATGATCCGTCTGCCTTTGCCAACCAGGTCGCTGGGATTACAAGCATGCACAGTGACACCAAGCTAACAATCTTTTATTGACCACTTAAAATCTTCTAGGTGCTAGAGTTACAATGGAGAATAAGGTAGATGAAGCCTCTATTCTCAAGAAATGTATAGACTACGAAGAATTAAAAAGAAATAAATAAGAAAGGGGAAAAAAAGGATCATCACTACACTCAAAATGTAAGATAATGTCAAAAATAAATGAGTATTTAAGAATGCTGTATATGTTCAGTACAGACACAACTTTCTTTTGTGTATTTTCAATATTCATTTGGTTGAATCCTCAGATGTAGACCCCACGCATATGGAGGGCCAACTGTGCTACGATTGAGAGTGACTAGGGAGTGATGCATTTAGATAAGAGTGGTCAGAGTCACCCAAGGAGGTGACCTCTGAGCTGAAATTTGAATGTTAGAAAGAAGGCAGCCATGCAGTACCTTTGTGCAAAAGCCCTAGAGGGTAGAACAAACTTGAGAAACAGAAAGACCAGTTTGGCTGGAGGTTGGTGAGGGAGAGGGAAAGCTGTCTGAGTTAAGGCTGGAGCATTGGCAAAGAGCCAGATCATGCAAAGCTGAAAGACCTAACTTCTCTGTCCAAGTAACTCCCAGTCTGGTGCATGAGGCAGACATAAACAAATGTTTACACTACACTCAGGCAGGTAAGTGCTACGATAGCACCCCACACAGTTGATAAGTGAGCAGAGAGGGTCAGTCATGCCTCCTGAAATTTGAAAAGGGTCTGTGATCTTCCCCCACACCTGGCCACCAGGACAATGCCTTCTTTCTGTATGGGTCTGGGGCAGCCAACGCTCCCCAATTAATCTGAGCGCTTCTCTGAACTGGCAAGCAAAGAACTGGGTTCACTGCCTCTGTATCATCTGGAACCTTGGGAAGAGAAGCACTGGGTAAACAAGGCCTGGGATTATCTCCCTGCCCTGTGAGATCAAAGCACTTTACAAACATCACCTAATTGAGCATATCATGTTACAGATTGTCTGTGCAGTAATGAGTCTCCGTATACTCTATCTTTCTAAAGTGCCTGTCTACTCTTTGAAGGTATGACTTCTTTGTTGAGTTCTATTGAAGGCCAATATTTGTCCCTCCTCTTCCATGCCTAGAGAACTCTGTCTCAGCTTTGGGGCCAAGAGAGTTTTGATGAGGATGACACTTGACAGAAGACAGAAGAATTAGAGTCCCTCCCCCAACAGTCAGTTTGGATACAGTTGAGTTAGAGATCTCCATTAAGGAAATTGAAACTTTTGTTAATGAAAAAAGGGTCCAGCCATGTGTGGACCAGTATTCTTTGCCACACTGTCTGTACCCAGTGACACTGCTGAAGTGGCCAGAAGCTGTGGTGTACACCTAGAATCCCAGTGACTCTGGAGGATGAGGAAGTGAGGCAGGAGGATTGTGAGTTCAAGGCCAGAGGCAGCCTGTGAAATTTATCGAGACCTTGTCTCAAAACAAAAATTTTGAAAAGGACAGGGGCTCAGGAAAATGGTAGTGCACTTGCCTAGCATGTGCAAGGCTCAGGGTTCAATCCCCCACTACGGTAAAAGAGAAGGGGGGTGGAGAAAGCACCACTGAAGTAAAAATCAACTCTAAATTCAGTTCTCCTCAGTAAATACTTATTAAGAACCTGCCAAGTTCAAGGCAGTTGCTGCTGAGGAAAGAGAAAAGAAGACCTGGTTCCAGCTCCAGAAAAATATATTACAGTGGGAAGGAAAACAAGAATAAAGCATGGGTGATTTTAGTACAAGAGCATGTTAAAAATATGAAGAGTCTAAGGATATCCTGGAGTAGGCAGGGCCAGCTGGTGTCCAAAGAATGAGGAATATAGGCTTTCCGGTTGGACTTTGAAAGGTAATGAAGATTTTGACTGTTATGGGCTAATTCATGATCAGATGCAGAGGCTTTGGAGTGGGAAACTCCTGGATCCTGGTCTGGACCTTGCTGCCTCACCACATGATCTGTGCTACCTCACTAGATGACCTCACCTAGCATCTCTGTCAGTTTGTCTATAAAAGAACATGTCTGGCAAGGTTATTCAAGGTTGTTTTTACTCAAAAACCTTATTACTGTGGCTTTCTCCACCTCCAAGATCCAGGAGAAGCTTTTAGGGTTGTTCAGGCTGACTATGGTAGGTCAGGGAAAAAAAAAAAAAAAAAGGAAGACCCTGAACTAGATAGATTGACACAGTAGCTGCAACAATGGAGTTAAACATAAAAAAGATCGTGGGCCTGGCACAGTGTCTGGGAGTGTTTTGTTCTATTGTACACAGGGTCACAATGTATCAGACGGGACTGAGCAGCACCTAACAACAACAAGAACAGCAATATAAAAGACCAAGATGCTGAGTGCTGCTGGTAGTGAGAGTTGAGAGCTAGACAGAAAGGTGTGAGGCTGGAACTCCCTCAGGCCAGGCTCCCACACAGGTTTGGTGAGAAGTGCTGCTGGCATAGTGGCTGTCACTGCTGATTTTAAAGTTGTTTACTTCTTGGTAAATACAGTAAGGGGCAAAGGCAGATTTTGTTGCTGCTACTGCCTTATGACTTGTTCTAGAAATAAACAGGTTTCCTTAACAAGAGAGGTCAGTCAGGCCTCTATAACACTGAACTAAAGGGAATAAAAACTGGGGAAGAAATATTCTGAGTGGGACTTCTGCCCTGGTGTCTGGTGATCTGAAGGGGAACAGGGCTCGATTGCGCAGAAATGAGACTACTAGAGATTTGTCTTAGCAGTTTCTCCTCACTCAAGTTCATTTCCCATGCAGATCATGGTGATGAAAGTTCTTCTGTTTTAGGGGTGGGGACACTTTTGGCATGGTGGGTGAACTATAAAGTAAGAATTAAAGCAAAGATTATTCTAGTGGTACTTCTGAGCCTTCTGGAGGCTAGCCTTGCCTCCCTGGATAAGCAGTCCCGAAGTGCTTCATTTGTCCCTGGGCCTGCTCTTTCATGACAGGATAGAGGGGGCCCAAGCGTCTCCATTTTTCTAGGGAGGTAGTGTGGTCTGGAAGGCTTTGGACAAGTGTCCAAATTTCCATGTTAATGATTTCAGTGCCTTGGTGGCAGTGGCATGCTGCTAAGTGTTTAAGGACCGCTGGGAGAAGCCATGAGTTATATGGCATTTATCGGACATATTCACACCACAGCCAATTTCAAGCTGCCAACACGGGCTCACTAGGCTCAAAGTTGGGAAGTGAGGAGCACAAGGGTTCTGGAAAACCAGGCCCTGCTGGCCCAGCACCTTTCTGCTGGAGGCATTCCCAAGCTCCTTTCCTGGGTGAGGCTGGGGTGGCAACTTTGCTGAAAGCTGAGATGTTTGAAAAAGATCTGGCCAGCATTAACTTTGGTCAGGTTTCACATTTCTACTTGGTTCTGATCACTGATGGTGTGGATAATCACTATTCTTATCCCATTGTGAAATTATTTAGAAAAATGGATTTGGATATGGGAGTAGGGGGAGGGGAAGACCACATCTATTTTATTTTATTTTATTTTATTTTATTTTATTTTTTGCAATGCTGGGGCTTGAACCCAGCTAGGCAAGTGCTCTACCACTAAACTCTACCCTTAGACCCTTTCTGATTTTTTTTTTTTTTTGAGACAAGATCTCACTAAGTTGCATAGACTGCCTGTGGCCTCTGACTCTCGATTCTCTAGCCTCAGCATCCCAAATTCCTAGGATACAGGTGTGCACCACAGTGGCCAAAGACACTGCCTTTTATTCAGCATGGTGAGGTTGAGAGTCTTGGGAAGACATCTGAACCATCATGAATGCAGATACAGATTTTTGGGCGTGGGCTCCAAAAAGGTGTTTGAGATACAGAAATCTTACCTTGTACTAGTTCCAATGTGACTAGAAAGGACAGTATTTGGAAAATTCCATGTACTGATTCTCTCTGGATGTGTGTTCATCTTTTGTTTTTATTCCCCAAAGGAAATACTTATTGAAATAAAAATAAAATAATCTCAAGAGTTACAAAGTAGTAGCCAGACATGGTGACTCATGCCTGTAACCCTAGCAACTCAGGAGGTGGAGGCAGAAGGAGGGCAATTTGGAGGCCAGAGGCAGCCTGCATAATTTAGTGAGACCTTGACTCAAAAATACAAAGTAAAAAATGGGATGGGGCTGTGGCCCAGAGTACAGCATTTGCAAGAAGCACCGGTAAAGGCCTGCGTTCAACCGCTAGTAACAAGAGGGGGCAGGGGGAGAGAGGCAAGAGTTACAAAGTAGAAGCTCCCTTCCTTCTTATCTCCAGTTACACACCTCAGAATAAACCACTGTGGACAGTTTGCCATGTATCATTCCAGGTTATTCCCATTGTTATTCAACCGTAGATGTAGGATTTTTATTGCCATTTTTAATGTGTTTGATATTCCTCCCACAAATGATATATGTAGTTTAATATTTGCTCTTTCAGTCCATGAGACACACAATAGGTGCTTTTCCAATTAGTTCATTTGGTTCTGTGTACTTCATTTTAGTGACTACTTAAAATTCCAAATAATAACTTGGAAGTTATACTACTCAAGTAGTTTCATCTTCCCATCCTATTATAAATATGCTGAAAAAAAAAGCAGCTTTTCAAGAAGGAGTTTAGTGGTTAAATTTGGTGAGTCCTTAAGAGACAGATGATTTGAGTTCAATTCTTGGTCAGCTAATGTTGGTCTGTGTGACTTTTAGCAAGTTATTTTCCTTCTTTATACTTTAATCTCAAAATCTTCAAATTGAAATTGATAGTAATAGTACCTAATTTTGTCCTAAGAATAAAGCACATTAACATGCATGCTTAAAACAATACCTGGCACACAAAAATTGCTCAGTAAGTGTTGTTGTTAGGCGCTGCTGACTCAGATCCAACGCATAGCGACCCTATGTACAATAGAACAAAACACTACCCGACACTGTGCCATGCCAGTGCTCTCTGCTATTCATAGGATTTTTGATGGCTAATTGTTTAGGGAGAGAGCCTACATCACATGATATTCCCAGGTGGTTTCCTATCTAGGCCTGACCCTGTTTAGCTTCTGAGATCTGACAAAATTGGACACCAGGGTGGTACAGCTGTAGACTCAGTAAATGATAGCTAATATTATATGTATCTTTACACACTCTGGGTCGATTTCCTATTTGCTAAAGACCTAAAAGTGAGTCAAAACATGTACATCTCTTAAAGGGAGCATAAAACTGACTCCTGAAGTCCACTACTGGAGGGCATTCTGTGAACCATCGCTAACCTATGCCCACTGTACAAATGGATGCACCCCCACCCCCAATGTGGTACTTTTCAAACTCCAACAGAAAAATATGCCCTTTTTCAACTGTTAGGATAATTAATCTTTTAAAATGTTACCAGTTTGTTATAATACATTTTGTAAGGTTTGACTCATACAAAGAACTCTGGGTACTGGAATCATGAAGAAAGGGTCAGGAGGAGGTAGGGATAGAACCTCTTACATCCTTCTTATTAAGGACAGAGATCTTCACTACTGAGAGAGCACGTTGCTGCTACTGCACATTTAGCTTTCCTCCAAGTGATGTTTTCTGGTGTGATACTTTATTTTCCCATCCTT
This sequence comes from Pedetes capensis, assembly GCA_007922755.1. Classification (NCBI taxonomy): domain Eukaryota; kingdom Metazoa; phylum Chordata; class Mammalia; order Rodentia; family Pedetidae; genus Pedetes; species Pedetes capensis. The sequence continues at coordinate 359,953 of VMDO01000216.1, read as the reverse complement.
ACTTGTCTAGAACATATGTACCTTATCTACAGGCAGATACAAGTCCTAGGTGGTTAAGGTTGTCTGTATCAGACCCGCATAGGTAGAGGCCATAACACTGTGACACAGCTGTGTCAGGCAGGAGGAACAGGGCCTCACTTCTTTCTCCACTGGGCAGATCGTGTTCTCTCCACCACTCTCTGCCAAGGCAGAGTTGCCCAGGTTATAGTGGTCACTCATCACTCCTCCAACACATGTAATTTCTCACTTCTGTTTTGTGAAGTGGTAGTTGAAGTGTGGGGAAAAATAAGTGCATTTCCTAGTGTGCTCCTCAGGTAATGTAAATTGTGTTCACAGACCTGACTCCATGAGGCACTGGCACATGGTGATGGTTTGTGCAAGTCTGGTGTCACCCAAGGAAGGAGATGCATCGGCTTAGATCAAGGTATTATTTACCAAATAGACGTGATCCTTTGCCAAACAGTATACCTTACTGCTTCATAGGATTGTGGCAATTTCATTCTGTAGAGCCTTATCTAGCAAATACAAAAATCAGCCAGGCACTGTGGCTCAAACCTGTAATCCCAGTGACTCAGGAGGTGGTGGCTGGAGGATCACAGGTTGGAGGCCAGAGGCAGCCTGGGTAATTTAGCAAGACCCTGTTTCAGATGAAAAATAAAAAATGGGCTCGGGGTGCAGTCCAGTAGTAGAGCACTGGCAAAGTATGTGCGAGACCCTGCGTTCAACCCCCACGTACTACAAAAATAAATAAATAAGTAATCCCCAAACTGGTTCATAACAATGTACTTAGAAATCAAATGCAACAATTATTGTTGCAATAATTATAGAATAGAAAAAAAGAGAGTGAAATTTTTGGACATCTAGTCAAATGACACAACATATTTTGCTAAATATATCACCAGTTCACTTAATTATTTACGCTCTTAGAGACTGGATTAGAGCTACTGGAATATACATATACATGCAAAGCTATCCTTGGTGTTAATATATCTAATTGATATGGAGATCTTACAATTATCCCAAACTAATGCAGACAACCAACAGTCTATAACTATAGACAAAAGTAAGTATATTTTGTTTGTGGCTTAGACCATCCATTAACTACTAAAAGAACTAGTTACATAAGAAATATGTATTGTGCTTTTATATCAGTAACATCTGTATAAGACTGGCAACAGGAGAGCATAATATCATAATAATTCCATTTTGTACTTTCCAGAACACAAAAAGAAATTATTTTTCCCCATTTTCACAAATTAATAATTGGATTCAGTATCTATTAAAAGTCATTGACTAATTCATAGGCATAATTCTGTGAGAATTAAAAGTAACAGAGAAAAAACAAATACATCATTTAAAATTAAAAGATGCTGGATCGGTGGCATATGCCTATAATCGCAGGGACTTGGGAGGCAGATGCCGAAAGATTGCAAGTTCAAGGCCAGAGGCAGCCTGATATCGTAGTGAGACCCCGACTCAAGACAAAAAATAAAAAAGGGGTTGGGGTCCAGCCTAGTGGAAGAGCCCTTGCAAAGTATGCGAGAGGTCCTGGATTCAACCTCTAGTACTGCAAAATAAATAAATACATAAAAAATATTATTAAGAGAATACTCCCTTTTTGATTTGGAGATGTTTATTTCCTTGGTAAGGGCAGAAAAGGATATTTTATTAACATGATTAAATGGCTCAAAGCCAATTTTGGTGTTAAAACACACAGAAATTCCTGTTTTTAGGAAAAAAATTGAGGAATTACACAGTGCAAGGAACCAGTTATCCTTACTTTTCCCACCAGGCTCTATGTCTTTTTCATCCAAAGTCTCCTTTGAAGGCAGTTGCAGCCCAACACACAGAGACAAAATGTTGAGGAAAAGAATCTAGACTGAGACAAAGTGCAGGCTCTGCTCTAGCCTTAGGTATCAAGCAAACAGAAAGAGCTTAAACTATTTCATGATCTACCAAAAGCTGAGTAATAAAAGTGTAGGGAATGCCCGAAAAGAAATGGAGCCTGAGCTGTGATTTCCCCAAAGGCATGAGTTCTATAATGATAAACACATTCTCATTTCTATTTTAAAATTTTACCTGTCTCTGGTTTGAAGTTACTAAGCACCTGGAAATTAGAGACCAGATTCTTTTCTAGTTTGAACATGCAAGATTCTAAGTTAGCACTAATCAAAGAAGCCCATGTTACTACAAAGAACATGGAGAGCTTCATCCTCTTGTTTACAGAGTTTCATACACAGGTGAACTCTCTGACTCTCTAAAAGCAACTAAAAGAAATATTCAAATGAATCTAGTTAATTTCTCTATCTTATAAGAGCATCTGAAAATCAAATCAAAACAAAACAAAACATTCTTATTCCTCCACCCAAACCTACATGCAATTATAACCTGTTGCACCAGGAATTTAGGTGTAACTACCTCTTATAGGTTCACACTGAGTTTCTATTCCTGGGGAACTACAGCTTAGAGAATGGAAAAATATTTACTGATACAGCCTTCATTCATTTACTCAATTTTGGAGGGCAATTTCTCTTAGAGGTTCCAAGCACAATTCTGGATGCTGGGTAAGGAAAAATGCAAAAAAATACAATATTTGTGAGAGAAGGTCTAGTAGGAGAAATAGACATTTGAATAATTACAATGTAATGTAATAATTAATATCAATGTTTATGAGCTATGAAGTTAAAAATAAAAGCCAATGCTCACTGGAAGAAAGGTGTTCTTTCCTTTTCTAAAGAGGAAGACCCTAATTTCAATGGTTTTGACTTTATGCAAGTTGATAAATGTTTTGGTATGTATGTTTACTTACTTGCAAAACATCACTTTAATAATAGACTTTGTTACAAATGCACACTGCTTTAGATTCAAGAACACAGAGTTGAAGCACAGCAGCATTCTCAGTTAAATCTTTGGCACTTACCACAAGCAGGAAACTATGTTTGATTGAGTTTGCTATTTGAAATACATTAGCCACAAAAATGAAACAACAAGATGCTTCCGGTTTTGAGTTTAGAGAGCAATGCTCCATACCTAGGGGAAAAGTAGTTGCAGTTACTGATTTTCACCCAGAAGGCCTGATTTCTTGTTAAACCCTTGAGAAGGACAAGAAAGGGAAATGTCTCCTGCTTTCCTGGCTCTGCTTGCTGCTCAGCGCCTGTGGTTCTCAAGTGACAGTGTGGTGAGGATGTGGCAAACACCCAGGTTAAATATGTTGCCTGAGCTGTTTGGTGATTAACCTGGATAGATGTTAAAATCATGCAACATTGTGCTGAGTACCTATGGAAGCAAGGGAATGACATCTGAAATAAAGGCCCTTCCTTATAATGAGTCTGGATTTTTAAATTTTTAATTTATTTTTTCAGCATTGAGGAATTCAACCGAGGGCATCATACATACTTTGCAAGCACTCTACCCCTGATCTGCACCCCTAGCCAATTTTTTTACCTTTTGAAAAAAAATTTTTTTGAGACAGAGTCTCACTAAGTTACACAAGAGGCCATACAAGAGACCTCCAATTTGTGAGCCTCTTGCCTCTGCCTTCTGAGTCACTGAGATTACAGGCATGTGCTACTGCAGCCAGCAAAGTTTCTGTTTAAAGTAATAGAAATATAATCTTCTATACAAATTTTTATTTTTGCATTAAAACCACACTAAGGCATTCCTGCATTTGTCTCACTTTTCCTCTGCATTTTCTTTCTGTTTTAATACAAAATGTGAGGTGACATTGACAATTTGACAAACATTCACTGACGACCTACTATAGGTTGTTGTTGTTGTTGTTGTTAGGTGCCGTCGAGTGGGTATCTGACTCATAGCGACCCTCTGTACAACAGGGGAAACACTATTGTCAGTGCTTCTCTGCTGTTCATAGGGTTTTCAATGGCAGATTGATTTTTTGGGGGGGGTTGCCAGGTCCTTCTCCCAAACTATAGGTTAGGGGTGGCTCTAAACAGATGCCACCTATAATTGGTTGGGAAGGGGATTAAGTGGTTTGTGACTGAGGACACTTGACTCAGGGTCTTGGGAGTCTAGGATCAGAGACTGGGAGATAGAATGGATAAAACTAATGTATTTGATGAAATAGTTTTTCATTTTAGGGAGTATCCTTGAGTATAGAGTGCATTATAAATACATATATATTCATATGTAACAAGAGCCTGTAAATAATAGCATTCTTAGCTTGTATTTGCCTTTTATGAGACATTAAAGATCTCATAACACATTCTGTATTAATTATTGTTGTTGTTGTTAGGTGCCATCAAGTTGTTATCCAACTCATAGCAACTCTACACTCAACAGGAGAAACACCATTGTCAGTGCTTCTCTGCTGTTCATACATTTTCAATGGCGGATTGGTTTTTGGGAGTGGGTTGCCAGGTCCTTCTCCCAAGCCTACAGCACCTGGAGTTCACAGGTGGTCTCCCATCCAAGTTCTAACCAGGCCCGACCCTGCTTAGCTTCTGAGATCTGGGGTTGAACCCAGGACCTTGTGCCTACATGCTCTGCAAGCTCTGTACCACTGAGTTGTACCCCAGCCTATTTTTTTACTTTCTGAGACAGGGTCTTGCTAAATTACACAGACTACCTCTGGTCTCGAACTTGTGATCCTCCTGTGTCTGCCTCCCCAGTCGCTGGGATTACCTGCGTGCACCACTGCTCTTGGCAATATATGATTTTTTTATTCTGGGAAAAGCATAGTATCCTAAAAGTCTTGGCGTGGGTAGCAGGAATATATAATGGAAACTCCCTGAATACTAGATGTGAGTGAGTGGCATATATGAGTTGAATTATAAACAAAGAACTCATCCCTTGAAAATTTTAACTTTTGAAAACAGAGTTTTACAATTGCATCTGAAAGTGTTTGTCATAGGTATGGGTGTGCATGAATGCAGAGCTCTCCCTTAGGCAGATAATTTTTGTCACAGCTATGCCCATTAAATTGAGATTAAACAAGGAATTTTAACAAAGCATATTTCTACAGTTGGGAAGGGTTAGATTAGACTCTTCATTTTTTTTTCCTTGCTGATCTAGAGGGAGTTTCTATTTTTTACCTTGTTTTCTGGCTTATCTTCTAGGACTTTACTAACCTGTATCTCTAAGTATGTTCATATTGCTTTCTCTTTGCTAGATTTAATATGTCAAACAGTGACTATTGGATCTGCCAGTCACTGAATTTACATTTCCATTGCTCAACATATGGAGTTGTATTCATCTAACCACTCATTCATTCATTCATTTCTTATTCTTCCATTTATTCTACAAAATTTATTGAGGGATTTGTATTTTATAGAGTTGTGTTAAGTGCTAAGCTTGTAAAGACAAATAAGACTTTGTTAGAGATATATGACTTTTTTGGCTACTATCCTTAGAATTTCAAAATCTTGTTTTATTTTTATCATTTTGTTATTTTAAATGGGTTATTCAATTTTATATGTAACAGGTTATTCCATATTATAGTATTTGGCTATATAATTCAAAGCCTTATACTTCATCTTAAGTGACTGATTTAAAATTTTCACCTACAAGTATTCAATGTCTCCAAAAGACAAATTAATAATGGCTGGCTAGTAATAACTAAGTTATAAATATACATGATCTTATTTAATCCTCATAGCACTTTTTTGAAGTAGGTACCAATATGACCTCTATTTATTATCCCTATTATCCCTACTTTACAGGTAGGAAGCAAAGATTTAGGAAGGTTTATAATCTGTTGAAAATCACATAGCTTATAGGTGGCTGACTTTGAACTTAATCATAATCTGTCAGACTCTAAAATCATCTCCTGAGCCATATCACTAGGTTCTAGAGTAGGCTCCACTGGGGTCTCTAATATTTTGAGGAAATTTGTCAATATAGTATTTCTCAACGTCATCTAGCATCACTTAAACTATTAGGTGTTTTATTAGAACAAGTGCAAGGAATGTGTGGCCTAAAAATCTGAAGTCATGCTCATTAATTTCCTACCCCAAATATCATTAAAATTTTTCTACAAATTGGGAAGAAGTATATTCTCATATTGGTTTACTAGATAGAAACATGTGAGGAAGGAAATTATATTTTGATAAGCTTTCATCAAAGGAAGAAATAAAGACAATGCTTACCACACAAAAAGAGATGGAAGAAATTGCTATAGTGAATTCACACAAAAGTGAGTTCATCTAGATACTGTATTAAGCTATATTAAATATGGAAGAATGGTAAAAGTCCAGATGCTGGAGGTAACATTACTATACATTGCAGGCCTTCCTTTGGAATCTCAAGGGAAGCCTCCATACCCCTTAACTCTTGTATTCTGCATGCCTGAATAAACAGCACTACCTGGATGATTCCAAGGTCTGCCACAAGCTTGAGCAATGGCCAGTCCCCTTTGGACCATGGCTGCAGCAGTCTCTGAGTTCCTGGTCAGTTGGACCCAGGGAAATACTTCCGTAGGTGGACCTGTGAAAGCAGAATACTCCAGCAGCTCTCTCTTCCCAAACAAGAGTCTCTGAAATGAGTTTACCATTTTAAACCCTGGAGCCTGAAATAGGGGAGACCTGGCCACTCCCTGAAGTACCCTCCTATTTTCTGGTGCAAAGTACTTGGCTTCTTTTGAATGACATTAATCTCTTTAATAATCACACCTTCCTTGTCCACAGCTTTCAACTCATTTCTTTTCAGTCCAGACTGTATATTTTAAAAACAAGCTTTTTTCTCCCAGTTCTCACCTAAACCTGGTTAAATGCAGTCAACAATAACCATGTCACAGTCTGAATGCTACATTGCCTTGAAATTTCTTCCATCAAATTGATTAATCCATCAACTCTAAACTCAGCCTCACACAGATTCAGAACAAAGACAAAATGTGGATAAATTCTTTGTCAGAATGCCATACAAATGGCCTCTAGTGAGATTCCCAATAAAGTTCTTGTTCCCCTCTAAACCTCCTAAGGGCAGTCTTTCCTGTCTGCATTTCTACCAGTATTATAGTCTTCTAAGTTCCCACCAGAACTGCCCATTTACATCTGCTTAAGCTGAGGTTTAGCTCAGTTGGTAGACCACAGTTCTGTACTCTCTGAGGACCCAGGTTCAATCCCCAGCCCCACAAAAATGGGAGAAGGACATGGCAATCCACTCCTGAAACAATCCTGACACAATCAGCCAATGAAAACCCTATGAGTCAGACTTGACTCAAATGACACATAATAACAACAAATAACATTCTAGGATTTCACTACTCTATATCTCCAAATTCCTTCCTGGAACCAGATGCAATGGCAGAAAAACCATATGATCAGATATAGTCACAGCAATGACTCCACTTCTCTGGTACCAATTTTCTGTACTAGCTTTTTCATTGCTGTAACCAAAATACCTAACAGAAACAACTTAAGGGAGGAAAAAATTATTTTGACTCATAGTTTCAGAGAGTTCAGTCCATGGTCACTCAGCTCCATGCACTTAGGCAAGACATCATAGCAGCAGGAGTGTTTGTCAGAGAAGAGTTTTTCACTTCATGACTGACCAGGGAGCAGAGAGAAAGGGAATGCTGGTACTTTCCTGGCTTTCACCTTTTTCTCCCTTTTATTCTGTTTAGGCGCTCAGCCCATGGGATGGTGCTTCTCACATTCAGTGTTGGTCTTTTCCCTTCAGTTAATCTTCTCTGGAAACATTCTCACAGATACACCTACTAGTGTGTTGCACTAATCTCCTCAGTGATTCTAAATACAGTCAACATGACAATGCAGATTAATCATAATATGTCTGCATTTTATTGCTTATCTCCCTAAAATGCATAGTCAGGTAATAGAGGATTCTGTATAGGTGGTCCCTTCCTACCTTCAGCTGCATCTTCCCGCAGTGCTTTAGCCACCCTAGCTTTCTTATAAGTTTTCAAAGGTCTCAGGGTCTCTTCATCTTTAGTCACCACACATAAGCCTATATTCTCTGTCCTCCATCTTCTATCCAGTTTTTTCCTCATTGTTCAAGACTTCCTCAGAGAAATCTTCCCTAGTCCTGATGCCTCTCGATTCTAGGCTGTATTAAGTATTTCCGTAACATGAGCTATTATTTCTCCAAGGTACTATCAGAATTGTAATTGAATATGGTTTTGTTTAATGCATGTCATTCAATAGACTTTTGATCCATGAGGACAAGAACAATGTTAATAATAGCCATTCAATATAGTCTTGTTTTGTTGAGCCATTCAATATAGTCTTGTTTTCATGAGTAAATGACACATGAAATATTTTGAAACTAGGTTAAACATATATATGTATACATATATGTGTATATATGTATACATATATATGAGTATATATATATACACACATATGTATACATAGATACATATACATTTAGTTCTGACTTGAAGACTACTTAGTCCTTGTGATATCATGCTAAGTTTATCTTACACCCATAAAATCCACTCTAAATTTATTTTCCATGAATCACTTATTAATTAACAAGTAAAAGCATGTTTCAAAGTACACTTAGAAAAGTAAAGTGTCAGAGCAATGAAGGCCCTCTTTATTGTTGTACTTCAGATTCTCTCTGCCAGCCTGGAAGTGCCTCAACATCTATGATAGAGCTCTCTGACCAAGTTCATTCAGATTTCAAAACCTAGTGGAAATCTCCATGCATTCTACTACGTAATTCTTCTATTTTTTTGATGTCAGGAATAATTGTCTGCAATCAGGCAATGTAAAAACCAAGGTAAACAAGAACTAAACAAGTATGGTCTTTTCCTTATGATGAGTGACTCTATTAGTTTTGTGGGAAAACAAGTCCTTTCTCCAGAAGTTATGATGATTATCACTATTGCCACTATGCTTTGCTTTGGAGATGCTTTCCAACAAACAGGAAATGTGATTGACTAGGAAATCACAAAGAGTAAATTGGATTATTGTACCAAGTACAGAAACTGTTCTGGAAAACCAGAAGAAACATATGGGAAATAAATCTTAAAAAAAAAAAAAAAGGATGGCCACAGCTTGCCCTTTTGGCCATTTGAAAGCTATTTAAACCAATTTGTTTGTTAGGGGCCATTGGGAATGACTCATAGTGACCCTATGTACAGCAGAACAAAATACTACCAAACACTGTGCCATGTACACAATATTTTTATGTTTGAGCCCATTGTTGCAAGCATTATGTTTCTTTTCATTTTCAGTCATACCATCACCAGCAAATGCAGGTCCCAGGAACTTTACACCATTTCAATCATTAACATGGAGTCTACTTTCAGGAGGGAACACTTCCCCAGTTGTGTTTTGAATGCCTTCCATTCTGGGGAGCTCATTTTCCCACACTATACTTGATAGTGCTTCTCTACTACTTATATGCTTTTCAATGGCTAATTGTTTTGGGAGTGGGCTGCCGGGTCCTTCTCCCTAGTCTGTCTTAGTCCAGAAGCTCAGCTGAAACTTGTCCACCATGGATGGCTCTGCTGGTATCTGAAATGCTGGTAGCATAGCTTTCAGCATCACAGCAACCCCCAAGCCCCTACAACAAGACAAGCTGACAGACACATGGAGGATTTAACCCAATAGATAACCACAAGTTGAAGAAACCAAGCTTGGACAGTAGACTCTTGCAATTACATAAAACTTTATTCTGAGCAGGCAATCTTGAGTATGCTGCATCTCCATAACCTTATCTTTAAAAGTACAATATTCTTATCTATCTTTAAATACATCTCCATATATATATTTTTTTCTTTTGAGACAGGCTCTCACTGTATAGCCCAGGTTGCTCTTGAGCTCATATACCTCTTCCTGCCTTGGCCTTCAGAATGCTGGGATTACAGATATGTACCACCATGTCCAGGCCCCCATACAAATATTCTACCTGGCAAGCCGCCAAAAGTATCTTAGACACATTGGATATTAACATGTACACAATTTAACAAAGACTCACTAAAGTTTTCTCAATTTCAGAAACCACCTTAACTTAAAATTTTTTTCAGATGATGTAAATATCATTTTCTATTAGCACATATTAATTGTATCAAATAATGGTTTGTTGTGACGTTTTCAAATATACATATAACATACTTTCATTACCTTCTCTTATCCTTCTCTTCGCCCTCATCTTTATTCCCTTCCTCTTTTCTAATAGTCTCTGTACTACTTTCAAGTCTTTTTTCTTCCTAGATTCCACATGTGAGAGAAGACATGCAATAGTTTTCTTTTTCAGTCCAGTTTATTTCGCTTAACATGATGCTGTTTAAGTGTATCCATTTTCCTGCAAATTACATCTTTCACTTTTCTTTATGACTAAATAATACTCCGGGCTGGGATTTAGCTCAGTTGGTAGAGCACTGTGCTGCAGTCTCTGAGGTCCCAAGTTCAATTCCCAGCACCGCAAAAAATGGGAGAAGGACCTGGCAATCCACTCCCAAGGTAATCCCGAAACAATCTGCCATTGAAAACCCTATGAGGGTTGCTATGAGTCAGATACCAACTCGATGGCACACAACAACAACAACAAATAATACTCCATTGTGTAATTATATACCGCATTTTCTTTATCCAAACATCCATTGATGGGCACCTAGGCTAATTTTATAATTTGGCCATTGTGCATTGTGCCATAATAAACATGGTATGCAGGTCTCTTAGTATGTTGACTTTGATACCTTTGTATATATGTCTAGTAGTGGTATAGCTGGGCATAGAGCGCTCTCTCGCACTCTGTACAAAAATCAACTCAAAATAGATCACAGACCTTAATGTAATATATGATAATTTGAAACTACTAGAGGAAAACATAGGGGAAACACTTTCAGATACAGGCATAGTCAATGACTTCCTGAACAGAACCTTAATAGCTTGGGAAATAAGAACAAGAATTGACAGATGGGTTTGCATCAGATTAAGAAGCTGCTGCACAACAAAGGAAACAATTGGTAGAGTGAAGAGACAGCCCACAGGACTGGAGAAAATCTTTGCCAGTTATTCTTCAAACAGAAGATTGATATCCAGAATATATAAAGAGCTAACAAATCAAAAGATCAAGGGATCCAATCAAGAAATGGGCAAATGAACTGAGAAGATTTTTCTCAAAAGAAGAAATGTGAGTAGCCAATAATTATACAAAAAAAAATCCAATATCTTTAAGCTTCAAGGAAATGCAAACCAAAACTGCACTGAGAACCTCGTCTAGTGGCTCATGCATGTAATCCCAGTGACTCAGGAGATGGAACAGGTGGACTGCAGATTTGAAACCAGAGGCAACCTGCATATCTTAGTGAGATCCTATTTCAGATAAAATTTTCTAAAAAATGGGCTGGAGATGCAGCTCCATGGTAGAACACTTCCAAAGTATGTGTAAGGCACTGGGTTCAACCCCCAGTTCTAAAAAAAAATTTTTAAAAATCTACTGCAATATGATCTCACCTGAATCAAGATGGCTATCAATGAGAAAACAAGAAGTTAGAAATACTAACAAGGATGCAAATGAAAGGGATCCTTATGCACTGTTGGTAGAAATGTAAATTAGTGCAACCACTATTGAAATCAGTATGGAAGTTCCTTAAAAGCTAAAAGAATTAATTTTTTTCCAATTCAAGTTTTTTGACATATGAAGTTGAACATTCAGCAGACAACCTTCCACTAACTCAGGAAATAATGCTAAACTGACCTTTATTTGATATTGGTATAAATAAAATATTTATTTAATTTTCATCTTTTTTGCTTCAAATTTGTTTCACTCTTTTCCACTGAATGAAATAGTAATAGAAGTAGCTCTAGTTGCACTGCAGTCTTCTCTGTCCCTCCTTCCCACTTGGAGAAGGATGCAATCAGGGTCTTGTAAACACTGAGGTCTGCAGAGTAAGAACAAAGAGTAAGAGAGAGGTGGCAGCCCCAAGCATGAGGCAAACAGAGATGAAGCCAGTCCCAGAAGCAGCAGCTTTGGGAAACAAGAAAGTTAGAGAGAGCACATTTGTAATGGGTGGTGGTGGTGGTGGGGGTGGAGAGATCTTAATTTTTGTTTAGGTATCAAGGTGACGCTGACCTCATAAAATGTGTGGGGAAGTAGTCCTTGTAATTCTGTTTTTCACCTTTGAGTGTTTTGTAGAATTCAGCTATGAAGCCATCTGGTCCTGGGCTTTTCTTTTTCACAATTTTTTTTCTTTTTACTTCTTGCTATGGCTTGAAAGCTTCCTCCAAGACCCACATTGAAATTTGATTGCCATTGTATCAGGGTTGAGGCAGGATCTTTAGGAGGTGATAGGTCATAAAGGCTATGCCCTCAGGAAGGATTAGTGCTGTCGTTATGCTTGCTATACAGGGAGTATCTCTTACTCTCTGTCTCACTTATTCACTTGTCTTTCTGCTGTTTTATGACACAGTATGAAGGCCTTTGTCAGGTGTTAATACTGTGCTTTTAAACTTCCCAGCCTCCAGATCCATGAGCCAAATACACTTCTACTATTTAAAAATTACTCGCTTGTGGCATTCTAACATAACATTGGCCTGCAGCGGTAGCCCTGTGGCATCCGATCCTGTCAGATCTCGAAAGCTAAGCAGGGTCAGGCCTGGTTAGTACCTGGATGGGAGACGGCCTGGGAACACCAGATGCTGTAGGCTTGGGAGAAGGACCTGGCAACCCCCCCCAAAAAAATCAATCTGCCATTGAAAACCCTATGAACAGCAGGGAAGCACTGACAATAGTGTTTCCCCTGTTGTACAGAGGGTCGATATGAGTCGGATACTGACTTGACGGCACCTAACAACAACAACAACAACAACAACAACAACAACAACATAACATCAGAAAATGGAATGAGGCATTTCTTCAATTTCCTTGTTATTGGTCTAGTCAGGGTTTTTATTTCTTCTTGACCTAATCTTGGTAAGTTATATTTTGCTAGGAACTTATTTCCTCTAGATTCAACTCAACGACATCTAACAACAGCAACATCCAGTTGGTTGGCATGTAATTGTTCACAATAGTCCCTTATGATCCTTTTTTATTTCTGAGGCTTCTGTTGTAATTTTTTTCACCTTTATTTCTTATTTTACTTGAATCTTTTCTCTTTTTTTCCCCTTCATGTTAGACTACCTAAAGGTTTATCAATTTTAGTTTTCAAAAAGATCAACTCTCAGTGTTTCTTTGTATGGTTTTTCAGTTCTCTATTTGATTTCTTTCTGTTCTAGTTTTTATTATTTCCTTCCTTCTGCTAATTTGGGGCTTAGTTTATTTTTCTAGTTTCTTGAAGCATAATGTTAGACTATTTACACTGGATCTTTTTTCATTCTTAATGTAGATATTTATTGTTACGAATTTCCCTCTTAGAACTGCTTTTGTTCTTTCCCATAGGTTTTGTTTGGTATGTTGTTTCCATTGTTGTTTTCATCAAGTATTTTTAAATTTTGATTTCTTCAATGACTCATTAACTGTTCAGGAGCATATTATTTAGTTTCCACATACTTGGAAATTTTCCCATTTTCCTCCTTTTCTTTCTTTCTTTTTTTTTTTTTCTTCTTGTGGTGCTGGGGGTTGAACCCAGCTAGGGCCTCCTGCTTGCATGCTCTGCAAGTGCTGGACCACTGAGCTGCATCCCCAGCCCAGCTTTTTACTTTTTGAGACAGGGTCTCACTAAGTTATGCAGACTGCCTCTGGTCTTGAACTTGCGATCCTCCTGCCTCTGCCTCCCTAGCCTCTGGGATTACAGGCGTGCGCCACCGTGCCCGGCTTTTCCTCCTTTTCCTAAATTCTAATTTCATAGCATTGTGACCTGAAACAATGCTAGATAGGATGAATATTTTTAAATTTATTAACCCCACATGTCTGTCAGCTTGTGGTGCTGTGATGGCTTGTGTGTTGCTATGATGCTGAAAGCTATGCCAGTGGTTTTTCAGATACCAGCAGAACCATCCATGGTGGACAAGTTTCAGCTGAGCTTCTAGACTAAGAAAGACTAGGAAGAAGGACCTGGCAGATCGCTCCCAAATCAGTAGAGAATCACTGTCAAATATAGTGTGGGTAAATAAGCCCTCTCCCACCCCAGCTGGAAAGCATTCAAGAGAAGACTGGAGAATGAAATATGACTGCAACAATGGGCTCGCACATAAAAAAAAAAGGGCATGTACATCACACAATATTGGGTAGTGTTTTGTTCTGTTATACATAGGATCACTATAAATCCTACCTGAATCAATGGTACCTAACAAACAAATTGGGTTAAATAGCTTTTAAATGGCCAAAATGGCAACCTTTGGCCACCTTTTTTTTTTTTTTTTTTTTTTTTAAGATTTATTTCCCATATATTTCTTTGGATTTTCCAGAACAGTTTCTGTACTTTGGTATAATAATAACTCAATTTACTCTTTGTGATTTCCTAATCAGTCCCTGTTCATGTTTGTTGGATAGCATCTCTAAAGCAAAGCCTAGATGCAGTGGTGATAATCACCATAACTTATGGAGAAATGACTTGTTTTGTTCTGTTGTACATAGCATCACTGTGAGTTGGACATGACTCAATGGCACCTAACAATAACAACAACAAAGTTATTAAGACTTTGTGGATTTGGTTTGTGGCCTAGTATGTGATCTGTCCTGGAGAGAGCTTCGTGTGCTGGAGAAAAATGCTTATTCTGGTGCTGTGAGATGGGATGTTTTGTACATATTTGTTAGGTCCATTTGGTCAAAAGTACAATTCAAGTCCAACATTTTCTTACCAGTTTTCTTTCAGTTTGATCTACTGCTATTGTACTGCTATCTATTTCTCTCCTCACATCTACTAATGTTTGCTTTGTGTATTTAAGTATTCCGATGATGGATGCATACATATATATTTATAATGGCTATATTCTTGATGAGTAGACTCCTTCATCATTGAATAATAACTTTCTTTGTGTTTTGCAAGTTTTATCTTTGACTTTATTTCATCACATATAAGGATAGCCACCTCTGCTCCCTGTTGTTATTATTTGCACACACCATTTTTCTCTATCCTTTTACTTGCAACATTGTTGTTGTTGTTGTTAGGTGCTGTTGAGTCAGTGTCCGACTCATAGCGACCCTACATACAACAGGCGAAACATTATTGTCAGTGCTTCTCTGCTCTTCATAGGGTTTTCAATGGCTGATTGATTTTTGGGAGGTATATCTTTATAGCTTAAAGGAGTCCCTTGTAGGCAACAGCAGTATATAGTTGGATCTTATTTTCTGTTTATTTTGCTTTATGGTTTTTGTAGATGTTGTTGTTGTTGTTGTTGGTAGGTGCCATTAAGTCGTATCCAACTCATACCCAACTTATACCCTCAGAGGGTTTTCGATGGCTGTTTTGGGATTGCCTTGGGAGTGGATTGCCACATCCTTCTCCAACTTGTGCAGTGCTGGGAATCAAAATCGGGACCTCAGACTGCAGAGCAGCGCTCTACCAACTGAGCTAAATCCCAGCCCATAGATGGTGTTATAAGTGTGCAAATCTATGCCTGGCTTTGCTTTTTTTTGTTTGTTTGTTTTGTTTTTTAATCCATTGGGCCGCTCTTTTTTAAAATTTTTTAATTTTTATTATTTTATTTAATTAATTAATTAATTTTTTTTGAGGTACTGGGGGTTGAACTCTGCAAGTGCTGGACCACTGAGCTGCACCTCCAGCCCATTTTTTTTACTTTTTGAGACAGGGTCTCGCTAAATTACTCAGACTGCTCCTGCTCTGGAACTTGCAATCCTCCTGCCTCCGCCTCCCAAACCACTGGGACTACAAGCATGCGCCACCTGGCCCAGCTCGGGCCACTCTATCTCTTGATTGGAGAATTCAATTCATTTTGCATTTAAGGTTATTATTGATAGGTAAGGATTTATTACTGCTACTTTGTCTTTTATTTTCTTCTTATTTGTACTTCCATTGTTTCTTTCTTCCTCTCTTATTGCCTACATCTGTGATTTGATAATTTTCTGTAGTGATAAGTTTGGGTTCTTTGTCTTTGCCATTTTTATATGTGCTATAATTTTTTTCTCTTGTGATTATCATGAGGATCACATAAGATATCTTATGGTTATCTACTATTTTATGCTGATAACGTCTGTTGCACACAAAACTACACTTTTATAACCCCTTAAAATTTTATGTTTTTGATGCCATAATTACTTTTTTTATCATGTATTCATTTATTATTTTTGGCTGTTTTGAGTTTTAGACTTCATACTAGAGACATGATTTATCTGCCACTATTCCAGTATGGAAGTTTTCTGAATTTAACTATGTATTTACCTCTACCAGTGTGTTTTTATACTTTCATATATATTTGTGGTAATTATTTTCCATTTGTTTCTACTTGAAGGACTTCCTTTAATATTCTTGTAAGGCATGTTTGTTGTTGTTGTTAGGTGCTGTCCAGTTAGTGTCCAACTCATAATGACCTATGTACAACAGGCAAAACACTATTGTTAGTACTTCTCTACTATTCATAGGGTTTGCAATGGCTGATTGTGTTTTGGGAGTGGGTTGCTGGGTCCTTTTCCCAAAGGCATATTTAGTGGTAATGAATTCCCTCAGTTTTTGCTTATCTGAGAAATACTTCATTTCTGAAGGATATCTTTGCTGGGGGTAATCTTATCTGGTAGTTTTTTGTTTGGGGGTGCTTTTGTTTTTGGTTTTCTTTGAGTAGATCATCTCATTCTCTCCTGACCTATAGAATTTTTGCTGAGAAATCTACCAGTAATCTCACCAGGATTCCCTTGTATGTGTCATAACTCCTTTCTCCTGCCTCTTTGAACTTCTCTCTTTGTATTAGACTTTTGACATTTTAATGATAATGTGTCTCAAAAGAAAACTTCTTTGGGTTGACTCTATGTACATATTTTTGAGCTTTCTGAATTTATATATCTATTTCTCTTATAAGACACAGGAATTTTTTAGAAAGTATTTCATTAAATAAACTTTCTGTTCTTTTCTTTTTCTTTTCTCCTTCTGGAGCTTCCATAATGTGAATGTTTGTCTCATAAATCTCATAAGCTGTCTTAAATCTTTTCCTTTTTCTTTTTCTTTCCTGTCTGATGAAATTTTTTCAAAAGACCCATCTTCAACTTCACATTTTTTTCATTTATTTCCTCTAGTGTGCTCTTAACTGGATTTGGAAAAATTTTATTGAATTTTTAACTCACTTCTCAGTATTTCTTTTATATCTATCTGTTTAATTTTCCACTTGCAGATTGTGAGTTATTTTCCTGATTTCACTGAATTATCTGTTTTCTCTTAAATCTCACGGAATTTACTTAAGATCATTATTTTGAATCTCTTTCAGATAATTTGTAAATTTTCATTTTGTTGGGGTCAGTAAATTTAATGGAGAATTATTGTGTTCTTTTGATGGTGTTGTGTTTTCCTTGCTTTTTTATGTCCCTTGGGTCCTCACACTGATGGCTACATGCCTTGTGATGCAATCACCCCTTCTAAACTTGATAGACTTGCTTTTGCAGAGGAAGACTTTCCCCTGCAGATGGGCCTATGGCTGCTGGTTGGGCAGTGCACAGTAGTATTGGTTCTAGGTGATCACAGTGGTGTGGTCTCCATGTGGCTGCTTCAATTGCAATCAATATTAGTGATGACTGTAGGTGGCTCAGTAGTGTCAGGTCTTACGCAGCTCACAGGCAGCCACTGTGACACTAAGATCCAGGGCACAGGTGCTAAGATTAGCTGTGGAGATTGACTCTTGGGCTCAAGGTCTTGCAACACTACTGTAACACCTGGAACTTGAAGTGCAGGTTCATTCTCCAAGGCAGGAGTGGATGTAGTTCTCTCATGAAGCTGGAGCTGGTTACTTCAAGACACACCCTAGCAACTTGGGCCCAGGGGGGCTGAGATAGAACTGTGGTTTTTGACTCTGGTGGGCAGGGCAAAACTTTGGCATAGCTCCAGGGAATATAGGGTGCTCTGGAAGCTCAGCCTTCTCGGAAAAAGCCACAACAAATTCAGGATCCAGAGCCAATGGGACAAAGCTTGGGCTTGAGGGGATGAGGCATTAAGCAATGGTGATTGCCCTGAGATGATGAGACAGAAGAACCTCAGGCTGTGGTAAGCCAGGTGAAGAGCAGCAAGAACCCAACAATGGCAAGATGTGGCTATGTGTTGAGACTTGGAAGGTAGGGAGGAGTACAGCTATAACTCCACTCTCTAGGAAGGCAGAGTGTTTCAGCAGCTCAGCATGCATAGGTGTAATCCAGTTCCAGGAAGATAGGATGCTATGGCTGTTTGGCCTAAAGGATGGAGTGGCAAAACTCAGGCAAAGCTCTGATTTCCTGGGGCTCGAGGCAATGTCTGCTGTGACCCAGAACACATGGATACATGGGTCAGCAGAGCCTCTGGATCCTCAGAGGTTGAATACTGCATTATCTGTGGCACCAGAGGGACACGACTGCTTTGGTGTGCAGAAGGCCTGAGGTACATGCATGGTAGGAAAATGGCGGTGCTAAGAGCATTAGTACTCCAATAGTGCAAAATTCTGAGTTCCTGGGGGTAGGACATCATCTCAGCTCCACCCTAAGAGGAAGATGCAGTAGCAACTGGGTTGAGGGGCATGGAGTAGCTAGGATGTAGGGATAGCTCTGCTCAGGAATGATGCACTTCTGGGTGTGTCTGTTACAGTGGCAACTGACCCTCAGAAATGAAGGGATGCCATGGCTGTTCAGCCCTGGAGCAGAATGCTCTCTAGCAGTGGCTCTGGTTCCAGGTGGTATAGAGTGGCAGCAGCACAGGCAGCAGCATCTCCACTTTCTCTGGGGTAAACTGCCTGTGTACTCCGGGGAACTCCCTCAGCTGTGCTCGGGGCCTGAGGACTGCAGCAGACTTCAGTAGCAAAGACTGTAGATGTCTGTGCTGCTGATGGATTCACAAGTTCTCCTGGATCTTGACTGGAGGGAGGGGAAAGGGATAGTAAAAGCGAGATTCTCTGTGCAGTCACTCTGGGTTTCTGTGCTCTACAGAATTTTTGCTTCTTCTTTGCTCTGCCCTAATCCCCCTATTTTTTTTGGTATTTTGGTCAAAATGTAGATGCGTACTCATTGTTTTGGATTTTCTTGTGGTTGGAGAGAACTAGGACCTTCTTTTAGGCCATCTTGCTGATGTCAATTTTCACCATTTCTATTTTCCTAGGATGTCACATCCAACCACTGTCACCAATCTTAAATTTGGAGAGAATATAGTTCAATTAAGGCTAAACTTTTATTTTGTATCATGAATGAATGTTTAGGTTTTCCAGTATACAAGTAACAAAAAAATTATATTTTTGTTTTCCTGTACTTATAATTTTTATACTTATCAAGGGCCTGGGATTTAATTCAGTTGGTAGAACACCCCTCTGCAGTCTCTGAAGTCCTGGGCTCAATTCTCAGCACCACAAAAATGGGAGAAGGCTGTGGCAATCCACTCCAGAGGTAATCCCAAAACAACCAGCCATTGAAAACCCTATAAGGGTCACTATGAGTCGGATACAACTTGATGGCACCTAACAAAAACAGCAACATAATTATCAATCATCATTTCCTGCATAATTAAAAAATCTCCTTTAGGATTTGATCAAAATTTATAGTTGATGGCACCTTAAGAGGCAACTGTAAAATTTCTACAGGATTTTCTTTAGTCAGAGCTATTTTCATACCCACATGAAAACTATTCAGTTGATAACCCATTTAACCAAGATGAATTGTTTGTGGATTGCTCACCATTGGTGATTTAGAAGAACTACAGCCTGTAACATCTCATGTGGAACAAGGATGTTTAGGCAAGCAAATGCATCAGACTCTTTCCAGCTGCATTGTTTATCCAGCCTTCATGATCAAACGACTTGAATTAATTGGAAATCATAAAATGCTGATAAACACTTCATGAAAGTACACAAACATGAAATTAGATTACTTTAGGAGAATAAACTATTTTGATGCAAACTTGTAGTATTGTGTGATTGAAACATAATGAAAGTCATATTGGCAATTTAAAATTTACTAGTAGCTACACTATAAAAGTAAAAAACGATATTACTCTTAGTAATATAGTTTACTTAACTCAATAAGTCTAAAATATTATCATTTAACATGTAATCAATATAAAAATTATTAAAGAGATATTTCAAATTTCTTACCATACTGGGTTTTCAAAATCGAGGGCATATTTAATTTTTATACTTGTTAATAACAGCCATACTTATACTAGTTAATTCTGATGAGCTACATTCCAAGTCACACGAGGCTAGTGACTAATTTCAAAATTGCTTGACAACAAACGAATGGATATGCAGGATTCTATTCTTTCCCCATGCTCAAAAGAATGGCTGCCATTGGTCTCTGAGTTTTCCTTTGCTCTAACCCTTCTCTTCAGCTTTGGGTGTTTGTGAGATTGTACCAGGCTCCAGAAATTATACAACCTGTAATTTTACTCAAAGGCCAAATAGCATGAAAGTTTTCTCCATACAATGGTCAAATCTATCATGGCTCCAATTTCATATATTTATTCAAACAATTTTTGTCATACATGCACTCTGAGAGCAATTTTAAAAATGGTACAAGAATTGTTAAGCAAAATAATCTGTTCCATTTCAGTATTATTTCATAGCTGAGCATGGTTAGCCAAAACTTGCCCGTACTAGCTTACATATGAAATGTCCTCAAAAGGACCCATTTATTAAAGGTTTGGTCCTCAGCCCAGGACACTATTGGGAGGTAGTGGAGACTTTGGAGTGGGGAAATTTGGAGTGAGGAAGTGAGGTCACTGGGGGAATGCCCTGGAAGGGGTTATTGGGATCTCTAGCCTCAACACTCCCTCCCACCATCTCCCACTTCCTGGACACCACATGGTGAACAGGCCTTCTCTGCCACCCACTGCTGCCATAATGTACTATTCCATCACAGGTACAAAGCAATAGGGTCATGTGACCATGGACCAAAATCTCTGAAACCATATGTCAAAATAAACCTTTCCTCCTTTTAAGTTGGTTATCTCAGGTAGTTTTTCACAGCAATAGAAATATGACTAACACACTGATGAAGGTAGCCATTATCATATTCAAAACAAGGGAATAACTTGCAACAAAATGGATAATGGATTTGATCTTATTTATGACATTCTTTTATGGCTTCTACAGAAAAATATTATAATATGGGTGCCTTATAAAGAATAGAAATTTATTTCTCACAGTTCTGAAGGCTGTGAAGTTAAAAATGAAGGTACCTAAATTCAGTGTCTAGTGAGGGCACTGAATTTCTGGTTCATAGTTTGTGTGAGTCCTCACGTGATAGAAGAGCCAAAGGGGTTGATCTTTGATCGCTTATACTAATCCCATTCCTGAGGGCTCTGACCTCATGACCCAATTGCCTTCCAAAGATCCAAATGATATTACTTTGGGAATTAGACTTCAAAATGTGAGTTTTAAGGAGATACAAGCATTCAGATCATAGCATTCTTATCCTGGCTCCCCCAAATTCATGTCCTTCTCACATGCAAAATAGATGCATTTTATCTCAATAGTCCCCAAATTCTTAATTCATACCAACATCAACTCCAAAGTCTCAAGGCCAAAGTCTCATCTGAATATCAGATAAATCAGATATGGGTAAGACTTAAGATACGAGTTATCCTGAGGCAAGTTGCCCTCCAGGTGTAAACCTTTGACAGCAAATGTATTACATGCTCCTATAACACAATTGTGGGACAGGCATGGGACAGACATTCTGATTCCAAAAAGGAGAAGTAGAAAGGGAGATAGGTGCTGAGCAGCCTCAAACATAACAAGGCAAGTAATATGAAGTGTTTGACTTGATGTTCTGCCTTCCAGGGTCACTGGGGCAGAAGTCTCACCTTCTGGACCCACTATGGTAAAAGATCTGCCCCTGAAGCTTTGCTGTGCAGAGTAGGGCTCCTGCCCTGTTCCCAAAGCTTTGCTGGGAGTCTTCTTTCTCATAGGTTTGAGTCATGTGCCCTTGGCACTCCCTGCTTGAATCACATGCTGGTGGCTCTACTGGTTTAGGATCATGAAAACAGCCTCACCCACCCATATGGCTCAGCTGGGCATTGTCTTAGTGGGGGCTTTCTGTAGTGACCCTGCCCTACCTTGGCTCCATGATTGGACCCCATGGCTCTTGGGTCATCCTTTGAAATCTTAGTAGAGGAAGCCACACCCTTATAGCTTTGCTGGATACAGTGAACACCGAGCAGGGGCCCACCAGAATAGCTCCTGAGGTGTCCAAGGAACACTGAAAGGGACTGCAGAGAGCAAAGTCGAAGCCAGGAGATGGTGTGGGGCAGAGATGTTCCCTCTATTTGATTTGTTCTGCTCACCAGTTTCTTGCACTCTGGGTCAACTGAAATTTCTTGCTCACGGCTCTAGAGGACAGGAGGTCCAAGATTAAGTTGCCAGCCAATTCTGTGTCTGGTGATAGCCTATTTCCTGGTTCACAGACGGTGCCTTTTGGTTGTATTTTCACATGGTAGTGGAAGCAAGGGTCCTCTCTCAGGCCTCTTTTATAGTGGCACTAATCCCACTCATGAGAACTCTGCTCTTATGATTTAACACCTTCCAAAAACCCCCACCTCGTAATACTATCACCTTGAGGGTTAGATCTTTAACATAAGAACTCTGGGGGGACACAGACATTCAGACCACTGCAATCACTCATAAATCTAACATGTTTTTCATATCCAAAGCATGGCTGTTCATCATTCTTTACATAATTGAACACTTGTAAATGCATTATAAGATTGCACTGTGTTCCACACCAAAATAATCTTAATGTAAATAGGAAAGGATTAGAAAAGAGTTCTCAAATAGCACCAAACATAATATTCTTATATGAATCTTATTTTCTTTTCTAAAGAAATTAGAATATTTCTTTTCTAATTTTTCATTAACTCTGGGAATACATCAATTAATTTTTATCAACAATTATTGTGTATCAGGTAAAGAAAAGAACATCAAGGGCATCCACACTATGTGACGAGAGCAGAAATGCAGTTGACTGTCCTATCCAAACTAGGTAGTATTAAAGGACTGTTTGTTTTAGAGATTTCCAAGGGTTTTTTAAGGCTAGGACCTCATGAAGCTATAACAGAGTTGAGCATAAAGCACATACACTTTGTAGGGTTTTCAGTGGCAGTGGGAGATTTATAAGAGGTCAATTTGCCTTCTAATAAGATGGGTAAAAATGGAAAGAAATTTAAATGTTATTCCTCCAAATGGGATAATGATGTTCCATTTCAAAGACTGAAAGTTGACTATACTATGATCAGCTGACACAGCCTTTCTACTATTTTCCAACCCCTTAGTCTCTCTTTATTTCACTCTTACGTCTTTCCTTCCCCTGAATCATGTTGTAATTCTCTCTTTCTTCCTCCTCCTCATTATTACTACTCTTAATAGCATTGATGTCTTGAACAATTATTCTCTTATATGCCCAGGACTTAGCCTTGTACATGCAGCATATTATTTAAGCTACATAATAACATTAGAAGTAGCACTTATAGTTCCAGTTGGGAAGTGAATTGAAGCCTCTGAGACATAACCTCCCCAAGATCACAGTTAGGAAGGGACAGGTTTGGGATCTAAACCTAGTGCTGTTTGATTCCAAAGTCTGTGTCAGCAATTTTTATATTACACTACTAGTATCCTCTCTCTCCACTTAATAGGTACCTATGAAATACATAAATGCAGTACATGATTGCACAGTGTGAATAAAAGATAGACTTAAAAATACATGCATTTACTTTCAAAGTTGCTCACTTGGTCTTCTTAGCACACTATAGTTTTCTGCAGCTACCTCTTTGGGCCACAGTACAAATAGTATGAATACTAACAAGGACTTCAGCCCTGTATTCCCAAAGGTTGCATCAGATGGGGAGGAGCACAAATAGTTTGGACATCCATTTCACTTGAACTGAGAAGCTCCAAAGCATTAGGAGGAGGCAGGGACACCTGCTAATTAGATGAGAAAGATTACAATGAAAAAGAGGCAGCCTTTGTCTACTCTTTCAGCCGTGGGTCTTTTTCCTCTCTGTATGTGACAAGTAGGAGTAAAGAGTACTGCAGAAAGTTGCCACTGTACAGTTTTTAATAGTCTCATGCTACTGTGCTCCCTTACCAATTGTCCAAATAGAACAAAGACGTAGCCCAGCAACCACTTCTACTTTTCTGCCTCCATGGTATGTCTGTCCTCCCTACTGTCTCTCACTCCACATCTCCACTGGTTGGTCTGCTCTGGTGAAAGTCCCTCACCTAGACTAGACTTCTTTCCCTGCTGATACACAAAGCAGTACTAATACTTCAAATCACCCAATCTCATCACCACCTACCCTTGCCTCTCTCAACCTACACATATCTCTTTACTTATTGTCCATAACATTTGATTCTATGTATGATCCTTTTCACTGGATGAATGATATAGTAGGAAAGGTGTGAGACAATTTGTTTCAATGCATCAAGACCTGAGATGGTGTGTGGGAAGACACCTCCAGGGACGCTGACCAAGATCCATCTCCTCCTCTGTCTACAAATCCTGAAAGAATAGCACTCTTTATATTCATAATTTCATTGTTAGTCATGGCACACATAAGAGTAGCTACAATGAACAATGGGATATGATGCATTTGCTTCTGTCATTTAGACACTTCTACCTTTCTAATCCTACTTCCTACCATGCCCAATTCCTTCTGAATGTACTAATTAAGTCAAATGATGTTTATATCTCAGAAATGCTGCATTGTTGTAGCTTCATACCTCTATGCACACTGTTCCCCTGTACTTCTATTTTTGTACATTTGATTAACTACTTTTCACAATTCAAGATTCATCTAACTTTCTCTCTCTGCCAAGTGATTTTCCCTGTCTAAAGTGCCCTACAAAGCTAACCAATAACAAGATACCATGACACATGCCTATAATCCCAGCAATTCGGGAGGCTTGAGGGTTTGGGGCTAGAGGCAGCCTGCATGACTTAGCCCTGTCTCGAAATTAAAAATAATTGATTAATTAATTTAAAAAAGCTTGTGGGAATAGCTTAGTGGAAGAGTACTTGCCTACCATGCATGAGGCCCTGGGTTCAACCCCCTAGTACAAAAAAAAAAAAAAAAAAAAAAAGCTAACTGTTATGGTTTGGCTGATGTCAGGTGGATATTAGCTGAAAGCAGAGAACATCAGAAAGATATCTATCTATGTTTTATTGACTATGCAAAAGCATTTGATTGTGTGGATCATAACAATTATGGATAACACCTCGGAAAATGGGAATACCAGAACACCTAATTGTGCTCATGAGAAATCTGTACATGAACCAGGAGGCAGTTGTTCGAATAGAACAAGGAAACACTGAGTGGTTTAAAGTTGAGAAAGATGTGCGTCAGGGCTCTATACTTTCACCATATCTCTTCAATTTATACGCTGAACTAATAATCCGAGAAGCTGGACTTTATGAGGAAGAACACGCCATCAAGATTGGAGGAAGACTCATTAACAACCTGCATTATGCAGATGACACAACTCTGCTTGTTGAAAGTGGCGAGGATTTAAAACATTTACTGATGAAGATCAGAGATCATCGCCTTCAATATGGGTTACAACTAAACATCAACAAAACAAAAATCCTTATGACTGGGTCAGCACACAGCTTCACAATAAATGGAGAAAAGATCAGGGTTGTCCAAGATTTTTCTTTGCTTGGCTCTGTAATCAACACCCATGGAAGCAGTAGTCAAGAAATCAAAAGACGCATTGCTCTAGGAAAAGCTGTGGCAAAAGATCTCTTTAGAGTATTGAAAAGCAAAGATGTCACATTGAAGACGAAGGTGCATCTGACTCTTGCCATGGTATTTTCAGTGGCATCATATGGTTGTGAAAGCTGGACATTGAACATGAGAGACAGAAAAAGAATTGATGCTTTTGAATTGTGGTGCTGGAGACGTCTATTGAATATACCATGGACTGCCAAAAGAACCAACAAATATGTCCTAGAAGAAGTGCAACCAGAGTGCTCCTTGGAAGCAAGAATGGCCAAACTGCGTCTTCCATATTTCGGACATATAGTCAGGAGAGATCAATCCCTGGAGAAGGACATCATGTTTGGGAGAGTGGCAGGTCAACGCAAAAGAGGAAAACCCTCCACCAGATGGATTGACACAGTGCCTGCAACAATGGGCTTAAACATAAATAAGATGGTTTGCCTGGCACAGAATCGGGAAGTGTTTCAATCTGCTGTACATAGGGCCACTATGAGTCAGACTCGACTCGACGGCATCTAACAACAACAAAAGTTATGGTTTGAATCTAAAATGTACCCCAAAGATCATGTATGTAGGTGTTTGGTCCCCAGCTGGTGGCACTGTCCTGGGAAGATATGTAACTTTGGGAAGTGGAGTCTTAGTGAAATTGGGTCATGGAGGAGGCAGATTTGGAAGTTTTATGCAGCCTCTCAATTCTGGTACCAGCATTTCTGCGTCCTGATCACCAGCAGGTGAGGTTCTCTGCCACAGGCCTTACCATGTACTCTGCTGCTGTGCCTGTTCTGCTGTCACTCCTTCCTACATCCTTGGACTGAAATCCTTTAGCTGTGAGCCCCAGTAAACCTTTCCTCCCATAATTTTGTTGCTTTCAGGTATTTTGACGCAAGCTAATAAGTATACTAACCAATGCATACTTCTTTCACAGTTGCCATATTAACTTGAAAGTAACTGCATATGCACTTGCCTTTGCCCTTTGATACTGCTTCTGGACAGTATAAAAATGCATTTACTTTTGTATTGCCAGAAACTAGAACAGTATCTAACCCATAGTTTGTGCTCAATACATAATTATTTTATCTGTACTGAACCATTTGTCCTCATCTGTTATCTGTCTCTCTGCATCAGAATTCTACCTGAAACTTTCAACTTCTAAGAAGCAAACAGAACCTTGGCCTACTAGCTGACTTAGAGTAAACCAATAAGAAAACTTAATGCAACACATGATTTCTGTAGAGATTCTTTTACTTTACTCAATCACTTGAAAAATGTTCATTGAGGAACATAGCAGAAGAGGTCCATGACATTGGTCTAGACAATGATTTTATGGACATGGTATCAAAAGCATAGACAACAAAAGCAGAAGCAGACAAATGGGATTACATCAAATTTAAAAACTTTGCACAGCAAGGAAAAGAGACCACCTATAAAATAGAAAAAATATACCTGCAATTCATGCACGTAATCTGGATTATTATATAAAACATAAAAAGAAGTCTTAAAGTTCAATAATAAGCAAATAAGCAACCCAATTTAAAACTGGTCAGAAGTCCTAAACAGACACCTCTTTAAAAATGTTGAACACCACTAATCATAAGGGAAGTGTACATTAAAACCACAATGAGATATCACCTTACATATGTTAAAATGGCAATTATCCAAAAAAATAAAAAAATACATTAATCAGTTTTTCATCACCATAACAAAATATCTGGGATAATTAATTGCAAAAAGGAAAGGTTTGCTTTGGTTTATACATTTGGAGGGTTCAGTCCACACCACTTGGCCCTTTGCTTTTGGGCATATGGTGAAGCAGCATATGATGGCTGAAACACATGGCTGAGAAAGCTGCTCACCTCATGGTGGCCAGCAAGCAAAAAGAGAGGAAAAGGAGGGGTCAGAATCGCAATATCTCCTTTTAGGGTCTGACTCTAATGATCTAATTTCCTTCTACTAGGCCTTGCCTCCTAGAAGATCCATCATCTCTTGGGAGTGCCATGGGCTATGGAGCAAGCCTTCAACACATGGGCCTGTAGGAGACACTTATCTAAACACTAGCAGAAAACAGCATTGCAAAGACGTTGGGAAAAGGGGACACTCACACACTACTGGTGGGTATATAAATTAATACAGCCATTATGGAAAACAGTATGAATGTTCCTAAAAAACTTAGAACTGTGACTACCATGTGATCGACCAATCCCACTGCTGAGTAGATATTGCAAAGGAAGTAAAATCAGTATGTAGAAAAGATATGACACTTTCATGTTCATCGCAACATTAATTACAATAAATAATGAAGACATGTAATAAAATGGTCTCCAGTAGATGAATGGATAAGAATGGGGGGATATATGTATTTAGGGGATATGTGCATGTACACAGACTCTCTCTCTCTCTCTCTCTCTCTCTCTCTCTCTCTCTCTTCCTCTCTCTCTCTCTCTCTCTCTCTCTCTCTCTCTCTCTCACACACACACACACACACACACACACACTAGAATATGATTCAGCCTTAAAATGCTCCCAGGAACTTGGGAGCCGGAAACAGGAGGATTGCAGGTTCGAGGCCAGAGGCAGCATGTGTAACTTAGTAAAACCCTGTCTCAAGGGAAAAAAGGGAAAAAAATAGGCTGGGGTGCAGCCCAGTGGTAGAGCACTGGCAAAGTATGTGCGAGGCCCTGGGTTCAACCTTCAAGTATAGAAAACCAAAAAAAGGCAATCTTCTCATTTGTTTAACATGGATAAGCCTGGAGGACATTATGTTTAATGACATAAACCAGGTGCAGAAAGACAAGTACTACATGATTTCACTAACATGAAGAATATTAAAACATTGAACATGGAAATAGAGAATCGCATGGTCAGCTACCAGGGGCTGCAGGACAGGAAGCAAAAGTCAGGGTATTGGAGAAATGTTGGGCAAAGGATACAAAATATTAGACAAGTGGAATAAGTTCAAGAGATCTATTTTACAACAACATGGTCATTATAGTTAACAAAAGTGTATACATGAAAATTGCTGAGAGTGTGTTTTAAGTGTTTTCACCACAAAAAATAAGAATGTGGGGTAAGGTGTATGTTAATTAGCTCAATTTGGCCATTCTACAATCCATACATACTTCAAAATGTTATGTTGTTCACCATAAATATGTGTAATTCTTATTTGTTACCTAAAAATAAATTATAAAGAGAGAAAAATGTATATTACATCCCTTTTGTGTGTACTACAAATCAAGGAGACAGTAATGAAGAGGATGGATTCAGTCTCCTAGACCTAAAGCTTAATTGGAAAAGATAATTAAACAAGAAATTACAACACAGTGTGAAAACTTTTAGGTGTTGAGGAAACAACTTGTAGAGGTCACCTAAATAAAAATAAGTCAATATCTTGCTGAAAAATGGAAACGTGGGACCTAGGGGTATAGTTCAGTGGCAGAGCACATGCATAGCGTGTATGAGGCCCTGAGTTCTGTCCCCAGCATGACAAAGGGGTGGGGGGAAGAGAGAGAGAGAGACAGAGGCCTAGCATAGAAAACAATATGTTTGTTATGGAATCAGGCTAAGTTGTGGCTTATCCATTCATTAACTGTGTGCTTAGGTAAGTTTCCTAATCACTCTGGACATCAATTCCTAACTTTGCAAAGTCACCTTATAAATTGGTTGTTAAGATTGAGCAAAAGAATTCATGACATTTACATTTAAGAGAGTCAAAGCCAATTTTGGTTTAAAAAATAGGCAGTTCCAATCTTCTAAATGTGGAAGACTTAGCATTCATATCTGCTAAAAAAGAAATTGAAGAATTTGGGAACTGAATATCCAAGAATACCTAGAATATCTACCCTCCTTACTCTTGGCTGAAAACCAAGGTAGAGTCAATGACTTATCTTATTGTTCTCACATGGCAAATATTTTTATACAGATTTCCAATATGAAAATTTGTCTTAGTTCTGCAGGTAACAATTCCAGGCTCACATCAAACTACACGTAAAATCAACACTTTCCTCTTCCTCAAGGTGGGTTTGTTGTTGCCCACAGAGTAAAAAATGGTGTGGCCAGCTGCTTCTCTCTTTTCCACAAAGTGATGCTCTTTTTTTTCCAGTAGTCTAACCTCTTAGGGTGGTTGTGATGTTCCCCCATTGGTGCTCTGGGCCTGAAGGGTGTTTAAAGCTGGCATGTTTCACTGATTAGGTGCCTCAAGGAGCAGCTCCTCATTACTGGGATCTATCAACTGCAATTACTTTGAGCTGTGCAAAAGCATTCTTTCTAGCTAGTTGTCCATGATTTCTTCTTAACACCTAAGCATCTATTTTTACACCTACTGATTACGTTTGTTAAGATTCTGCTTTACTGGGTGTTGTCTGAGACAGTATCTAAATAATCTCATTCCAGTCTTGCACCCAGCCCACATCACACCCATGTTATATAGTCATACATCCTTTGCTTCAACACCTCTGTGTGACCAGAATAACCATGTCTCTTTCCCTTCTTGGATTTTTAAATATGGCATCAGTCCATTGTGTCAGATATATTCTTTGAAATCCATACCAAGCTCTCTTACTCCATTAAAGCCCATTTCTTAAAGATTAAGGAAAAGATATTGCTCTGCACAGATCAGGGAGTTGACTCCCAACATGGTTAACACTCTTAAAAATTATCTCATCGTTGGGGGTATGTAGCTCAGTGATAGAGTGCTTACCTAGTATTTGTAAGGTCTTGAGTTTGATACCCAGCAACACATACACACACACACACACACACACACACACACACACACACACACACACAGGTTCTCTTTTATTATCAATTATTACAATCACTAGGTGATAATTATTGAAGGGCACCAAAGGAAACTTAAAAAATGAAGATATATGAAATGTAATGATGAACTAACAAGGGAGAAAAATCCAATATCTTAAAGATGTCAGTTTCCCCCAACTTAATCTCTACATTCAGTGTAATTTCTGCAAATATATCAATAGTATTTTCATGGAAATGATGGCATTTTAATTTTGGAACAAATTTGGAAAAACAAAGATGTAAGAACAAGTATTAAAAATTTTAAAAATATTTAAAGAATAAAGCCCAGTTGTGGTTCGTACTCTGCCTGATATCAAGACTTATTATAAAATTATACTAGTTAATCCTACAAGGTACTTGTGTGGGGGAGAAAAAATAGACATCTGGAACAGAATAAAGAACTCAACTAAAGGACAATTGATATATGATAACTTCATATATTATAGAGGTAGCACTGAAGATCTGAGGGGAATCATAAACTATCCAACAAATTATGCTTAGAAAACTGTTTTTCTATCTGGAAAGTAAAGGTGAGGTCCTACTCTAATATAAATCATAAGAATCTATTCCAAGAAGTTTGAAATCTATATGTGAAAAGAACAACTTAGAATTATTAGAAGAAAGTACAATAGAGTATGTTTATGATCTTAGGGTATGGAAGGATTTCTTAAATAAGCTATAAAAATAAATAGGAATGTTTTAAATTATATTGCATTAAAAGAAAAGCTTTTATGTTTCAAAAGACATCATTTGAAAAGAAGGCAAAAGTAAAACTTTAGCCTTAGAGAAGCTGTTTGCAACATATTTAGTCAACAAAGGATTGAGATGTAAGCACATAAGAATTAATAAGAAAAGAATTAGGAAAGAGGTAGTAAGTGTGAACAGGAAATTCAGTAGAAGGGGGATCAAGTTGATCATAAATATATTAAAATATGTTTGGCTTTACTAGTAAAGTAAAAGTATGTTTGGCCTATAGCTATTATGTATCATAGAAAAGAAATAAAAATTTATGGTTGCTAGCCACTAATACATGGGTATTGTTCATTAACCAGGGAAAAAATGATATACTGATAAAGCTAACTGATAGTCAACAATGTGGCCTAGTGTTAGAGTTGGGTTTTACCAACCAAATAACTCAATTTTGTGAAGGAATAAAAGGGTGGGGCGGCTGGCCAGTTGTTTTAGGCAAATCCATTCTAAAGGAAGCCAGAGAAGTAGGAAATAAACGTTCATTCACAACATACCTAAATCAGGGTCATTGCACTTGGACAGTCTACTGGGGGGTAATCTCCCCATCTACATCAGGTCCCTTTCTTGATATGGTAATACCCTCTTGTTTGCAGTTCACTCTTGGCAGTTTCAGGTAGCCATCATCAACCACAGTTGAAATAATAAATAGAAAATTCCAGAAATAAATAATTCATTAGTTTCATATGACTTTTAAGGTATATTACAATAATTGCTCTTCTTATTAGCTATTGTTTTTAAATCTCTTACCGAGCCTAATTAGTAACTTAAACTTTATCATGGGTATGTATATATAGGAAAAAAACATAGTAAGACTACTTATGGGAGAAGGGCCTGGCAATCCACTCCCAAGGCAATCTCGAAGCACTCAGCCATTGAAAACCCTATGAGGGTCACTATGAGTCGGATACCTACTCGATGGCACCTAACAACAACAACAACAAGACTACTTAAGGTTTGGTACTATCTGTGGGTTCAGGTATCCACTGGGGTTCCTGGAATGTACCACCTCAGATAAAGGGGAAAACTGTGCCAACAACTGTTACTGTTTTCTGTATCCTTTGTAGACCTCCAGTAGCTGTATCCCAGCAGCCATGAATTAAATTAGCTTAAAGATTATGCTCTATCCAACACAGTATCTTCACCTCCATTGTAACTTTACTCCCAATTATGCCTGTTTCCATTGTCTAATATGGCTTATGAATCATTCTATAATTTAAAGAGAATTTAAATATTCTGCTAATAAAATGTCGACAACATTTAAAGATCAAAAATTTGGATATAACTTTCCTCCCTTTGTCAAATGCCCAAGGAGAAGGTAAAGTTAAAACATTATAGGTTAGCCAGTATGGTGGTGCACACTTGTAATCCCAGTATCCTGGGAGGCAGAGGCAGGAAAATCACAAGTTGGAGGCCAGGGGTAGCCTGTGCAACTTAGTGAGACTCTGTCTCAAAATAAAAACTAAAAAAAGGAATGGGGTTGCAGCTCAGTGGTAGAGCACTTGCAAAGTATGTGTAAGACTGGGGTTCAACCCCTTAGTACCAAATGTATATAATGAACTTAAGTAGAAAAGAATTAAAACAAATATTTAAGTTATACTATCTTTTTGAAGGGAGGAGGCACCGGCAACCACTCCTGAAACAACTAGCCATTGAAAACCCTATGAACAGCAAAGAAATACTGTCAGATATAGTGCCGGAAAATGAGGCCCCCAGGTTGGAAGGCACTCAAAAGACTATTGGGGAAGAGTTGCCTCCTCAAAGCAGAGTCTACCGTAATGACGGAAATGGAGTAAAGCCCTGGGGACCTCCATTTGCCGATGTGGCACGACTCAAAATGAGGAGAAACAACAGTAAACATCCGTTAATAATTGGAAGATGGAATGTATGTAGTATGAATCTAGGAAAACTAGAAATCATTAAAAGAGAAATGGAGTGCATGAACATTGATATCTTAGGCATCAGTGAGATAAAATGGACCGGCATGGGCCACTTTTAGTCAGATAATCATCATATGATCTACTATGCTGGGAATGACAAACTAAGAAGAAATGGGGTTGCATTCATCATCCAAAAAGACATCTTAAGATCTGTCCTGAAATACAATGTTGTCAGTGTTAGAATAATATCCATATGCCTGTAGGGAAGGCCAGTTAATATGACTATTATTCAAATTTATGCACCCACCACTGAGGCCACAAATGAAGAAAGGGAAGATTTCTACCAGCTTCTGCAATCTGAAATAGATCAAACATGCAATCAGGATGTACTGATAATTACTGGTGACTGGAACGCAAGGTTGGAAACAAAGAAGAAGGTTCAGTAGTTGGAAAATATGGTTTTGGTGATAGATATGATGCAGGAAATTGCATGATAGAATTTTGTCAGACCAATGACCTTTTCATTGCAAATACATTTTTTCAACAACGTAAATGGTGATTATACACATGGACATCACCAGATGGAACATACAGGAATCAAACTGACTATATATGTGGAAAGAGACAATGGAAAAGCTCTATATTAAATGTCAAAACAAGACCAGGTGATGATTGTGGATCAGACCCTCAACTTCTCATATGCAAGTTCAAACTGAAGCTGAAGAATATAGAACAAGTTTTCGAGAGCCAAGGTATGGCCTTGAGTATATCCCACCTGAGTTCAGAGACCACCTCAAAAATAGGTTTAATGCATTAGACACAAATGATAAGAGACCAGAAGAGTTGTGGCATGACACAAAAGATATCATTCAAGAAGGAAGCAAAAAGTTCTTAAAAAGACAAGAAGGAAAGAAAAGACCAAATTGCATGTCAAAAGAGACAGTAGAACTTGCCCTTGACCATCGAGCAGCTAAAGTAAAAGGAAGACATAATGAAATTAAGAAACTAAACAGAAGATTTCAGAAGGCAGCTTGAGAACACAAAAACTAATATTATAATGACATGTGCAAGGAGCTGGAGGCAGAAAACCAAAAGGGAAGAAAGCGCTCTGTGTTTCTCAAGCGTAAGGAAGTGAAGGAAAAATTCAAGCCTCGAGTGGCAGTAGTGAAAGATACTACAGGGAAAATATTAAATGATGCAGGAAACATCAAAAGAAGATGAGAAGAATACACAGAGTCATTATACAAGAAAGAATTGGTAGATGACCAACCATTCCAAGAGGTTGCATACGAAGAGGAACCAATCGTGTTGAAGGACGAAGTGGAAGCTGCCTTGAAAGAACTGGCGAAACACAAGGCTCCAGGAATTGATGGGATACCAATAGAGATGTTTCAACAAACAGATGCAGCACTGGAGGTGTTAACATGTTTGTGCCAACAGGTTTGGAAAACAGCTACTTGGCCAACTGACTGGAAGAGATCCATATTTTTGCCTGTTCGCAAAAAACGGGATCCAACTGAATGTGCAAACTATCGGACAATATCATTAATATCGCACAAAAGCAAAATTCTACTAAAGATCATTCAGAAGTGACTGCAGCAGTATATAGACAGGGAATTACTGGAAAATCAAGCGGGATTCAGAAGAGGGCGGGGAACCAGGGACATCATTGCTGATGTCAGGTAGATATTAGCTGAAAGCAGAGAATATCAGAAACAGGTCTATCTATGTTTTATTGACTATGCAAAAGCATTTGATTGTCTGGATCATAACAAATTATGGATAACACTTCGGAAAATGGATGTACCAGAACACCTAATTGTGCTGATGAGAAATCTGTACGTGAACCAGCAGTCAATTATTCGAATAGAACAAGGAAACACTGCCTGTTTTAAAGTTGAGAAAGGTGTGTGTCAGGGCTCTATACTTTCACCATATCTCTTCAATTTATATGCTGAGCAAATAATCCGAGAAGCTGGACTTTATGAGGAAGAATGTGGCATCAAGATTGGAGGAAGACTCATTAACAACCTGTGTTATGCAGATGACACAACTCTGCTTGCTGAAAGTGAAGAGGATTTAAAACATTTACTGATGAAGATCAAAGATCATAGCCTTCAATATGGGTTGCGACTAAGCATCAACAAAATAAAAATCTTTACGACTGGGTCAGCACACAATTTCACAATAAATGGTGAAAAGATTGAGGTTGTCCAAGATTTTGCTTTGCTTGGCTGTATATTCAACACCCGTGGAAGCAGCAGTCAAGAAAAAGTTGTGGCAAAAGATCTATTTATAGTATTGAATAGCAAAGATGTCACATTGAAGACGAAGGTGCATCTGACTCATGCCATGGTATTTTCAGTGGCATCATATGGTTGTGAAAGCTGGACATGGTACAAGGGAGACAGAAAAAGAATTGATGCTTTTGAATTGTGGTGCTGGAGATGTCTATTGAATATACTGTGGTCTGCCAACAGAACCAACAAATCTGTTTTAGAAGAAGTGCAACCAGAGTGCTCCTTGGAAGCAAGAATGGCCAGACAGCATCTTACATGTAGTCAGGAGAGAGCAATCCATGGAGAAGGACATCATGTTTGGGAGAGCGGCAGATCAACGCAAAAGAGGAAAACCCTCCACCAGATGGATTGACACAGTGTCTGCAACAATGGGATTAAACATAAATAAGATCGTTTGCCTGGCACAGAATCAGCAAGTGTTTCGATCTGCTGTACATAGGGTCGCTATGAGTCAGACTCAACTCGACAGCACCTAACAACAACAACAATCTTTTTGAGTTAAATATAAAAACAAAGTTCAATTTTTTTTCTATCATTGCTAATATGATGGAATTCTTTACTATACATAAGTTGTTAAAAAAAAAAGCCACATGGTTTTCTCTTCAAGCCAGAGCTTCAGGAATAACAAAACTAAAAATATAGCACCCAACACCATCCTTATAAAGCCTTTCCAGAAATTGGGGTCAAGTTACTCATAGCCACTCCCTGGTAAATGACTTCAAACAATAGGGATGAGACATTTAAGTTGGTTATTACTATGCATAGTAAGGAGGTCAAACCCCTTCACTTCCTTCTAGAGTCTCTGTCTTTCCTCCTTTGCCTAGGTTGAGCGAGAAGTTAGTGTATTGTGTCCAAGTGGAGGTGCTACCATCCTGGGACAGAGCCTGAAGCCTGTTCTCTGGATAATGCTAGGCATGCTCAACCTAGCCCATGCTCAATGGCTTTGGAACACCAGAGGTCAATTGTTAGATTGATGATATGACAAATGATTCCTTGGGAAATAGTGACATGAAACATTGCAAAAGCAAAATCAGCCAGAATATATGGAATATGCCTATGTTCAGATAATCACCTCTAGTTCTACA
Source organism: Pedetes capensis (assembly GCA_007922755.1). Taxonomy (NCBI): domain Eukaryota; kingdom Metazoa; phylum Chordata; class Mammalia; order Rodentia; family Pedetidae; genus Pedetes; species Pedetes capensis. The sequence goes on along the minus strand of VMDO01000216.1, from coordinate 323,451 downwards.
TCCTGGTTTGCATATCCTGGGCTGGGATTTAGCTCTATAATCACCTCTAGTTCTACATCCTGGTTTGCACATCCTGGGCTGGGATTTAGCTCAGTTGGTTGAGTGCCACTCTGCAGTCTTTCAGGTCCTGGAATTCGATTCTCAGCACTTCAAAACTGGGAGAAGTTCGTGGCAATCCACTCTCAAGGCAATCCCAAAACAGCCATTGAAAACCTTATAAGGGTCCCTATGAGTCAGACGGGCTGGGATTTGGCTCAGTGGGTATAGCGCTGCGCTGCAGTCTCTGAGGTCCCGAGTTCAATTCCCAGCACCACAAAAATGGGAGAAGGGCCTGGCAATCCACTCCCAAGGCAATCCCGAAGCACTCAGCCATTGAAAACCCTATGAGGGTCGCTATGAGTCGGATACTGACTCGACGGCACCTAACAACAACAACAACATGAGTCAGACACGACTCCATGGCACCACACAACAACAAAGTCTCCAGTTTTAGTCTATTGCCCAAACAGAGACTTCCACCATTCTAGGGTCATATCCTTTTAAGTAGAATTCCTGCATTACATCATTTAGATACTCTCTCAACATTTCAGCACTGAACTCTAGAGCCCGGAGCCCCTGCTAAGCTCCATGACGGCCTCCAAAAGGACTATTTTTTAGTAAGGAACCCATTTCTTATCATTTTCATAATGTACTAGTTGTTACCATATTCTTAACTTATTCTTTCTCCAGGGGCTGGGATTTAGCTCAGTTGGGAGAGCGCTGCTCTGCAGTCTCTGAGGTCCTAAGTTCGATTCCCCATACCACAAAACTGGGAGAAGGACATGGCAACCTACTCCCTAGGCAATCCTGAAACAGCCATTTGAAAACCCTATGAGGGTCACTATGAGTCGGACACAACTCAATGGCACCAAACACAACAACAATTTTTTCTCCAAGTGTGTCATAGCCACTCTGGGTTGTTTTGTTTTTGTTTTTGCTTTTTTGTTTGTTTGTTTGCTTGCTTGCTTGTTATATTTTCTTGACATAGGGTTTCATTGTATAGCCTGGGCTAGGCTGGAAATATCTATATAGACCAGACTGCCCTCTAACTCACACTGATCCTCCTGCCTCAGAAGCCTGAGTGCTGGGATTACATATGTGCACCACCATGCCCAGCACATTTTTGTTTATTTGTCTGTTTTTGAGACTAGGTCTCACTATGTAGCCCAGACTGGCCTCTAACTCACAATATAGCCTATATTAATGGGTACACTACTGTGTTCCAAAGCCCATATAACGTTCATCAGAATCCCAGATACCCATGTGGTATTGGACCTAGATATTCTTAGAATTAGAGTAGCTACATTTTCTCCTATGGTTAGATGACTAAGGACTTGTATGTAAATATATCTGGGAGAAGGACCCAGCAACCCACTCTCCAAAATAAATCAGCCATTGAAAACCAATGAATAGCAGAGAAGCACTGACAATACTGTTTCGTCTATTGTACACAGGGTTGCCCTGAGTCGGACACTGAGTCACCGGCACCTAACAACAACAACAAAAACATGTAAATACATTACCTGTGCCCTATTGCTATAGGGTTGATCTGGTCAATACATTAATAATAAAATTTTAAACAAGATTAAGCACTTGTTGGTAGATTCATCAAGTGTGTACAGGCAAATGCTCCAAATATATTCAAAGCTGGATGGGACCAGGCATCACAACCACAAAATGTTATCTGTGAAATTTCATTAGGATCGCTGATGTGAAATCCCATGGAATGAACTGTGGATGAAGTTGCTAATGCCAAGTGTTTTGTCCTGATTACTTAACACAGCTAAAAACACTTTCAAAACTATATCATTTCAGGAAAATGTCAAAGCCCCACTCCTTCCCCAAATCATTTACAATCACTCAACTCTCCCCATCTATCATTTAAATATCTGTTTCAGAGAAACCATAATGTACTAGTGAAGAATGAAGTGTTGATAATGACCTTTTGGCTAACAAGAGTAATACACTGTTCTTAGGGAGTATGATGCTACCATCTAATCATAAAAGAGACATGAACTTTAAGTTGATTTCTTAATTGTGGTGATGAGTTAGACATGATTTCCTCTGAAATGTTTAGCTTATTTGAAGAGAAAAGAATCCTTCCTGTGGCCATTGTTGATGCAATTATGAAAAGTTACAGTAACTTAACTTGCCCACATGGAGTCTACCCACATCCTTGCCCTCTTCTGAACTGTGTTCTGAACAACTGAGCTGAGCAGATCAACCCAAAGTACTCTAGTTAATAATTCCACCCACCACCCACACTCAGGCTGGGAATTCTGCAATAGAGTTTCTAATGACTTGCAGAGATATAATATTATAGTTATGAGAACAGTGTTTCAATCCATCCTAGAACTTAGAGTGCATTCTAAGTACATTCATTGCACATATCAGACATCAAGCAATCTGTTTTAGTATCTTATGATGAACTACAGAATGACTCTGCAGTAGTTGATTTCATCATTTAAGTTGCCTCAGATACTAAATTGGTGATGCTGCCAGTACCAGAAGGCAAATTTCTTCCTTGGAAAGAGGGCTGGAATTGAAACTCAGTTTACCATATAAATCTAGATAACGCCATTTTGTTTTTTTACTAGCTGTGTTATATTGAGCAGGAAATAAGCCAAACATCTCTGCAACTCTTCAGCTATGAAATCGATATCACAACCACTGAGGACGACAGCGAGGAACTCTAAAAACTGCATATAGTTAAAGGAAAATAGCATTGGCCTCACTTAATCTAACAGATATTTAATCATATTTCAGCTCTGAGAATTCTGAGTTTTGAGGTATTTGAGAACCTTTACTTCTGGTATTTTTTTTCTAATTAATACCTTCCTTTCTCTATTCTTCCTTTAAATCTATCCTTTCCAACAACAGTCTTGGTAAGAATTCCAAAGTGTTCAAATTATTTAAACAAAAGAGCTCCTTTACTCCAATATTATTAATGGATTTAAAAATCTTTGAGATGAGTTAATTCTTTGGTCATGGCATCCATGTGTGCGAATAAGGACTATTCCTATTCAATCACTTCTATTCCCCAAGGAATGGAAACAGGTAAAAGAAAAAAGTTAGGGTTTTAAATTTTTTAATCTGTTAGGTCTGACCCAGCTGCTTGGGTGGCTTACTTCAAATTTCCATAATTATTTGTCCATTTATTTGGCTATATTTTGGCACTGTTAGTAATAATTGCAAATATAGTAGTGTGTGAGAAAAAATATGCAGAAAGTAACATGTTTACCTACTGGTAAAAAGTTCACTTTTTGGGCTACTTTTTTCGTTAATTTTTTTGTACTTTTAGAAATATATTTACTTGATCAACTAAATAAAACACAAAAGGATTTGGAAATGAAGTAAGGGCAAATATGTAGATAGTAAAGGCTAATCTATTTTTAGAAAAAATTCAAAGGAGGCTTTGATGTTAAAAAAATAGTCTTTATTCAGACGCATTTGGAAGTGTGGGAGAATGGCTACTACCCTTGTCTTCTGATACTCCTCAAATGGTTCTTGTGCTGCATTTGGATTAAATTACTTTCTCTGAACAGTCTGGTGGGCCTTTTCATCAGAGGTTCTTCCTGTGAGAAGTGTCCCTCCTTACTGGATCATCCTGGCAAACTTTTCCTTTGAACTTCTGTATTGAAGGATTTACTTTTCTCCAATGTGATATTAGATATTCATGCTTCCATACTTTCAATATCCTTTATGGATATTTCAGCTTTGCAGTTTGTTCATTCTTTCATTTATCAAGCATTTATTGGATACTTATTATGTAACAGACATTGTATTAAGCACCTGGGTTACAAAACAAGTAATATACAATCTATATTATCAAAAAATGTAAAGTTCTATGTAGGGATTCCTAACTTTGTTCCCTGAATAAGCTTCTAAGGTTCCATTTAATTTGTTGAAGTTTTTTTTTTTTTTTTCCTTACAGTACTGGAGGTTGAACCCAGGGCCTCACACATTTTAGGCAAGACTTCTACAACTGACTTGAGTCCCTGGCCCTTATTTATTTTTTATTCTGAGACAAGTCTTGCTAAATTGTGCAGGCTGCCTTATGATCCTCCTGCCTCAGCCTCCCAAGTTGCTGGGATTGCAGGTGTGCATCATGGCACCTGGTTTGTTGAAGTTCTCTGTATCAATGGATGGTTACGTGCACGTGTAAAATTTCCTACCAAGAAGTGTTTCTAGATTTCAACTGATCCTAAAGGAAATTAATAATCTCCAAAAAATTCAGAGCCATTGAGTTAGTGAAAAGACAGATAACTAGTTGATTACAGTAAGTTGCATAATCGATAATAAAATAAGATATGCATAAAACAAAATATGAGTATGTGATAGAAACCAGAAAGTGGTGGTGCAATGAGAAGGCTATGAGTGCTCTTTACTTTTCTTCACTCTCAAGCTTCTGTCAGTCTTGTTTTGCATTCTCATCACTCATTTATCGCTTAGCCTATAGAAATCTGGCTTCCACACATACCTCTTTACTGACGCTACTCTGATAACTGTCATCAATGCCATCTCTTTGTGGTTTTCGCAAAGATAAAAATCACTTTTGTTTTTATCTTGTTTGACCACCTCTATGCAACAACTGAATGTCCCTCCTTTTGAGAAATTCTCATTTTTTTCACATGATTACACACTTTTTTAGTTTTCCTTCTGTTTATCTAAAAACTATCTCTAAGAGTTCTGTTGATATTTTCTCTCCTATTTTATGAATGCTGGAGATCCATTCCCAGACTTCTTTCCACCTTGACAAACCTACTTTTCCTACTTCATCTCGTTTGTTCATGGATTCTCCAAGTGTCCCTGCATTGCTTCCCACCATATCTCTATGTCTTCACCCCAGATTTCCCTCTGAAATTTCAGAACAATTTGCCCAGTTTTCCCTGTTATCTGCTGAGCATCTTCATTTAGTGTCCTATGGGTATCTTACAGATAATCTGTAAGATATGCTAAGAAGCATTTAAAAAAACCCAAGAGTACCAGGGACTTGATGGTGACTTTTATAGACATTGTTTTGGCCTTCATGGAGCATACAGTTTAGTGACAGATATGGATAAATAGGAGAAGGATCCAGCAACCCACTCCCAAAAATCAATCCACCATTGAAAACCCTATGAACAGCAGAGAAGCACTGACAATAGTGTTTCATCTGCTGTACACAGGGTCGCTATGAGTTGGATACCGACTTGACGGCATCTAATAACAACAACAACATGGATAAATATAGAGATAATCACAATATGGTATGAAAATATTATGAGAGATAAAGTAAATAGGCACATGGTGGCAGAGGGTCCTCTAACCTAGACATGAGAGAGGGTGGACAGAACACAGAATGATATAAAAACTAAACTGATTTAAATTGTTTGTTCTGATTGGAGTACACACTGCAGATAGTTATAGGTTTGGGGTGGGTTGGGAAGGAAGTGTGGATGTTCTCAGGAGGTCTGAGGCTGAAGAAGCAAAGAAAAGTTAAAAGCCACATTAATTAATTTAATCGTAAAAGTAGTAACCCTTTTAAAACAGGGTGACATGATTATATCTTTTGTTCAGGTAGAGTCCCCTATCATAGGTGTAGAGATCAGATTATGGGAGAGCAATGATGGGAGAAGAATGTCAAGTTAGCAAATCACTATAGCATAAAGAGGCAATGATGCCCTGTATCAAGCTAGAAGCAGAAACTATAGGCAAGAGTATTTGAGAGCTTTTTATAAGATAGAATTACAGACTTCATGATTTACTCACAATCACAGAGAAAATGATAGGGGAAGAAAAAAGAGATATAGTGTGTCTATGGGTCAAAAAAATGAAATAAAATGCTCTTTTAAACTACACTTGCCTTCTGAGGAAATAAATTATTCTCAAAAATGGAAGATCTTTTTTCTTTTCTGGGCTGTCATGAAAATTACAGTAACTCGTGGAGATAGTTTTCAGAGAAGTGGATGGAAAGTTACAAGAGTGAAGGATCATGAAAAGAAGGGGGCAATTCTCAAAAGGGGGTATATTCAATTATTCCACAAAGGTCAACCAAAATAAAACACAGATGATATTCACCCATTGGTTTTAATAAAGGACAGAATTGTAGTTGTAGGAAAGAAAGAATCCTCTGGTCAGGAAATGAAAAATGTAAAGCATTGGGCATGTAGTCTCTCTTTGTTCAGTTACATTGTGCTTATCAATCTCACCAAGATTATGTCTTTATGCAAAACAGGCAGAGGATATGGTGCTTCCTCAGAGTCATCCAAAGCTATCCTAGAGGCTAGTGGGTGTAATGTCAAGAATCTTTAACAGCAGTGTCATCATTTATTGTCTTGTAGGGAACCAAGTGAAAGAACTAGAATGTGAAATTTCAGAGGGGAGAAAAAATAACATTCTCTAAACTTCCTTGTGTGTGTCATAACACCTAGTTCAAAATATATGCAATTAAATAAATGCTGAATTCTGTAGGGCTTTCCCTTAAAGGAAAATAAACATTTTCCCTTAAAAGAAAATAAGCATTTTCTTTCCATTAAAAGAAAATAAACATCATTAGTGATTATAATATTGTATTGATTAGTCAGATAGTTAAAACGTGCTCCTCGGAGCCATCCCTTAAAATCTCAGTGGATTAGCATAATACAAATTTATTTCTTGCTTATGTCACAGCTCAGTAATGGTGAAATAACATTATTGCATGGCTCCCCTCGTTGCCCAGGACCTCCCAGCTACCTCTATCATTTTGTGGTTCTCCATTTACACCTACAGAATACCCCCTAATTTTATTTCCTCCCAACCAAAAATGACACTCTTTACTTCCACTCACAGTCCACTGGCCAGAATTAGTCATGTGGCCCCAAATCAATACAATGGAAGTTAAGAAATAAAGAAATAAAGCACATGAGTTATTTGCTGAGGATTAATAATCTCTGTTACACTCTGCCATTACAGTTGCCAAATGCATTTATTCCCTCTCAAGGGAGAAAATCAAAGTCCTAGAAGTTTGCCGCATTAAGCTTGAATATTAGAATCTCTCCATCATATCTGTAGGCTAGTCCCTCTGTCAGTTACAAATATGCCTCTTCATAGATCATGAAACTCATGTACCCACACTTACATTCATTATACAATAGGGGTAAAATAACCGCAAAAAACTCATCCAGAAAAAAAAAAAAGGGATGCTCTACTTCAATCACTGGTCCATAGTAATTCTGAAATCCTTTCAGGATGATATTGCGAGGCCTTCTATTTTAGGGTGAGAAATAGTTCTGATTTTTCCTTGATATTTTTCTATGGGAAGAATTTTCTAAGCCAGTGCTTTTTCTAATTACTAGTTCTACCTGTGAAGTGATTCTTCTATATTCTCCTTGGCCATATCTTAAGTATATGTTAAGAAATCTCCCTTCTCAGCTTTCTCTTTCCCTTTTGCTTCTAAACCAAAGACTCCCAGTTAAACATTTCATCTGCAGTCAAATTCTATAATTTCACATTACATCTGAGAGTTCAAGCAAGAGCATTGATTAAACTGCCCTGGGAGACTCAGAGTACATGGGTTGTACCTGTGTTATGCACAGCACTTAAATATAATAATACTCTTAAATCTAATATTTTAATGTTTTAAATTTTTGTTATTAGTGACAAGATTTATTATATAGCAATGAAGCTAGCCATTTAAAACATATACAATATCAAATTAATGTGTCACCAGCATTAGAATGAAGATTTATTATTTTAGAAAGAGCACTGGAACTGACTTTCTAAAATCAAATGGCAAGATCAGTTCCAGTTCCAATCTCTTAATCTCAATGTCTTAACACAATGTAGTTTGTCAATTGCTCATCTCATAGCCCAGTAGGGGCTGGGCAACTCTCTTGCACAATTCTCCAAGGACCATCTCAGATACCAATATGACTCCCTCCATGCACTTCTGTCTCCTTGGAATCCTTCATTTCCAGCCACAAAAAGGAGAAAGAATGTAAATAGTTAAGCATATGGATAGCAGTATGCACAGTTAACTTCAAGGAAGGCTGAGAAATATGGAAGAAGAACAAGAATATTTATTGGTTGAGTCCTTTCTACCTCTGCCACAATATTTAACACCTCTTTTGGTGGGACATCAACCATTGTGTCAACATTTGTTTTTATCAGTACATTGATTTGAACTTGCCCATGCTAGCCAAGTTCTCTACTACTGAGCCACACCTCCATTCCCCCCACCCCCTTTTTAATCTTGAGACAGGGTCTCAATAAGTTACACAGACTACCTCTAGCCTCAAGTCTGTGATCCTCTTGCCATAGCCTCTGAGATGTTGGATTATAGGCCTAGGCCCTGGTGCCCAGCTAAGATTTTTAATATAGGTAGTTTTACAATTACATTTAATAATTTTCTGGGCACTTGTGATTTAGAATAATTGCTGTTTTAGTGAGGATTCCTGTTCCTTTAATGATCCCTTATGCAAGAAAGGGAGGAACTAGGTGCTACCAATGTTAGTAGCTGGGGTGCCATGACCACAAATGGGAAATACACTTCATTAGATACTTCATTTAATGCCAAGAAAACTGAAATTTCCCTCAGGTTAAGGGGTTCATCTTCATTTTATTAAACAATGAGAATGATATAACTCATTAACTTTACATTTATCCTCAAGCAACAGGAAGCTCCATTGTATTTGTAAGCATAAGTTGGGTTTGAATTTGAAAAAACCATATGCTTTTTATATTACATTTTTGTAATACTTACATTAAATCCAAGAAACATATAAATTCTTTTACTGTCTATTATGTCTCTGAGTGTCCTTTTTTATTGAAATCATGCCTGCTAATACATGGTAACAAGCTTACAAGGTAACACCTAGGAACCATTAAAAATTAATTGGTTAAGCAAATATCCCTTACATATGTATATTCTGAACAAAATTAGTGTTCTATTGTTATTTATCAAGTTCCCATAATTTCATAAACAGGCCAAAGATTGAGTCTTATAGTCTGACAAAGATGAGTATATTTATTAATTTAAATCAGAATTTATAACAAGTAGCTGTTTTTCCCCTGGCTAATTTTAGCAATCGAAGGCATCTGCAGGTTCAATCTAATGAGCATCCTCTTCTTAGCTTCAAAACTTGTATGGTCCTAGAGTAGATTGTAAAGAAATTCTACATATAATGGTAAATTAAAGACAGAAACTTGTATGACCTGTATGCCTTTGGTGCAAACAAGTCTGCAAAGCCTTAGGACTCGTGGCTTTATCACCTGTCTGCGTTGTGTGGATTGCCTGGGGAAGGTGATTCCTCCCATACTACCTTCCCTGGTCTCATTCCCTCCTCCTCATTCCAGGTAGAACTGTCAAATGACTCCCTGGGAACTTCCTGAAATCTGCCTTCTCTTCTAAGAGAAAACCTGCTTCTCTTGCCCTTGGGGATAAAAAGCCACCGACACAATGACAGAGCTTCAAAAATGTCATTGGATTTCAGAGTTTCAGGAATACTTGGCCCATATTTGGGACCTGGAAGCTGGAATCCCCTGCTGTCTCTGTGGTATTCAAATGAAGAAAAAAGCCATGATATTTTATACCCCAAAATGACATAAGGCAAAACAAAAACAAGTCTGTTTCCCATGCACAGGCGGCACAGTGAAGCCCATTGTTCCCTGAGAACTCCAAGGGACACACACCCAAGGTGCCGGATCAACTGGCTAGTCCTCGGTTTACAGGCATGAGGTCACAGTAATGACGGTCCCATCCCTTGGGTGATTTTCCTCTTTGGTTGCACTGAGCTGTTTCCTGCTATACCTGCCTGAATTCAGAACTACAAAGAGAGAAACCTTACTGGTACATTTGTTTTATCCTTGGAAGAAATAATCTCTCAGGAAAAGTCAAGAAAGATGCTGTAAACTGGATCACAAACCATTGGTAGGCAAATCACCAGGCAACTGGCAGTGTTTTGGCCTGTTTAATGTAAGACAGTTAAATATATATGTAAAGTACAATCTCAAAAGAGTTGACCCATTTATCTCTAAAGGCAGAGCTTAAGAAAAGTGATTATGTGGTTTATGAGATGCTTTGGGGAATCAGTGGAAACCTCTGTGGGAGCACATCAAACAAAAGGAAGAACAAATTTTCAAGGAAATAGAGACTTGCTAGCATGCACACCTCTGTCATATTGATTAGTCAACCCAAGCAAATGTGGTCTATTCTGTACTAGGGACAGGTACCGATGGCCCCGTGGCATCTACCACACCCTTGTGATGTTTTAGAAGTAAGAGCAGAGCTGAGCTTCAGGAACTTATTCCAACTCTACTTTATTGTCTTATTCTCTAACATGTCCTTTCCTCTTGTTTACCTCAGATCCCATAATAAGAAGGAATAAAATTAAAAGCACAATTTTTGCTTTGGTCTTCCAGTCGTGGGCACAGGCAGTCCACAGAAGGTAGAGATTCCCCTTCCTCAACGTGTGATGATATGAAGGGAACAGAGAAGGGGTCCAAAATAACATCTCCATCATTTTGTCTCAGTATCTCATCATTAAAACCTTAAGCCTAAATTTCTATGCCATGTGTACCATGGTCAGCCACAATGCCATGAATTAAGAATGTTGTTGTTGTTAGGTGCCATCAAGTTGTACAACAGGCAAAACACTAGTGTCAGTGCTTCTCTGCTATTCATAGGGTTTTCAATGGCTGATTGTTTTCTGGGAGTGGGTTGCCAGGTCCTTCTCCCAAGCCTACAGCACCTGGTACTCCCAGGCAGTCTCCCATCCCAGTACTAACCAGGCTTGACCCTGCTTAGCTTCTGAGATTTGATGGGATCAGAAGCCACAGTGGCACAGCTGCAGGCTGAATTAAGAATGGAAGATGAACATGTTCCTCTTGCTATGTACTGCCATACTCAACTGCTTTGCTCTGCCTCAGAGTTCATCTCTCTGACATATTGTTATTGCTAGCTGTTGCTTGTCTGTCTTTCCAACTTGGTCTTTAAAGACAGGGCTTTCCTATGGGTCACCCTGGTATGTGACAGTGACTGATGTATAGTAGGAGCTCCACTTGTGAATGAATAAATGAGTAAATGAATGACTGGAAATACAGTGCACCATATCAACCATGAGAGAGACATCAAGTAGATACTGTCCAACAACGAAGCAGTGCTGAGAGAACAGCAGTGGAAACTCCCACAGGAGGGCTTGGCCACAAGGATGCATGCTCACCGGGGAGAGCTCAGCACCCGGGCCTAGATGTCTGGGTGACTGAGAATCACAGTCCAAGAGGAGAAGGAGAACCAAAGGCTGGGGAAGGCACCAAGGATAACCTTACCTAGGTTAGATTTATGCCAAAGCTCCAGTAGTTCTCCACATGAATTCGATGGGTGGATTGATGATAGCATTTGGCATTTGGAATTTGAAGCCAACAGCATTTTTATTTCTGGCATTAAATATTCTACATGAACATATATAACACCTAACAACAACAAGAGATTGAACTCAGGGCCTTGTACACGCTAGGCAAGCTCTCCACCACAGTGTGGCAACCCCAGCCCCTTTCCATTTTTTACTTTTGAGACAAGTTTTTTCACTAAATTTTGCAGGCTGCCTCTGGCCTTGAACTTGTGATCTTCCTGCCTCAGCCTCCCAAGACACTGGGATTACAGGCATGTGCCACAGTGCCTGGCTAAATATTATATATTTTTTTATTTGCAGTTCAAATGTGTTGTTCATTTGTGTGTAATAGAACCTACACTTCCTGGAGCTCTCCTTTCTTGAACAAAGGAAAGTAATGGATCCGAAAAGCATGTACATTTCTCTTGGAGAGCCAGGGGCTGCGTCTTTGGACATTCTTCTAAAACCTGAGAATTGTACAAAGCCAAGATAATTCATTAGGATCACAGCCAGTTTACTCACAGCGTAGTTCAGTTCAGACCTAGAAAGGCTGTCATTCTAACACACTGCCATCTTTTGACCGCGAGAAGCACAGCAAGAAATAAAGAAGAAAATCCTTGTTGCCTGTGTCTTGCACCAGCCTACTAAAATGAGAGCAATTCTCAAGCAACTACCTACTCCACTGTTCTCGAGAACTGGCAAAGTTCTTGAGAACTGGCAAAGCAAAGCAAAAATAGAGCAGTGCTTCATGAACTTGGAAACAAATAATTCACCTTCCAACCATTTCAGTCCACACTGGGGGCTCCATTCTTTAATCTGTTAATGTATTAACACTATTAGAGGATCTTTTGTGTTCTCATTTTGTATGTGATGCTATAGTACAAAATTGTACAACCTAAGCTCCTTTAGGCATATATTTTTAAAGTTTTATAGCATTTTCCATAGTTTGTGATACATATGGTATTCATGTGCCAGATGTTTCCAGATGTGTGCCAGCTGTGTGAGGAGTGGCAGGGATGAAGTGGTAAGCTGGACAGATATAGTTTCTGCCCCCATGGATGCATTGAGAGTGTTGTACATGTGTGACACAGGCATCCTGTACTTTTCTAAGTTATCCTTTGGATTATCTAAGAGTGAGAGGGAAATTGAAATCTAATATCAAAATTTGTCTCCTTAGGGAGTGACAATTAAATGAGGGCTATAAGGAGGCCTAAAACTTAGCAAGATGAAAGTACAGGGATGTAGGCAGGGTATGCTTTCCAGAGAAAAAGAATCAATCCCTGTAGACACAGCCTGAAATGTGATCTCATCAATTAAGTGAGTTCTTGATCTGTGTAAGATGCTTCATGCTATCATTTAAAATGTATATTTTTATCTCCCAAAATATAATATTGTACAAATATATATAGTTAATAGGAGTTGGATGATTGGTTAACACAGGGTTTTGAAACTTCAGAGATGAACTGAAATCCAATTAGCTCTGTAATTTTAAGCATCTTATTTTCTGAGACTATCTCTAAAGTAGGAACAAATAAATGTAGGGTTGCTAATTTCTTTTCATGTTTAAATTGAGTAAATGTGGCCAGGCGTGGCAGTGCATGCCTGTAATTCTGGCTATTTAGGAGGTTGAGGCAGGAGGATCACAGGTTCGAGACCAGAGGCAGACTACATGACTCTGTCTCAAAATTAAAACAATGAAAAAAGAGGCCGAGGATGTGGCTAAGTGATGGAGTGCTTGCCTAGAATGTGTGAGGAGAGGACCTGAGTTCAACTCTGAGTACTGAATTAAAAAAAAAAAAAAAAGTATAAGTGTTTAACTGCCCCACAGAGAGTTACATACCATGAAGGTACTCTATACGAATACATTGTCTTTCACCTTAAGTGCTTTAGGATATGAAAGATTTCCTCTTTTTAACAAGTGTGATCCAATTACCATCATGAACATAATGCTTAAAACAACCACTTTGATTACAGTCTTGTGATTAGTGTGTGACCACACTTGATGCTTGTCAATTCCCTAAAGTTTGTTTTTGATAAGATTATTTGAATGTACTGTTTCAGCAAGTGATTGGTCAGACTCTTTTGTCACTCAGGGAACAAGGGTTAAACAGCATGGAAAAACAAATGCATCTTTAAATAACAGAAAATTTTTGCTTTAACTATCCAGAAGCATTCCAATTCACTTAATAACTCGACCACTCAGTCTTGACTATAAAGTACTCATCATGGAATGGTCCCAAGTGTGCCCATAGTGAAGAGGGCAGGGAGGTGCAGAGCCAACACATTTACCTATATTAGAATATTTTTGTATGTTTTTAAATTTTCACTACTCTTATAAATTTAAGCATAATTTATCTATCCAAAAATATGGAAATAGCATGTAAAATATGTTTATAACCCATTACAACATAAGTCTATTTTATAAAATATAAATATCTTCCTTTAGATACTACCTCCTTGGCTGGGTGCAGTGGCGCATGCCTGTAATCCCAGCAACTCAGGAGGCAGAGGCAGGAGGGTCACAAGTTTGAGACCAAGGCAGTCTGTGTAATTTAGCGAGACCATCTCAAAAACTAAAAACAATAAAGGAAAAATAATGGGGTGGGGATGCAGCTCAGTGGTACAGCACTTGCAAAGCATGCAAGCGTGAGGCCCTGGGTTCAGCCCCCAGGCCTGCAAATAAAAAAAAAAAATACCTCCTATATTGGGACATGAAAAGTTAAACCTGAAAGGACCTTAGCAATACCAACTCTAAAATATTCTACAGATCAAGAAACTAAGGGACAAATTGACAACTTTTGTAATGCTAGATGTTATTAGAACAAGGATTCTAATGTGGAGGTCTTGACTCCCAAATAAATGTATTTTATACCTGCTGGTACTGCACCCAGATTTCACATGGGTATTTTGTGGGATGGCCTATTTCATCTGAAACAAATGTTATAAAATAGACTTAACCAAAACAGACCTTAAAATACAATTGTTATTCTAATTATTGATTAAGAATCCTCTAGGTAATACTTTTGTATTTCCAACTAGAATAATTTTTACTAAGTATTCCTTCAAATAACATCAAGAAGTAGATCAAGCATTACTTTATTGAACAAATATTTACTGAGCATGTAGAGTTTGGAAGACACTGTATTGTGTTAGGTCATTGATTCCTATCCTATTTTATTTAGCAAAGGAAAGAAGAGGGACAGGGAACATTTATATGAAAAAGTCTTCAAAAACTTTTCCTCCATTTCTCCATATACTGAACTATTTTCAGGGCTTGCATCTATAAAGGACTTTACAAATGCAAAGCATCATCTTATGACATAAATTTCCATGTTGAATTATCTTTAACTCTAAGCCCTTCAACATTTTCAGCTTACTTTTTGTTTTTGGTGTTAATGTCATTGATCTGCCTATTAGATATTTAATTCATCAAAACTGAGGCTATTTTAAACACTGTCATATCTGCCAATATCTAATCCACTTTCATAAATACAGGAATTGTCTCATATTTGATGAATGAATGACATTTCATTTGATCCTTACAAATACAGTAGGTTTGATTATCTCTGTATTATAGAAGAGGATGCTGTCACTTAGATTAAGCTCTGTTTCTCACTGGTAGATAACCTTAGAACACCTAATTGTGTCTCTAACTCTTTTATGTTGGTGTTGGTTTTTGTTTTTGGTGGTGGTTGTCGTTGTTGTTGAGACAAGGTCTCTATGTAGCTCAAGCTGGCCAGCTGCAAAATTGTGATCTGCCTACCTCAGCCTTCTAGATGCTGGAGCTACAGGTGTGAGCCTCCATGCTGGGCTTAATTTTTATTTATTTATTTTTAAACTTGACACAAAGTCTTGCTAAATTGAGCAGGCTGTCTCTGGCCTTGCACTCTTGATTCTCCTGCCTCAGTCTCCCTTATTGCTAGGATCATAGGCATGTACCATGGTACCCAGCTAGATCATTTCCACACTATTTATTTATTTATTTATTTTATTTTTAATTCTGTGCTGTAGGTCAAGCCTAGGGCCTTACACATCTTGTGCAACTGAGGCAGGTGCTCTTCCACTAAGCCATTTCCCTAGCCCCTTTATTTTAATTCTTAGTCAAAATTGTGGGGCAATCCTCTCTCAAAATAGAACTGTTTCTTTTTTTATTACCACTATTACATAAACCAATAAATAAGTTAATGTGTGGATATTTGTCTATAAAACTATTGTGATTTTTAAGGATGAGTTCACTTTTCTAACACAAAAATGTGGAAAATACGGGTCTTGCTTTTTTACTGCAGTGCCCAGTTTTATTGCTAGAAAGGTAATTGTGACAAGGAGAATACTAAGTTCTCTGGTACAGAGTAGGTGATACAGAGTAAGTGATTATAGAGAGTAAGTGATGCATATCCTGGGGTTTAGCTCAGTTGGTAGAGTGCTGCTTTGTGCTCCCTGAGGCCCTGGGTTCAATCCCCAGCAGTGCAAAAATGGGAGAAGGACCTGGCAGCCCAGTCCCAAAGCAATCCTGAAACAATCAGCCATTGAAAACTTTATGAATAGCAGAGAAGCACTGACATAGTGTTGGGCATGGCACAGTGTCAGGGACTGTTTCATTCTGTAGTATATATTGTGGCTATGAGTAGGACCTGACTCGACAGAACCTAACAATAACTACACACACACACACACACACACACACACACACACACACACACACACAGACACACTTGGTACTGGGAGGACGAGCCCAGGGTCTTGCACATACTTCACAAGCACTCTTCCATTGATCTGCACCGCAGCCCCTTTTTTTTTATTTTTCGTTTTCAGTCAAGGTCTAAGTTACACAAGCTGCCTCTGACTTTGAACTTGAGATCTTCCTGTCTCCACCTCCTGAGCTGCTGGGATTACAGGTGTGTTCCACTGCACCCAGCCAGATCATACATTTTATGTAAGCCATTCAATGCCACTTAACTCAGGCTTTTCCTTTACTATAATGGACTTCTTCTCTGTAATGAGTTACAAAAGAATGAAAATATGGCAGCCCTGTCTTTCTGTCACTAATGACAGCCCAGGACTTAGCAGATCAAACAACACACTTGCTTGATAAGAGCATGTGAAGTTCCAATGAAAACCTTCTCAGGAGGATATCTAAATACTGACTTAAACTTATATAGCTTTAGTAACAATGAAGAACTTATTCTTTTATGGACAAAAAATATATTTTCTTTGTTAGGTGCTGTGGAGTCACATCCAACTCATAGTGACCCATATAGGGTTTTCAATGGCTGATTGCTTTGGGACTTCCTCCGGAGTGGATGGCCATGTCCTTCTCCCATTTTTGCAGGGCTAAGAACCGAACTTGGGACTTCAGAGACTGCAGAGCTGTGCTCTATCAACTTTCGGGATTGCTTTGGGAGTAGGCTGCCACATCCTTCACCTGATTTTTGTGCTACTAGGGATCGAACTCAGGTCCTCTACCCACTGATCTAAACCCCAGCCTGTATTTTCTTTATGCCTCTATTATGACTATATTGTAGATAAAAGACTCTCTCAAAGAAAACTTCATTCATGTGCCTTGAACCTTCTTTTTAGTACTGAACTCTAGTCTGTCAACATCTGGAAAAAGCAAATTTATTCCTCCAGAGTGTTGCAATTAAAATGAAAACTAGAAATATTTCAAAGATTTTTTGTTGTTATGTAGAAGTTTTTTTGAATGTTCTGTTCTTATATTAGTTAAGAAACATTAACCCAGTTCTCAATTTTATAACTTTGTTCCTTGGGAAGGACTTTATTTCTTTCACGTGAATTATCAGATGGTAGGTGACTAATGCCTCATATTATATTGTGCTTTGTAGTTGCAGAAGCACTTTCATACTTATTATCTTGCTTGACCCTTCTACCTACCGTGTGGAGTTGGCAAGAAAGGTATCATTATCTTCCCTTTGCAGATGAGAAAAATGAAACTCATGGAGCTTCAGGTGGCTTGCCTAAGGCCAAACAACTAGGAAGTGGCAAAGTCAGGCCTTAAACTTAATCTTCATACTTCAAACATAGTACCTTAAATCGCTGAGCAGAAAAAAGAGAGTGAAGTGCAAACAGCATAATTTACTAAAACTTTGATAAATAAAATCTACTTATGGTAAATGAATTTGAAATTATAAGCTAAAACTGCTAGCTTCATGGATGAAATGTTAGGCATATGTTGTGTTGTTAAGTGCCCTTAAGTCGTGTCCAACTCATAGCAACGTTCACAGGGTTTTCAATAGCTGTCTTGGGGTTGCCTCTGGAGTGGATACCATGTCCTTCTCCCTTTTTTTTTTTTTTGTACCAGGAACCAAATCCAGGACCTCAGAGACTGCAGAGCGGCACTATACCAGCTGAGCTAAATACTGTGTGTTAGACATATAGGCATATATTAAAATATACAGTTTTAATTACCGGGAAAAAAGTATATGTAGCAACAGCTGTACATAGGTGACCTATGTATATGTTCAAAATTTACATTGGCTTTGAGAGTACAGAGAGTTATTTCTATTGTCCCTTTTTAAAAATAAATAAGCTGAGTTTGACCAATCTGTATTAATCTAATGTTGTTACTGTATGCTCATTTTTTAATATTAGGCTTTTTACATTGATTTTTGTGTATATATATGATATATTCAAAATATGATAGTCAACAATGTTAGGCATGAAATTTCATGGTTAAAAGTATGGGCTCAATCTGTTTAATTTTCTTCTAGTATTGTAACCTCCAGAGTCTTATCTATGTTGTTGTTGTTAGGTGCCCTTAAATCAAGTCAGACTCATAGAGACTCTCATAGAGTTTTCAATGGCTGATTGTTTTGGGAGCGGATTGCCATGTCCTTCTCCCATTTTTTTGGAATGCTGGGCATCAAATGCAGGTCCTCAGAGAGTGTGGAGCACCACTGTACTCACTGAGCTACACACAGCCTTTTTTTTTTATCTGTTTTGTTGTTTGTTAGGTGCCGTTGAGTCATGTCCAACTCATAGCGACCCTCACAGGATTTTCAATGGCTGACTATTTCGGGATTGCCTTGGGGGTGGATTGCCAGGTCCTTCTCCCATTTTTGTGGTGCTGGGAATTGAACTCGGGACCTCAGAGACTGCAGCGCAGCGCTCTACCAACTGAGCTAAATCCCAGCCCTTTTTATCTGTAGGAGAGAGATAATAACAGTACACATCTAATTGGCTTGTGACAAGGACTAAATGAACAGATAGCATGTAAGATACTTAGTTTTTGACATATAGTAAATATGAAATAAATGTGATCTAGGGTCAATCTATAGAATTGCATTGATGTTTAATTATATTATTGTCTTCATGATGAAGATACTGTATATAAAATTTAAATCCTTTTTTGAAATATTTCTTCAATATTACAGTTGCTTTACCTGAATTCTTTAAAAGTTCCTCAAGTGCTTAGAAATCAATCCTCTAAAATAATCTTAACTTTGAAGGTTGGTGATGCTACTAGATTTTCATGTAATTGGTTAATCTACTTTTTGGTGCCTTTAGTTCCCCTTTGTAAAGTGACACCTGTGGCACATGTACTTCTTTCTGGGAATGTTCATGAAATAACAACTTTTTCTTTATTAAGATTAAATATATAAATCTAATAATAGCAAATGTGATGACTTATAATACAAAAAATAAAAAAGCATGCTTTATAGATTGAAATCTGAAAGAAAATAAGTTTGTATTGCATGTAATGATCTCTTCTAAAGAACACTAAACTACTTATACTTCATTTGCCTTTTATCATATCATATGTATATGTGTTGAAAGAGAATTTGAGTGTGTATAGTGAATTTTTCTGGTGCAACCCTTTTAGCAAATGGGTCAAAAAGATACTCTATTCAGAATAAATGTGATGGAATAAGATTTGGAATTTTAAGTAATGAAAAAGAAAACAGATGAACCAAAGGAATGCTCATAAAGTACAACTGAGGTTGACAGCATGATTTTCTTTTGGACTCCACTATTCTACTTACAATTTTGGGGGTGAGATATGTCAGAGGGATGAGAAAGAGTGACTTCTTTCTTCCTTGGAATGAAATCTTGGCTGCATAGAGCTGACTACTTCCAGAAAACAGGTAATGAACTTTCAGATGAAAAAGAGGTTGATGACTTAGAAGCGTTGGTGAGGCTCAAGAGCAGGTACAGTCGGTACTAGGAACTGGAAGAGGTGGGAGATGAGAAGATTACATGCAGACAGAGGAATTTCATGTTGAAACACTGTGGGTGGAGCAGTGTTGAATGATGTTGAAGTCAACACTATGGTGACTGAGTGGGTGACTGATGTGAAGTGGATAGAGTGATCTCTGATTAGAAAATGTTGGAGAACTAAGAGAAACTGAGTGCCCTGAAGGGTAACTCATATTGAGAGTAAAGTGTCTAAGTATGTTGACTAGTGAAATGAAACACAGAAGCGGTGCTGGTATCATTGAGAAGGGACAAAATACTCTCAAAGTGAGTAAATCATACTTATGAGCAGGGCCATTGTTTTATATTCAAAATACATTAATAAGGCATCAGCCATATTGAAATCGGGAAGAAGAGGGAGCTGTGTGTGAAAAGCTCTATTTCTTCACTTTGGGGTTATTCACTTAAGTTCTCTATGCTTGTTTTCTTCATTTGTGTTCAAGTCCATATATAGAATTATTTATCTAGTTCCCATCAGGAGAATATATTAGCCAGAAGAAAGAGAAAGAGGGAAGACAATTTAGAAAGCTGTTAGTCTTACAAATAGTGGGGGATTGAGTTATGATGGTGGCGATGTGTATCCTAGATCAGCAGTCCCTGAACTTTTTGGGATCACAGACTGGGGTTGGGGTATGGGAGGGTGGTGGTGGTGGTGGGATACTGATCTGATGGGATGTGGAGCTCAGGTAATAATGTAAGCAATGGAGAATGGCTGTAAATACAAATGAAAATACGGATGGTGCCCATCTGTGACCTAGAGGTTGAGGATCCCTATTCTAGATAGTTTTTGAAATTACAATCTAATAGAAAAGAATTAACCTAGGTGAATTTCTAGGTTTCTATTGCCTTTTATTAGAATGAGTGAAAAAGGAAGAAATAGGAAGATCAAGGTTCACTTCTGCATGTTATGTTAAACACATCCAAATAGCATGCCAATTGGGAAACAATGATTCTTGTGGTCAGAGGACAGGTAAGGGCTCAATGTAGATGTGTAAAAAATTATTTTATAGTTAGTATTTAAAACCATAAGAATCAATGAAATTGCTAGAGTAGCTGGGCATGGTAGTGCACATCTGTAATCCTACTGTCTCTGGAGGCTAAGGCAGGAGAATATCAAGTTTGAGGCCAGAGGCAGACTGCATAACTTAGTGCAACCTTGTCTCAAAATAAAAAGTAAAAAATGTGCAGCACTTGCAAAGCAAGCATAAGTCCCTGGGTTCAGCCACCCAGTACCAGAGAAAAAATGCTGGGGTAAATGGTTAAGGACAGATTCAAACAGAACCTAAAACAAAGTCCTCGGGAATTATATCTAGAGATGTCAGGTGATTAGCAAGACACTAAGAATTAGTTGACCAGAGAAGTAAAAAGAAAACTAGGAGATAATGGTATTATAGAAGTCAGGAGAGGAGAGAAGAGGATTTCAAATCAAATGCTGCAGATAAATCCAGTGGATGAACTCAAGGAAGGGTAATTGGATTTGATGAGTGTGGCATAAGCAGTTCTACAAAGAAACTGTGGTGTACCATTCTTTTCACCACCCAGATCCCAGCCATCATGCCTTCAGACCCCCACCTAAGGGCTGGGGTTCTGTTCCCATAGGTGAATCCCTGTTGCTGTTGTTGTTGTTAGGTGCTATTGAGTAGGGTCCGACCCATAGCAACCCTCATAGGGTTTTTAATGGTTGATTGTTAGGACTGCTGAATACTTAGAAAAATTTACCTTTTGTTGGCTATACCATGTATTTTCTCTAATATCCCCTAGTTTGTTAATTCACTTTTTGTCTGCAGCCAGATGATTGGGTAGATCATCAGCAAAGTAATGGTCTATTGCACATGTGCTGTCAAGGTTCTGAATCTTCACAGAGGAATTTCTGCTTAGAGATTCCTCCATTTTATTATAAAATTTACAATGCTTCAAGGGACAAGACAGTGCCCTTCCCACTTAGATGCTTTCCCTTCATGACTCCATTTAATATAACACCCAATATCATGCATAACATAAATAGAATGGAATGCTGTAGAGATGCAATACAGTTAACAATAGCTGCCACTTATGTGACAGTGTCCAAAATAGTTTGTATACATTAACTCACTTGAGCTCTATGAAGTTCTTGGGTTCTACTACATTTTCCATTTTATAGTTGAGGAAGTAAAGCTCAAACTTGCTCAAGTCAAATTCCCAAGTCCAGGCTCTTAACTGTTAGTTGACAGATATACACATACTCTGTCTGCCAGTTGAAAGCAACCTTACAAAGCAGATCCAATAAACCCAAGTCAGGACTTTTAAGTCACTCTAAACTGGCAATAACTGGCTCTTAAGGTGTCTATGTGAAAATATATTGGATGATAAAGACCTGTACTTTACTCAGCTCCACATCTAGGATCTGTTCTGGGAACTCCTTCCAATTCATTGCCTACACTCATTACAGGAAATTCCTACCTGTTCAGGTGACTCTAGGGTTATGAGCACTTAAGGTGGCAAGCTGAGGATGATTGTGTACATTCAGATGTAACAACAATCTTTAATCTGACCATGAAGACCATTTGAGTGGGGGTTCAAGATGCTCTTGCTTTTAAAACAACCTTTTTTAATTATTAAAAATATCAATGCATCTATAAGACACCAAGCAACAGTATTGAAATGAATGTAAAAATAAATGTGTAAATATTATAAATCTTTAGGTTTCAACCTCAAAGATTTTGCCTATCCATGCATACCATACTGCCTCAGATTTCCTTATCTATTTGTATTGGCCAGCATTTGAGTATTAGGCTATAAGTGGAATACAATTATCAGTTAGTATGATCTGCAGGATGATTTGTGGTCACTTTCATTTTGGGGAAGATATTTTGTTTGTGGGCTGGGATTTAGCTCAGAAGGTAGAGCGCCACTCTGCAGTCTCTGAGGTCCTGAGTTCGATTCCCAGCACCACAAAAATGGGAGAAGGATGTGGCAATCCACTCCTGAGGCAATCCTGAAACAATCAGCCACTGAAAATCCTATGAGGGTCGCTATGAGTGGGACACAACTCGATGGCACCTAACAACAACAACAACAACAACAACAACATTTTGGTTGTGTTGGTGTTATTCAACATGTATAAAAAAGTAGCCAAGACACCCTGTGCTCTCCATCCTCTTCACTCATTCATTCCATGATCACTGATTGATGTCTTGCCATATTCTGGAAGTTGAGTCACAATGATAAATAATATAGGCCCTATCTGCAAACACTTCATAGTCTGAGAGAGGGACAATCAGACCACATAGTACAGTGCAGTGAGTTAGACATAAACACAAGTTGCTATGGAAGCCTGTGGGAAGCCACTGGCTTATCTGAAATAGTCAGAGGGGAAAACTAAAATTCTCCCTCTTTACTCCTTGTAAGTGTGACATTTGTTCTGAGGAATGTTTGCTTTAGAGAAAACTCACAGGTAAGAACACTTCACCCGCTCTTCACCCTTGCTAGGGCAGCAGCCTTCCAAAACTTTAACTATCACTTGTGACTGCAGAAAACCTCACAGGTGTTTGAAGCTGAGGGCAAAAAAGTGAAAAGAAGGGATGTGAAGCTAGGCACCTGTGAGGAAATTCAGTCCAGCTATCATATTCTTACTCAACTGATGCTTTACATATAATGCTATGTTCAGTTGGTGCTTTCTCCAATTCAGTATCCTTAGCCAGGTTTCCATGAATGAGATTTAAGGGGATAGGTGAATTTTTTAAACCTTTACAATCCTTCCATTGCTTTAGAAATGGAGTAGGTGTGCTGTTTGGATATTCTGCATCCATGGAATGTGTAATATTCTCAAAGGAGTTCATTATTTAAAAAAAGATTAAGAATAATTTAGAGACAAATTCAGATTTCACACAGAGGATAAAGCTTTGGGGTGCTCTTTAAGAGAAAGAATAGAAAATTACAAATGTAAAGTTATTTATGAAAGTGATTGCTGTTTAGAATGAGGACAGGATATTCCTCTTAATTAACTGCCTGACACACTTCTATACTTTTTTTTCAGTTATTTTTGGCAAAGGCCTAGGGTTGAGCTCAGTTGGTAGAGTGCTGCTCTGCACTCTCTGAGGCCCTGAGTTTGATCACCACCACAACAAAAATGGGAGAAGGACATGGCAGCCACCTCCTGAAGCAATCCCAAAACAATCCACCAATGAGGACACTACGAACAGTGTTGTGGTTGCAATTGAAAAGGATAAATCTGGGATTGCAAATGTACAAACTAAAGAAAAACTAAACTATGAGATAACTCAAGAAGAAAAGGCCCAGAGTTTATCTATTGATTATAATCAAAAGTCTAATAAAACAATAATTAATAATACAAAGCCATATGTAAAGGGTATTGCTCCTGTAATGGAGATGATTGATGGGAGTTACAATCACATGACATGTAATATTAATGGATGTAAAAAAGGGGCTTCCAATCTAAATGCATGAAATTATAACTTTTGTAAAAAGATGCCTTATAACCAACAAGAAAAAATCCTATATCAACAAAAAGCCCTTGCTAATGTTTCCATTGATTCAATAACATTGTATAATTTTGTATCTTCAATAACAACTACAGTGTCCTTAGATGTTCTTGTTGAGACTGACTTAATAACATTATCTAAATTTATATCTTCAATAATAACTACAATGTCTTTAGATAATGTTTCTATTATATCAACATATGTTGATGATACTGTTCCAACTTCTCTATATAAAGGTAAGGGAATCTTAATGGGTAATAAGGAAAAAATAAGAATTAAATTTAATGATAAAGATGAAAAGCCTGAAAAAGCCTTTATGGCACCGACAATTGTGACTATCCAACAATCTAAGATTATGACTGACAACATTACTTTGACCCCAGTGCTTGGTCAACTTACTCGACCACCAGAGATTCAGATTAAACAGAAGGATCCATCATTTCCTAAAGACCAAGTTAACTGTAAACATAACTTTTTACAAAATCTCTTAGCTATAATCTCTTATCTTTTAATAATGATCTCTTACCTTTTTTCTTCAAAAAAGAAAAAGGGGGAGAGGCCCAAAATCAACCCCCCTCAAATGGTATTAGTTGAGATGTTAACTAAGATAATTTTTGATTCAAAAAATTTAAAACCTGACTTCAAGCCTCATGTAATTATACATTGGGGCCACATTTGCAGGCCACCAGAAACATCAAAACCTCCAAAAATAAATTTTAAGGAATAAGGTAGATGACCTTATTAAGGAATAAGGTATGATGAACCAAAAGTCATGACCCCAAATACTTTGGGGTCATCATACATGACCACCAGAAATAATAACCAAAAGACAAGGTCAAAAACAATATATTTTTTTCAACCCCATGGTTTTGCCCCAAGTATTTCAATATCAATGTTTCAATGTTTTCAAATCATGGCTTAAAGGATTTAACCCAATGCCAACACCCCCACAGGTTCAGGGACTATTGTGGAAGAGGGGGCATGTCAGATTATAAGAGCTGATTGTGAGAGGTGGAAGGTATTGGGACCCTTATTGATATAAATGTTTTATAGGTGTATATGTATGTTAAAATTGTTTAACCCTTGTAATTCTTATGTCTTCATTCTGCTGGATTTGTAATATTTGTTAATTGTAAAGGAATACCGTTGTTTTAAAAAAAGAAAAAAGGGGGGGGGAATGTAGGGAATTATCTGGAGACACCCGAGGTGGACCAGGAGGGTGCTGGGGCCAAGGCCCACTTGGTCCTGGCCGAGGTCTGAGCCCTCCCCATATTCTGTCCTGTTCCTGCCACCTCTGGTTACCTTTAACTCAGAAACCTGGACTGGGAACTCCTAAAGAGCCAATATGGCTACCTAAATCCCAGTTCACCTTTCATCTACCTTATTCCTACTCCTCCCACTGAGTGATCTAAGATGCCCCCCAAACAGCCCAGCTCTGGTGTGGCCTTTTTCAGCCTGATTGGCTGCCCAGGGCTATCCCAGTGGTTACTAAGGAAATCTCAGTGATTGGTCCAGCCTACACCTAACCCCCCAATCATAAGTGTACTTTTTCAAGCCCTTATATGGAGAGCTGCTCCTCCTGGCATGAGCTGCTTTCCGATTGGTTGCACCCTGGTCCACACCCCCACCTAGAGTGTATGTAAGCAGACCACTGATTACCCCAGGTGACCTTTCATTTCTTTCTTCCCAACCACCTTGACTCTGATTGTCACACTCTACACCTGACTTTACCGCTATGATCATCCAGACCTTCAATCAAGCTGCCGAGAGGCAAGACTCTGAGAGTCAAGAAAGAAGACCTTGAGCAAGCCAGGAAGAGCTCTCAATCCTCCTGCTCCGGGGAGGAGGTGAGAGGAGAAGATGACCGGCGAGAGGCAACATCACTAGACCGTCAGTGCAGCCAATGAGGACATCAGAGCTGTTTGTCACTTTGATACAGAGCTGTTATTCCATTGTAGCAGCAGTAACCTGTGCTATTGGCTAGAAAGCTTTAGGCTTCCCTGCAAGGGAATAGCTTAATAAAGTTCCTGTTTGTCTTATATAAGAAGGCCTCCTGAGGTCTTTCTTGGAGCCACTGACCAGTTCTTGCCACCCCCCCCCCAGGGTCCCTGAGCATACTGGTGTTGTGGTGAAGCTCCATGGTTTTTTGCAGGGCTGGAGCAGACCCCAACAAAACAGCAGAGAAGCACTGACATAGTGCTGGGCACGGCACAGTGTTGGGGAGTGTTTCGTTCTGTTATACATAAGGCGGTTATGATTTGGACTCAACTGTATAGCACCTAACAACAACAATTTTTGGCTATATCTCTTTTGATCATTTCCTCACTTGACAGCTGCAGTTTCTCTATATTTAATCTCACTGAATTCAATTCTCCTAGTTCATAGATGTCTTCAATATACAGGGGAGGTTACTGTAATATAAGACTCAAAGTGCTGCTTGTGACTCACTGTATTTACTGCCCTGAGAATTCCCACATTTGTGAGGCAGGTGAGAGAAAAGAACTCATCTTTCAGAGTCGGTAAGGCTCAGAAGTTTATAATATCACTATGCATTCACTCTTCCTCTCACTCCCGTACTAGGTACTATTACAGGTACTTTCCATGTATAATTCACTTAAACCTGCCCTCAACTTTATGAGGTTGATACTACTATTATGGTTTATGATGGACTAACTATGGCCTGGGAAGAGAAATAGTTTTGCCCAACATCACACAGCTGGTAAATAGATGAGTTGGGACTTAAATCCAGGCAATTTGACTCCAGAGACTGAGCACTTAACAACTGTCTTCCACTTTTATGAAACCGAATATTAGGCCAAGTACCATGGCACACACCTATAATTCCAGAGACTAGAGAGGCTAAGGCAGAATTGTGAGTTCAAGGCCAGAGGCAGCTTGCATAATTAAAGGAAAACTAACCAACAAA
Source organism: Pedetes capensis (assembly GCA_007922755.1). Classification (NCBI taxonomy): domain Eukaryota; kingdom Metazoa; phylum Chordata; class Mammalia; order Rodentia; family Pedetidae; genus Pedetes; species Pedetes capensis. The sequence goes on along the minus strand of VMDO01000216.1, from coordinate 296,449 downwards.
CACTAAACACAAGTCAGACAAAGATGATGCCTGTGTATCAAGGACCCTCCTCCTACATTGCTCTGGGCTTCATCCACAGAGAAGAGTGAGGAATGAGCCCTAGAAAATTCAGGTATGAGGAGAAGTAGTTTGAAAAGGCAGGAATTTGTGCACCACTTCTCCTTGGGACTGCCAGGAGGGATAACATCACAAGGTGCCTATTCCAACACTGGTGGCAGCAGAGAAGAAAGGGCTCTGCAGCAAGTTTAGTTCCAGGGCCCTCTCAGTAGCACCCTCTTGTTCCCCAAAGTTTTTGGTGTTGCCTCAGCATGAGAAGCTGGCACAGCAAGCATAGCCTCCAGCCGTGGATATCTGTCTCCTTCTAAAGGACAAGAAGAGATGGGCACAGCCCATGCAAAACACCAAGAACAGAGGCCAACACCCAGGGACCCCTTACTGGAAGATTGAGGTGACCAAGAAATCAGTCCAATTCTTGGAAAGAGGAAAAGAAGGAGAGGAAAAACCAAAATAAGTAGTCCCATTATTAGCCAATTAAACTCTAATGAGGAGAAAGTATGTCGAGGTAGGAAGGAGGATAATGAAGGGGAAAAACTGTTTTTCATTCTTTTATTCAACAAATACTTACTGAGCAGCTACTATGTTCCAGAACCTGTGCTAGTCACTAGGACAGGAAACAAAGGCAAGCAAGCTCTTATTTTCAAAATGCTTACCAGAAAGATGAGGTAATTAAACTACCACATGAAAATATTAGCAAATAAGATAGGACAAAAGCAAATGCTAAGAAGGGTGGTATATCTATTTTTATGTCTAATTTATTTTAAATGAAAGAAAAGATTTGAAATAAGGTCTGGCAAAATGTTAACATTTGTTAACATTGTTAGTTCTCAGCCATGACTGCAAGGATGTTCATTATATTGTTGTCCGTATTCTTCTGTATTGAATTATTTTGTAATAAAAAGATGTATTAAAATAAATAGCCACATATTTTAGAAGGTATGATAAGGCAAGAACTCTATCTACTATTGCCAGACATTTTCTATTTTCTTTTTTTTTTCTTTAGGGAATAACCAATAATTTTTGACTTGAAAGAGATCAACTATAAAAATATCCTGCCTTCTGGGTAGAACTTGCAGATCTAGTACTTACATAAATACATTTCCAATAGTAGTGGAAAGTAGCTGCTTTAGAAATAGATAAGATGTGCTGTGTGGATATTCAGTAGAGTTACTTTTATGATTTGTGGAGTAAGTATATAAAATACTTGTTCAGATACCCAAGGAACTAAGACCCTTCCATGAATATTCATCTGCTTAGAGAATTTTCTGTATAAAATATGTTGTTATTGTTGTTGTTAGGTGCTATCAAGTTGAGTCTGACTCATAGTAACCCTCATAGGGTTTTCAATGGCTGATTGTTACAGGCTTGCTTTTGCAGTGGACTGCCAAGTCCTTCATCCATTTTTGTGGTGCTGGGGATTGAATCCGGGTCCTCAGAGAGTGCGGAGCAGTGCTCTACCAACTAAGTGAAATCCCAGCCTAAGTATATTATATGTTATATATGTGTTATTATTGTTGTTGTTGTTGTTAGGTGCCATCAAGTCAGGTCTGACTCACAAGGACCCTCAGAGGGTTTTCAATGGCTGTTTGGGGATTGTTTTTGGGAGTGGATTGCCACATCCTTCTCTAATTTTTGTGATGCTGGGGATCCAACTTTGGTCCTCAGAAAGTGCACAGCTGCACTCTACCAACTGAGCTAAACCTCAGTCCCTATACATGTGTATATATATTTCTTAGAAGGAGGTAGAAGATGTAGGCACCAAACCTGGGCCCTTGAAAGTAGCTTTGCTTAGTATGAGTCCCTGCAGTTCAGGTTTCCTCTCAGTGTGTGAAAGAGAACACTTTCCTTTACTAATCCTTTCATTGCTCTATGGTTTCACTGTTCATTTTACTGATTGTACAGGCAACAAGTTTCACTTCAGATATAATAGTTAATGACAGACAATAGAAAGGGAAATGGGTGTGGTGCTGTTGTTAACTATAATGATAAGAGCCAGAGCTGCTATTTATAGCATTTGTTAAACTTTCATCTCTTCAAATTGCTATTTTCATGCAGCCAACTTAAATCTCTCAGACAGCAGGGCAAGTAACATGAGATTAGAACTGGAAATAATTTCTGACATTAGGAAAATATGTAATGACTATGGAAAACGCCTTCTTCACCTTATAGTGCCACCAGTTACCAATAAGAATATGAAAATACATATTCACAAAGGAGACTTGCAGTGATCAATGCCTGAAGATGGTGAAGTAGATGATTTATGCTGTAAGAGCCTATCTATGAGACATATGATGTGTATAAATTTGGAGCAATAAAACTTTTTTATTGAAGCAATTTTATTAAAAAGAATTATTCAGAAAAACTCTTGTCCATATCTAATGAAAAATGTAATTGGTGGTAAGACAGAATAGTGGCTGAATCTGAGAGCAAACACTCAGAGCTGCCATTTTGTAACCTTGGCTTCTAATTTATGTGACACCATGAAAATTGCTGCCAGCAGCCATACCACTGTAACATCCTATCCCATCAGATGTTGAAAGCTAAGCAGAGTCGAGTTTTGTTGGTACTTGGAAGGGAGACCGCCTGGGAATACTGGGTGCTATAGGCTTGGGAGAAGGGTCTAGAAGCCTGCTCCCCTAAACAATCAGCCATTGAAAACCTTATGATTAGCAAAGAAGCACTGACATAGTGCTGGGCGTGCCACAGTGTTGGGTAGTGTTTCATCTATTGTATATAGGATTGCTATGAGTGGGACCCGACTCAAGGACACCAAACAACAAGAAGAAGATTGCTATTGCATTTAACTACTCCCAGGTTCCTTTTCAGATGTGTTTAGCTCTGCGATGGGCTTAAGCCTATAAGAGATAGTAAGGGGTTAGGGTTGAGAGCCAGAGCAGTATTTTGGTACACAGGGAGAGAGAGAGAGAGAACAGATTCCCCTTTTTGTCAGGGGGGTCTTTACTTTGCCTGCTCTTACCTTGTAAAGATTGATGCCCAGGTTTCTTTCGCCTGTTAGACTTTGATTGGAGCCTTTGTCTACAACCTGCCAGACTTCCTCCAGGCTTTGTACATAGCGTGTGTACGATACATTTATGTTAAGGATGACATCATGAGGAAAATCTGGGCAATTTGATCCTAACACTGCTTGTCTCCTGATTTGAATAAATTTAGCAATCCAGTGGGAGGAAGATTATAGAATGAGGCTAGTGAAAAACAAGGAACTGAATAAAGGAAAGAGATCGCATAACCCGAGTACTCAGCAAGGCTTTGGGCAATCATTCTTTCTGGTAAGCAAGGGTGTAGGCCTATACTTGAAACTAGGAGGGTTTTGTTTTGTTTTGTTTTTGTTTGTGTTTTTTTTTTGTTGTTTTGTTTTGCCATAAAGGTTCTTACTATGTAGCCTAGGCCTGTAGCCATAGCACTGTGTCATCTGATCCTGTCAGATCTTGGAAGCTAAGCAGGGTCGGGTCTGGTTAGTACTTGGATGGGAGACTGCCTGGGAACATCAGGTGCTGTAGGCTTGGAAGAAGGACCTGGCAACCCACTCCCCCAAAAAACAATCTGCCATTGAAAACCCTATGAATAGCAGAGAAGCACTGATAATAGTGTTTCGCCTGTTGTACATAGGGTTGCTATGGGTCGGACACTGACTCGATGGCACCTAACAACAACAATAATGTAGCCTAGGGTAACCTTGAACTCACAATATTCTTGCCTCCAACTTCCAAGTGTTAGGATTATAGTTGTGTGCCACTACACTTGGATAGAAGATTTCTTTGAAATGATCTTAATCATGGTAGAACTGAGCCCTGAGAATTCAGTAGATGTTTAAATAACTGAAATTTATTTCACTTGTAAATTTCAGCTCAATACTTAACTACAATATATCTTGTTTGTGAGCAACTATTACAATGTTGACAGTACTGAGCAAAACAAGATAAGTGATAAAAAAGATGAACGCTGAGCTTCTTTTCTACTAGCAAAGAAAAATGTTCAGCCTTTAATATGCATGAGTTCAAAATATGGATATTCTCTTTTGCCCTTCCTTTTATACCAGATAACATCATCTTTAAGACAGCAATCCTTGATGTTTATCTTCCTTATTACTATGAAATCATGTATTTCATGCAAGGTTTCGATTAAGGTTTTATTCTAAACTAACAAGTGAATAAGAAATATATCTATTTTCATTCCATTAACTAAAGCTACAAAATGTATTGCTGACTTACTATGTATAACCTTCTGGGGAAAAGGCTGAGGGACATAAAAACATTTAAGGAGTAACTTTACTCTTTAGGAAATTAGCTATCACCTGCAAAAAAAAAAAAAAAGACTAGACTAGCCAGGCTAGGTCACCAATCCCTGGCAGGCAAGGACTAGGAACATTGAGTACTGCAAGAAGTCAAGGAAGGTGAGCTCAGCAGGCTGGTGTGTTCAAGAAAGACTTCCCAGAAGGGGTGGGGTTGGAGCTGGGCCTTATAAAATGACCATAAGGCACAAGTCTGGGAGGTAAAGAGAAGATGAGGATTTTCAGGCAAAAGGGATAAAACATGTTCCAATATGGGCTCTTTAGAGAAAACTTTTTCAAACTAGATTTAGAAACAACCTCTTTCCTCACCCACCTCTCAAAAAAAAAAAAAAAAAAAAAAAGAGTTAAGAATTTATTGATGTGAGTATTGGAAAGTACAGGATCATCTCCAGCTTCAGAAATGGTTGGAGGCAAGTACCCCAAACCACTTCTTTGTGTTGGTTTCATTCTCCAGAAGGCTCTACTCTATGGTGGGTCCTGGATGCTCCAGATTCATGCCCTACTTGCCCAGGGACCTTGCAGAATGCAGGTACATGCAAGGAAGGGTTGAGTCCCATTGGCCTGACTTTGGACAAGTATTTCCCTGAGGCAATCACTGTGGCCATGATGACAAAATACACTCACTGCCTGCCCTAGGTCATGAGCCCATAGAATTTGGTTAGACAAGAAATGGATGACTAGTGCCATCTATTCACCTAATAGATGATGACCTATGTTGAGATAACTCTGTAAGAAAGATCTCAGACATGTTCCTGGGAGGAGAAATCGATGCTAGGAATCAGAAATCAAGATTTTATAAACACACAGACCTACATATCCTTAAATATAAGATGGTTATCATTAAAACAAATTATTTATGTTTTTCAGATATTTGTCTTACTTTCCATCTTTTTGTTGTTGTTGTTGTTGTTTGTTTAACTACCAAGCCAAGGTTTGGAAACATTTAACCTGTAAGGCATGCTTCATGCCCATTCTCCTCTCCCATTTCTGATCACTATCTTATAGGAAGCTGTGTAGGGATGAAGCAAAGAGAGGAAGAGAAGAGACATGACTCTGAGTCTGCTTGGGTCGAGGCTTATCTAGCCCACCTCGAGTCCTGAGGCCTTCCCAGAACTCCATAATAGCTTGCTGTGGCACACCTGGCTTGAAACCATGAAGTCAAGGCAAGATGTCTCCCAAACAATGACTTGCTGTGGCACACCCAGTTTGAGTCCATGACTTCCAGGCAAGATGGCTCCTGACCACTGCAGTCCAGGTGTGTCCCTCCTCGAGTTTCTTGCTCCCTTCTTAAATTTTTTGCTGAGTCATAGGTGCTGATTGGCTAATCTCAAATGTCATAGAAACGTCACAGATTCTGATTGGTCTATAAGGGTTTATAAGCAGGGTACATAGCCTCGCCCCCTCATGCTCTCTCTCTCATGCCCATTCCATAGGATCATCATTGAGAAGAGAGTTTTTTAGAAGCAGCCACTGAGAGCAGCCTTCAGGGAGAGAACAGTCAACAGAGACTTCATGGAGAACACTCGAAGAGCCCGAGTAGCTGTGAGAATAAATCTGAGTCATCTCTCCGGAGGCTTCTCAGAGTGGCTGTGAGCCTAATTCTCCAGGCAGAGTTGAGCTGTCCGCCATCGTGAAGAGTGCCCTTGAGAGCTGTAACACTTAAGAGCTATAACAATAAAGTTGAAAGCTATTTCTAGAAGACCTCCCGGAGTCATTCTTGAGTCTGCTGCACTCACCCAATCCAATGGCTCCCCAGAGAATGTGTGTGGGGCTCTGAGTTTGGATCCATTCCAGAGAAGCCCCACAAAGCTGGAGTTTAGCTCAGTTGGGAGAGTGCTGCTCTACACTGTCTGAATCCCTGGGTTCAACCCCCAGCACTGCAAAAATGGGAGTAGCATGTGGCAGCCCACTCCTGAAACAATCTTGAAACAATCAGCCATCAAAAACTATGAAGGTCGCTATGAGTCAGACCTGACTTGATAGCACGTAACAACAACATCTTATAGGAATTCTTAAAAAAAAATTCTTTAGAAGTTTCTTATGGAATTTTTTTTTTTTTTAGAAAAAAAGTAAATTTGGAAAATGAGGCAAAACATAGCATGTACTCTGTTGCTCAAGATAGAGTATTAAGAAATCTTTTTTGGGGAGTTTCCCATTTTCAGATAGAATAGAAATTAAATGGCTGATTCATTCATTCATTAACAATAGGAAGAATGTTCTAAGATATCAATCCATCCTAACCCAGCAGATCCTCCCTAGTGCCTGTTCTTACAAAATGCCTCTGAAATCTCAGGAGTGTTTACTGGCATTTGTTCTCACCAAATGCTAGTACATCTATGTCACAGTACTTTGTTTAGAGCTCTGTGCATGTTGGTATACTTTGTTTCAAAGGACAACCAGTAGTATTTAAGTAGCACTGAATAGTCAACTCAGATGGCATATCATTTTTGACTTTTTGTTGTTGCTTCTTTCAAAGGCCACTTTCTTAGATTTTCAAATTTCAAGCAAATTAATCTATTAAAATGTCAATAGGTTGAAAGTGTGGTTGAGAATATGTTTTCATAATGCATATTTATGATCTCTTAAAAATTCCCATGACCCTAGTTAATTGAGGTGTGTGGATCCAACCAGCTTTGGTACATCTTGAAGCTAATTATGCAACAAATACATTCCTTAAAGTGATGTTTTCATCCCTTTTAGAAACTATCTCAATTACCTGTTTCAGACTCAAATCCTTCTCCAACTTACATTTCAATTCCATAAAGCTGAGCATTGACCTCAAGATCATTTTAATCTCCTTATTTTTCTGTCTTCAACATTCACTTTCCAGTATATCTGTATCCGTTTGGGATAGCATATTCCTCTAAATCCACACAAAAACTATAACCTCTATCTGTGTAAAAGTACATGAACATAAAAATATTGCTTACAAGTATAGAAGGTTCTCATACTCACTATTCCCACGTAGTTACTCCAGCTTAAAGACATTTGTTCTAAATGTTGAAAAATATGTATTTTATCTTCCATTTTAGGCATCTTTCTGAAAAGAGATATGTATCCATCGCCAAATTTTTAAAAATTCAACTGTCCAGTGACACCCAAAAAATACCTGATTGCATATTTAAAGCCTAACCAATTCTTAGCGACACATGAAAAGGTGTGCCTTTCACTCTTATTCATCAAATATTTCTTGGGTGTCTTCTATATCCAAGGTACTTTGTGTACACTAGTTAGTTCTACTAATGATTTGTGCAGTGTCCCACAAAGACTAGATATTCAATATATATCTTTTGAATATGAATAATAACTAACATTTATTCATTATTATGTACCAGGAGCTTTAATGTCCTAAATTCTGCAAGGCAGGTGCCATTGTCTGCATTGTGCAAGAGAACAAACAGGTCAACAGGTGTTCAATAACTTGCCCATGGTTTTGTAGCTAGCATGTTGTGAAGCCATTATGAGCTCAGGACTGGTCCTTTTAACAACTGTCTTATCTAACTTCAATCCATTGTGGTAGTTGTGATTGCTTAATTTTAGTTAAGAGATGAAGTCAAGGTTCAGAGCTAGTAGACAATTTTCTCAAATGTGTAGCCGGGATAATGCCTGGATTTGACTGATTCTAAAACCTGAATTGTTTGTGACAAATGCCACTGCCTTCTATAGTTTTATGTTTGTTTCTTTGTTTGTTTGTAGCTCTATGGGTTGAACTCAGGGTCACACTCATACTTTGCAAGCACTTTTACCACTGAGCTGTCATCCCAGCCCATTTTTCACTTTTTATTTTAAGACAGGGTCTCACTAAATTATGCAGGCTACCTCTGGCCTTGAACCTGTGATCCTCCTGCCTCTGCCTCCCTAGTTGCTGGGACTACAGACATGCACCATTGCATCTGGCCTGCATTCTATGTTATAGTGTGAATCTCATCCATATATTACCTGTTCTCTCTAATTTCCAATATATTTCCATTCTTTTTTATTTAAAAAGTAGATGATAGTGTTTCAGTTTATTAAAATAAGTCTAATACATGAAGGTTCTGTGATAAAAATCAGACTACATTCTTATAGCCATTCATCTGAAACCACCACTTCATCATAATGAAATGAATTAAGTGATATCTATGAACATAGGCTCCAATTCTCAAGTCAAAGACAGCCATGTATAAGTCCCATAAAATTTCAGAACTTATTTATCATAATTTCTCATCAGTCAGTTACTTATATATTTTAAACTTAGTAGAATTATAGTTCTTTGAAGATTCCATGCAGAATTTAGGACTGGGAAGAAAGTAAGTTTCCTCCTTTTTTTTTTTTTCTTTTTTTTTAGTAATATTAGTTGTGCATTGTAAGTTTCATATTTGTTATCATCCCTGGAGCACACGAGTTCATCAGTGTGGCCATCCTCTTCTTCCAGTATAAGGAGAAGGTACCAACAACCAATGCTTCTTAGAAAGGTCCTGTGTGAGGCTATCATCTGTCCTATGCTCTATAATCAACCCACTTCTGCTGCTTAGTATCCTCACATTTGCCAGTTGTGAGAGTTGACATGATTTTCTAAGCAAGATCTGTACACAATCAACCATTGCCAAAGAGGGCTTCGTGTTTCATGTGTGTCCGATGAAGCCTGAAACTTATAATGGATTCCTAATAACAATAGCAAGCTAGGCTTTCCCTGGCCTGTACATTTATATAAGGATTTAAAGGAATTACTAGAAGACCATTTGATGTACACAAAGATCAACACAAAGAGATATAAATACAACAAAGTAATATGTTGGCCAGATCCTTATTCAACAAGTAGAACAAACATTTGCTCTGTGAGACTATCTTCCCAGTAACCGAGAACATGGAAACATCATTGTTCTTGTGAACTGCCTAACCCTTGTTGTTGTTGTTGCTGTTATGTGCCGTCGAGTAGGTATCTGACTCATAGCAACCCTCTGTACAACTGGAGAAATACTATTATCAGTGCTTCTCTGCTGTTCATAGGGTTTTCAATGGCAGATTGAATTTTGGGAGGGGGGTTGCCAGGTCCTTCTCCCAAGCCTACAGCTTCTGGTATTCCCAGGCAGTCTCCCATCCAGGCACTAACCAGGCCAGACCCTGCTTATCTTCCGAGATCTGGAGGGATCGGATGCCATAGGGCTACAGCTGCAGGCTGCCTAACCCTAGGCAGCTTCTTTATTTCATAACAAAAACAACAACAACAACAACAGGTTTCATTATCTTCCTTTATTAAAATATAGCATTCTAAAAGTTATCTGTTCACTGGTATCAGTCAGCAATTGAGGAATATCAATTGCCTAAATCCAATGCAAAGAAAAACTCCCTTCTTTCTATTTACAACTTGTTTCAAAGATTGGCAAAAATTCTAAGTACAAGGCAATTAGGAATCTGTTGTTATGTGCCGTCAAGTCAGGTTTGATTCATAGTGACTCTCATAGGGTTTTCAATGGCTGATTATTTGGGGAGTAGATGGCCACATCCTTCTCCCATTTTGTCATGCTGGAGATCAAACCCAGGGCCTCAGGGACCGCAGATCATCACTCTACCAACTGAACTAAACCCCAGCCCAAGAAATCTAGACAAGTTACTTAACAGTGACTCTCAAGATTTCTTTGAGAGTTAATTCCATTATAGTAGAATTAATACTCATCTATTCATGAGGAAAGCAAAAGGTTATTAAAAAGACAAGAAGAAAAGACCAAGTTATATGTCAAAAGAGACTCTGAAACTTGCCCTTGAATGTCGAGCAGCTAAGGTTAAAGGAAGACCTGATGAAGTTAAGGAACTAAACAGAAAATTCAAAGGGCAACTCGAGAAGACAAAATCAAATATTATAATGACATGTGCAAAAAGCTGGGAGACAGAAAACTAAAAGGAAAGAACATGCTCTGTTTTTCTCCAGCTTAAGGAATTGAAGAAAAAATTCAGGCTTCTTGTGGCAATAGTGAAGGATTCTATAGGGAAAACATTAAATGATGCAGGAAAACATCAAAAGAAGATGGAAGGAATACACAGAGTCATTATACAAAAGGGAATTGACAGATGACCAACCATTTCAAGAGGTTGCATATAATCAGGAACCAGTGGTATTGAAGGACAAAGTGGAAACTGCCTTGAAGGAACTGGTGAAACACAGGGATCCAGGAATTGATAGAATACCAAAAGAGAAGTTTCAACAAACAGATGCAGCACTGGAGGTGCTCACTTGTTTATGCCAAGAGATTTGAAAAACAGCTACCTGGACAAGTGACTAGAAGAGATCCATATGTGTGTCTATTCCAGAGAAAGGGGATCCAACCAAATGTGGAAAATATGTAACAATATCACTAATATCACATGCAAGCAAAATTTTACTAAAGATCATTGAAAAGCGACTGCAGCAGTATGTAGACAAGGAACTGCCAGAAAATCAAGCTAGATTCAGAAAAGGGCATGGAAATAGGAATATCATTGCTGATGTCAGAAGGATCATGTGTGAAAACAGAGAATACCAGAAAGGTGTCTATGTTTTATCAACTATGCAAAGGCATTTGACTCCATGGATCATAACAAATTATGGATAACACTGTGAAACATGGGAATACTAGAACACTTAATTTTACCATGATGAGTCTGTACATGGACCAGGAGGCAGTTGTTTAGACAGAACAAGGAAAGACTGTTTAAAGTCAAGAAAAGTGTGTGTCAGGACTTTATCCTTTCACTGTCGCTCTTCAATTTCTATGCGGAGCAAATAACCCAGGAAGCTAGACTTTATAAAGAACATGGCATCATGATTGGAGGAAGGCTCATTAACAGCATGTGTTATGAAGATGACACAGTTCTGCTTGGTGAAAGTAAAGAGCATATGAAACATTTACTGGTGAAGACCAAAGAACATAGCTTTCAGTACGGATTGCAAGTCAACATCAACAAAACAAAAATCCTTACAACTGGGGTTAGTAAACAACTTCATCATAAAAGGAGAAAAGATTGAGGTTGTCTAAGATTTTGCTTTACTTGGTTCTACAACCAACACCCATGGAAGCAGCAGTCAAGAAATCAAAAGACATTGCATTGGGAAAAGCTGTAGCAAATTACCTCTTTAAAGTGTTGAAAAGTAAAGACATCACATTGAAGATGAAGGTGTGCCTGACTCATGCCATGGTGTTTTCAGTTGCATCATATGGTTGTGAAAGATGGGTATTGAATAAGTGAGATGGGAAAAATTGATGCTTTTGAATTATGGTACTGGAGAAGGATATTGATTATACAAGGGGAGTGCCAAAAGAACCAACAAATCTGCCCTAGAAGAAGTAGAACCAGAGTTGCTCCTTGGAAGCAAGGATGGCTAGACTGTGTCTTACGTATTTTGGACATGTTATCGGGAGGGACCAATCCCTGGAAAAGGACATCATTTTGAGACTGTGGCAGGTCAATAAAAAAAAAGGAAAACCCTCAACTAGATGGATTGGTACAGTATCTGCAACAATGGGCTTAAACATTAGTAACATTGTGTGCCTTACACAGAATTGTGGAGTATTTTGTTCTGTTGTACATAGGGGTGCTATGAATTGGACCTGACTTGACAGCACCTACTGACAATTACCCTTTGGTCACCTGTTTAATTTTCCTCATGTCTACTCTTATAAATTGGTAACAAGGAGCAGAATAGGTAGGCTAACTACTTTTCCAACATCAGATATGAAGTTCAAACAGAAGATCTTATTTTTATTGTTTTATTTTAGTTGGAGATTTTCAAAGAAACTCCTTTCTGTGTTATTTGGAATCCAGATATTGCTTTTGGATTAGAGATTTTTTTAAAGTTGTCAAAGAAAAGCAAAAACATGAAAAAGATAAAAATGTATTACTTAGTTGGAATATGTTAAAGAAATAACAACAGTAAGAGAAAGAAAGACTGCCATTACTATGATGGCAACAAAATGCCATGTGTTATATTGAATATTATATTGCTGAGCCTTCTGAATTAATTTTCACACTGTAAGTGTTGTTTTGAGCCCTCTTAAGACTTCTCAGTTGGGGTTTAGTTCCAATTGGTAAAGTGCTGCTCTGCACTCAATGAGGACGTGGGTTCTATCCTCAGCACTAAAAATACAGAAGGACATGGCATTCCACTCCGGAAGCAGTCCTGAAAATCAATCAGCCATTGAAAACCCTATAAGGGTTGCTATGAGTTGGACCCAACTCAAGGGCACCTAAAAATAACAACAAGACCTCTCAATTAGCTTTCTTTGTGATCAAATTCATGTATTTGTAAGCTGACATTAGCTTACATAGAACAGAGTAAATCAAGCTATAATCTAACACTCAACTAGAGTCATTGTCATGTGGAGAAAAGACTAGGTTTACAGCAAATTTATTGTAGGTTCAGAAGGGTAGGTGATCATGTATATTTGGGGGATACAAAGAAATCCTGCTTACTCCGAGTTCTTACCTACAATTTGATATGGTGTTTGGAATTCTACCACTGGGGTACCATTTTTTCTGGTTATTAAACATTTTATCCTCACTTGTTACAATTACTAACAGATTCCTTAAACAATTTTGTCCCTTTTTCCCACTTAAACCTCATACTTTTGCCTGAAACTAATGTTGAAATATGATGTGAGGACCATTGCACAAAAAGTAACCTTAACCTCCACAGTAATAATACTAATAATTAGTAATGAATATTATTAATATTATTAATATTAGTTATATTAGTAATAGAATATTAGTAATGAGTGCTGTATATGGCACTGTACTAAGCATACATTTTATGTATTATTCATTTAATTCTCAAAGCAATTGTATGGTGGTAGCTGTTTCTGTCAATTCAAATGCTTCCAGATCCAAGATGAGCATTAGATAGAATTCACAAGGATGCAAATTACAAAAGTGGACCTGTTACTTCAAATATCATTTTGTTAGGTGCTGTCAAGTCAGTATCCGACTCCTAGTGACCCTCTGTACAACAGGAAACACTATTGTCAGTGCTTCTCTGCTGTGCATAGGGTTTTCAATGGCAGATTGATTTTTGGGAGGGGGTTGCCAGGTCCTTCTCCCAAGCCTACAGCTTCTGGTATTCCCAGGCAGTCTCCCATCCAGGCACTAACCAGGCCCGACCCTGCTTAACTTCCGAGATCTGACAGGATCGGTTGCCACAGGGCTATGGCTGCAGGCTTTCAAATATCAAGACAGGTAGAATTAGGGTGGTTCTAGGGTAGAATCAGAGGAAGGATGTGGCAATCCACTCCCAAAGCAATCCTGAAACAATCAGTCATTGAAAACACTATGAGGGTCATTATGAGTCAGATACAACTTGACAGCACCTAACAACAATGAGGTTAGGATAGTCTGCAGCCTTAGCACCCTAATATCTGATCCTGTCAGATCTCAGAGGCTAAAAAGGGTTGGGTCTGGTTAGTACTTGGATGAGAGACTGCCTGGGAACACCTGGTGGTGTAGGTTTGGGAGAAAGATTGGCCACTGGAAACCCTATGAATATCAGAAAAGCAATTACAGTAGTGTGGGGCATGGCACAGTGTCAGAGAATGTTTCATCTGTTGTACATAGGGTCAATATGAGTTGGACCCAACTCAAAGGTACCTAACAACAACAAACAAGAGTAGAACAATCAGCAGCTGATTGATGATGTTGAGGTTCCTACTGTCCTGTCACTGCTTATGGATTGTCAGCTTATGATTACAAGATAGCAGTAACTGCTGCAAGCATCATAGCCTCACGCAATAGCCAAAGGATAGAAGAGAAAATATGACCTACAGTTTTGGTCTGAAAGGTCCGTCAGTGTCCCTTGTGTTAAGGCTTACATAGTCTTTGGCCTGTGGCACTATGGAGAGGTAGTAAAGACTTTATGAGGTGGTGGGTTTTAGATCATTGGAGGAAGCTCTCAAAGGAGATTGTCAGACCCTGGCCTCTTCCTCTTTCACTTCTGGCTAGGAGGTGAATGGATTCCCTTTGCTATGTGCTTCCACTAATATGCACTGCCTACCAGAGATTCCAAAGCAATGAGGCCAATCAACCATGGACAGAAGGCTCCAAAACTGTGAGCCTAAATGAAACTTTTCTCTTTATAAGTTGAATGAGCTCAGGTATTTCTTAAAATAATGGAAAGCTGACTAACACAACTCATTTTAAAAGATGAAACAAATGGTTTGGGAAAGTGCTATGACTTGGATATTTAGTCCCCACGTCCAAAGTTGTATACATAAAGGCTAAGTCTTCAGGGGCCTGCAGCCGTATCCCTGTGGCATCTGATCCTGTCAGATCTTGGAAGCTAAGTAGGGTTGGGCCTGGTTAGTACTTGGATAGGAAACCACCTGGGAATACTAGGTGCGGTAGGCTTGGGAGATGGACTCGGCAATCCATTCCCAAAAATCAATCTGCCATTGAAAACCCTATGAACAGCAGGGAAGCACTGACAATCGTGTTTTTCCTGTTGTACATAGGGTCGTTATGGATCAGATACCTACTTGATGGCACCTAACAACAAATCTTCAGGGAGGAAGTATTGGGAGGTTCTGGGGCCCTTTAAGAGGTAGGGCCTAGTTGGAGGTCCTCAGTAAGTGGGGATATGCTCTCGAAGAGGATTATGGGGAACACTCTCTGTCTGTCTCATTCTTTCTCTCTCTGAAATGTTTGAGATGTGGCTGTTCATTCCAACATGCCTTACTGCCATGATCTGCCTCATCCGCTGCCCTCACCAGAGGCCATGCCAGTGGGGTCACCTGATCTTTGACTTTGAACCTTTCAAACTATGAGTTTTTCTTTTTCTTTTTCTATGTTAGTTGCTTCAGATATTTCATTGTAGTAACACAAAAGCCAACTAATATGGAGAAGGAATAGAAAATATAGATATATTATTTGTTTTCTTAAAATTATTTGGTTATTTTAAAAATCAAGAAAATGGTGATGACTTTACTACAATTTTATATTTAAATGGAAATAGTTAAAGTAAGATTACATTAAAATTATTAGGTGAATGACTACCTAATGGGAAGAAAATATTCTTTTCATTATGTAAGCTTCAGTGGAAATGAAGAGCTGAAAATTGTGTCTGAAGTCAAGTCTTGGCAATATTACATAAAAATGCACCAAAATAGATAAAGAGGGTAAAAAGATTGGCCTTAAGAAATTTATAAATTGAATGTGACCAAGGAATTAGTAAGGAAAAACTCAGTTTTACTTTTCTTCCCCTTCATCTTTGATTTCCTTTGCAATCCATCCCTTTTCCCATTCTTTCCTATTTTTTAATTTTAACTATGGAAGCAAAACCCCCAGGTGTCTGGCAGCTTATCATACTGTGGGGACTTGCATGTTGCTGTGATGCTAAAAGGTATGCCACCAGTATTTCAGATATCAGCAGGGCCACCCATGGTGGACAGCTTTCAGTTGAGTTTCCAGACTAAGACACACTAGGGAGAAGGACGTTGTCGCCCATTCCTGAAACAATTAGCCATTGGGAACACTGTGAATAGCAGAGAAGCACTGTCAAATATAGTGCTCAAAAATGAGCTCCTCAGGCTGAAAGGCATTCAAAAAATAGCTTGAGAAGAGTTGCTTCCTCAAAGTAGAGTTGATCTTTATGATGGGAATGGAGTAGAGCCTTGGGACCTCCTTTTGCTGGTGATGGCACAATTCAAAATGAGAAAAAACGTAGAGGTTGCAACAATGGGCTCAAATGTAAAAAGAGCTTGTGCATGGTACAGTGTTGGGTAGTGGTTCATTCTGTTGTACACAGGGTTGCTGTGAGTCAGATCTGACTAGACAGTACTTAACATCAACAATGGAAGCAAAAGCTAAACAGATATGTTTACTATATTCTTTAAATGAAGACTTTTTAAAACCAGTTAGGAACAGCTAAAAAAAATAAAGACAAGAGGAAGAAGAAGAAGAAGAAAAAGGATGAGGAAGAGAAGGAGGAGGAGGAGGAGGAGGAGGAGGAGGAGGAGGAGGTGGAGGAGGAGGAGGAGGAGGAGGACGACGACGACGACGACGATGACAAAAGTAGAGATGAATTTTAACACTAAGTTTATGTTTATAATAAGGCAGAACCAGCCATCATGATGCACACCTATAATCCCAGTGCCTTGGGAGGCTGAAGCAGGAGGACTATAAGTTCAAGGCCAGAGGCAGGGGCTGGGAGTGCAGCTTAATGATAGAATGGTTGCCTAGCATGTGTGAGGCTCTAGGTTCAATCCCTGGTACTGAACATATATATACACACACACACATACATATGTACATATGTATGTATCTATATATGTGTGTATATATGTATATGTATATGTATGTATACACACACACACACACACGCATGTATATGTATGATAAGACCACCAATGGATCAATCAACTTGAATTTTTTTGGTATAAGGGGGCTGGACATGCCTTGTGCATTCCAGGCAAGTGCTCTTCCACTTAGGTGCACCTTCAGCCTTGCTTTTACTTTTTTATTTTTTATTTTGAGACAGGTCTTACTAAGTCACACAAGCTGCCTCTGGCCTCACATTTGTGGTCCTTCTATCTCAGCCTCCCAAGTTGCTGGGATTACAGGCATGTAACATGGCACCCAGCATCAATTTGGTTGTTTTCTAAAACCTTGATTGGGTATTTTGTTACCAGTGAGAGACAGGCTGAATTCACCAAAAAGATTTGCTTTATACTCAGTGAAAAAAAATGTTTTCTACTAAGTGATTTATTATAATCAGAGTCATTTTGAATATAAAGAAGAAAATATTTCCATAAAACATACATTTTTATACTTACAAAGATAAATTTTAACAATTATTATAAATAATTACTTGTCATATCATGATTTTGTGAGATATTTCATATTTGAACACAGATAAGAGAAGAAAACAATAAAGAGCAAAGCAAAATTCTTGTACTGAAACATAAATAGAATTATAATCTGAATTTATTCACAGAAGATAATGAAGTGAGGTTGGATCTGGGAGGTCCACAGGCAAAACAGATTGTTTCACTAATGGCATGTATGCTTATATTACATCTATAACTGGTTTCCATTTACTGGTCCAATTTCCTATTCAGTTGAGTTATGCCTAGCTGTAACTCATGGAATATGACCCTGGGAGAGTCAATACAACTAGTACTCCTAAATAACTGAGTCAGACATAGCATCCATGTCAATCTATAAATAACCCAAATATGAAACTACCATTATTGATATGTGACCTACTTAGATATATCACCTACAGAAATGCAGAAGAATCAAGTGGATGTGTACATTATCTAAGTTTTGGAAGATTTCCTATTGGACTCTTTAATCTATAGTTCCAAATATTAATTAATGAAATTTTAGGACACTCTAAAATAAATTTGAGGATTGTGTTAGTAGATTCTTTGTTATTGTGACAACATACCTGAGACAATTAACTTTTAAGGAGGAAAGGTTTGTTTTGGTACACTGTTTCAGAAGTTTCAGTTTGTGATCAGTTGGCTCCACTGCCTTTGGACATGTGGTAAGGCAGCACATCATGGTGGGGAACATGTGGACGAGCGATTTTCTCACTTCTTGATGGACAGGAAGCAAAGAGAAAGAGATAGGAAGGAGGTGGGTCCTCAATATTTCCTTCAGAGGTACACTTCCAGTGACCTCGCTTCCTCTCAGTAAGCGCTACCTCTTAAATAGAGCCACTAGCTAGTTACCAAGACTTCAACATGTAGGACTTTTGGGAACACTTATCTGAACCGTTGTTGTTGTTAGGTGTCATTGAGTCAGTGTGCAACTCATACCAATGCTATGTACAGCAGACGAAACACTATGTATGACAGGATTGGATGCCACAGTGGTGTGACTGCAGGCAGATCTGAACTATAGCAAGCATTTAATTACCAGTTCTACTATGTAGATAGAAACCTAAACATTATGCAAATATTGGTTCCATTTCAGTAACTATAATTGACATAGTACAGTTATTTGCATATCTATAGTCATGTTGCCTGCAGCTGTACCAATGCAGTGTCCAATCCCGTCAGATCCTGGAAGCTAAGCAGGGTTGGGCCTGATTAGTACTTGGATGGGAGACCACCTGGGAACACCAGGTGCTGTAGGCTTGGAAGAAGGACCTGGCAACCCACTTCCAAAAACCAATCAGCCATTGAAAACCCTATGAATAGCAGAGAAGCACTGACAACAGTGTTTCACCTGTTGTACGTAGGGTCACTAAGAGTCAGGCACTGACTCAATGGCACCTAACAACAACTACATAGGTGTGTTGTCTAATGTGCTTATTGATGCCTGTGACTCTCACTCTACTGACCTTTACCCAGATCTTTGTAAACACACAGATAATAGTGCTCATTTTAACTAACTACACTGTCACAGACATATGTACACTAATGTATCTTTAAAAACAAAAAGTGTAGAAAAGCCATCAAAGGTAACTACACAATGGTGAGAATTCAAGACCTGTACCAGAAGCACATAATGGTACATTTGTCAACTTTTCAAAGTAGGCCTTAGGCAAAGACTAAGGCATATGGGAGGAGAGAAGCTATATTAATAACCACTTAGAATGAAACATCAGGCTTCTGTACTCCTGAGTGGCCTGAGATGGCAAGGAGTAGGACCTGCTTTGATTTTAATATAATAAAGACTGTTACTCTGCCATCTATTCAATAGTGTTTACTAGGCACCTACTATGTAGTAGGCACTATGCTAAAAGCTAGGAACACCATGGTGAATAAGACACACTGGGCTTATGGTCTAGCAGAAAAATAGGCATTAGTAAACATTTTCCCAATCACTTAACTACAACTGAATTTCATTCATAGAAGAAAAGTAAAAGATACTACAGCAATGTATTTTTGGCAGAAAGTGTATCTGTCTGTTTGCCTGAGATAACTCTGGTTTATGGTTGTTGTCCTACAGAAATTATTAGTACTGTCTCTGGTCATTCTGACAAGTGTCCCAGTTCAGATGACAAAATATGTGATTACTGGTCTCTAGTGAGAGGTGACCTGGCTTAATCTGGGGATCGGGAAAGGCATTTTTTTCAGAAAGTGAGTTTTCAGCTGAGACATAAAGATAATAAAAGGTAACCTGGAGAACTGGGAATATTGTAATGAACAAAGGGAAAATAGAAGGAGTTTCAAGTGCAAGGACATAAGGAGTGAAACCCAGCTCATTTCAAGAATTTGATGATAGCCAGTTAACAGAGAGTGGTTTAGGAAGGTATGTAAAGCATTATGAATAATTTTATGGGTGTAGGCCCTAGAGCAATGAGAAGTCATTGAGTCATAAGTATAGTAGTCGCTATCACCAAAATGTACTGTTTGTTGTTGTTGTTGTTAGGTGCCGTCGAGTCGAGTCCTACCCATAGTGACCCTATGTACAGCAGATCGAAACACTTGCCAATCTGTGCCAGGCAAATGATCTTATTTATGTTTAAGCCTATTGTTGCAGACACTGTGTCAATCCATCTGGTGGAGGGTTTTCCTCTTTTGCGTTGACTTGCCACTCTCCCGAACATGATGTCTTTCTCTAGGGATTGATCTCTCCTGTCCGAAATATGTAAGTTGAAGTCTGGCTATTCTTGCTTCCAAGGAGCACTCTGGTTGCACTTCTTCTAGGACAGATCTGTTGTTCTTTTGGCAGTCCATGGTATATTCAATAGAGGTCTCCAGCACCACAATTCAAAAGCATTAATTCTTCTCCTGTCTCTCTTGTTCAATGTCCAGGTTTCACAACCATATGATGCAACTGAAAATACCATGACATGAGTCAGATGCACCTTCGTCTTCAATGTGACATCTTTGCTTTTCAATACTCTAAAGAGATCTTTTGCCACAGCTTTTCCTAGAGCAATGCATCTTTTGATTTCTTGAATGCTGCTTCCGCGGGTGTTGATTATAGAGCCAAGCAAAGAAAAAATCTTGGACAACTTCAATCTTTTCTCCATTTATTGTGAAGTTGCATAGTGGCCCATTTGTAAGGATTTTTGTTTTGTTGATGTTTAGTCACAACCCATGTTGAAGGCTATGATCTTTGATCTTCATCAGTAAATGTTTTAAATCCTCTTCACTTTCAGCAAGCAGAGTTGTGTCATCTGCATAACACAGGTTGTTAATGAGTCTTCCTCCAATCTTGATGCCGTGTTCTTCCTCATAAAGTCCAGCTTCTCGGATTATTTGCTCAGCGTATAAATTGAAGAGATAGGGTGAAAGTATAGAGCCCTGACACACACCTTTCTCAACTTTAAACCAGGCAGTGTTTCCTTGTTCTATTGGAACAACTGCCTCCTGGTTCATGTACAGATTTATCATGAGTGCCATTAGGTGCTCTGGTATTCCCATTTTCCAAAGTGTTATCCATAAATGTACTACTGCTTAGGATATGCTAATGTCTGTTTTGTACATGTTGGAGATAAATTCAGTTGCCTTACAATAATTTGAGGCTAGTGATCTATATCAAAGTAGATGGAGGCACAAAAAATTAGGGCAACTTGTCTAAAGTCAGATATCAAGAAAGTGATGGTACTAGGCTGACTAGCTCCAGAATTCTTGCTCTGTCACGAAGGATATTGACAATTTTTGTAACAACATAATTGAGCCCAAATATTTCTAAAGTTCTGAGATTTATTCTTGTTGTTGTTAGGTGTCATGGACTCAGATCCTTCTCATAATGACCCTATGTGCAGCAAAACGAAACACTTCTCAACACTGTGCCATGCACACAATCTTTTTATGTTGCATCCACCATGTTTCTTCTTATTCTGAGACATGCCACACTGGCAAATGGAGGTCCCAAAGTTTTTACTCCATTCATATTATTAAGGTCAACTCTACTTTGAGGAGGCTACTCTTCATCACTTATCCTTTGAATGCTTTCCAGCCTGGGGGCTCATGTTCCAGCACTATATTTGACAGCACTTCTCTACTATTTATAGGGTTTTCAATGGCTAATTGTTTTGGGAGTGAACTGTGGGTCTTTCTCTCTAATCTGTCTTAGTCTGGAAGCTCAGCTGAAATCTTTCCACCATGGGTGACCCTGCTTGCATTTGAGATAAATAACAATGTTCAACTTGCTGTTATTTTTCTCCTTGTTGGTTAAGTTTCCTCTTTTTGCAGCAGTATAGGATGATCTGTTTCTGTTCAATAAAAAATGAGGATATACATAAATATGTGTACATGAATAGAAAAGTAACTGAATGTTAATATAAAAAATTTTTAGGTAGTTACCTCTGAGGATTTGTCAGAATGAAGGAGTGAAATGGCAGAATTTTTTTTTAGATTCTGAACTATTATTTTCCATAAGTACATATTTTTAACAACAAAGATAAAAAATTAATTAGTAACATTCTCAGTATCCCAATATTCTTGCTTGTTAAGAAATGTTGGGGGCTGAAGCAAGCTATTTGTTAAAAAACAAGGAGTCACTCCATGCTCCATATCAACCTTTCCCCATCCTGTGAGAACAGGTAGTCATTGGAAAAGACATCAAATATTAAACAAACCACAAAGAATATTTGTTTGAACAAGAAATTAGGAATGGTCATATTACAAAGGTACTGTACGTTCTGACAAAGAGTGTAATTATGTCCATTCCTGGTAATGAGAATAACCCTTTGAAGAGAATCTAGTGTCATCACAGTCAGTACACAAGGCAATTCAGCATCCAGACAATTTCCAGGTAGTAGAAACGGATGTCAAGCAAAATTGAAATAAAATTTCAGTGTGATTGGACTGACTTTTAGTTTGACTTAATTAATTAATCAATCAATCCAATCATTCAGTTTATCAAGGAGTTCCAAATGTCTTTAACCTGGACGTGTGTACTAATCATTTTCCTGAATCATAGTGATGACTTTCAGAACATAGTATCTTTTATGGAAAAGAAAGAGCTGTCTTTTTTCTAAATGAAATTTTCAGACTTTTCCTATTCACTCAACTGGGTAAACAATCTGTAATTCCTCTGCTTTATATATACCTTGGTTTTATATTAGTGTCCACTTGGTATTTGGTCACCTTCATAATAACTATGAGAATATTTTTTCTTAGCATAAAACTTCTGAATAATATGTATGTATGCAACAAGCTGTGATGACAGAGACTTATTGATTATATTTAAGCAGTGGAGTCACATATTCTGAGGTTATCCAAAGATAGCAGTTGAGATCTTAATCATTTAGGTGTGGCTTCTCGTTAGAATTTAGAACACTGGGCAAATGGAGGGAAAGTGACCTTACAAAGAACAACTTGCAAAGTAGTGGCCACTGTTACACGGAATTGAATTCCCAGCTCAAGCACTGCACAGATGATCTAAGAGCTTCTATGTGCACCCAAAGGTTAGGTGTTTCTCCCATAGCCACAAGGTTAAAACTGGCAAATATCAAAAACAGATTGTAAGACTCAGCCTCTGTTATCTTGTGAGTCAATTCCTCATAAATCTCTCTGTCCCTTGCTTATGTCTCTATCTCTCTGCCTCTTTCTCTTTTTCCCTCTCTATATATTCACACAAACAATATATGTATAGATTTATAACTTACAGAGCCCTTTGATTTAAATAATTATTGAAATAATCAATTACTCTTTGTAAGCAATTAGGATTATCTGCCTTTTGTGGAGAGTTCAGATGGAGTGAATATGTCTAAGAGAGAAAAAAGATGAACAGCCATAATTATTTCAGATTCTGGCATATCAGAAAAGAAGAGAATATTTGAAATAATATAAAGCAGTAGTAATGAGACATTTTTTAGAGCTACTGAGAAAAAGAAGGGAGACCTTCAAAGGAATATATGTCAGCTTTAAACTTAGCAGGAAGGTAAAGTTGAACACTGCTTCTTCAGTTAAGATAACTATAGAATGTGGAGCCTATCTCATCCAACAGAATAAAAGAGCCACTATTCCCAGTCTTAGCCTGCTGCTGTAGCACTGTGGTGCCGGATCCTGTCAGACCTCAGAAGCTAAACAGGGTGGGGCCTGGTTAGTACTTGGATGGGGGACTGCCTAGGAACAACAGATCCTCTAGGATTGGGAGAAGGACCTGGCAAGCCACTCTCAAAAATCAACCTGCCATTGAAAACCCTGTGAATAGCAGAGAAGCACTGACAATAGTGTTTTGCCTGTTGTATGTAAGGTTTCTATGAGTCTGACATCGACTTGACTGCACCTAACAACTACCACCACCCACTCTTCAGGACCTGGTACAGAGATATAAGTAGCAAAATTACCCAGATCCAGAGAAAGTCTCTGAACTAGAATTTGTGCAGATGAGCAGCATGAATATATTCCTAAACATGGCTGCAGTATCTTCTTTGCCATCTGTGGCATTTTTGTGCCATGACAAAATACTTGACATAAACAACTTAAGGGGAGGAAAGATTTATTTTAGCTCATGGTTTCAAAGGTATGAGTCCATCATGGTAGGGAGAATATGGCAGAGCAAAGCAGCTCACATCTTGGTGACCAGGAAGCAGAGAGAAGGATAGAGAGGGGACAAAGCCCCTAAGAACATGTCCCCCATGACCTACTTCCTCCAACTTGGCCCTTCCTCTCAAAGTTTCCAAAGCCTCCCAAAATACTACCACCACCTGGGAAGCAAGCCATTAAGGCATGAGCCTTTGCGGGGATGCTTCATGTCTAAACCATAGCATGCCATCTGTGTTTATTACATATGTTTGTGTCTACTTCTTGACTCTGTTCAGTTCCATTGATACATATGCCTATGTATACAAGTTATATATACCTACATACATATATCTGTGGGAATATATCTATATCCTTCTATTTATATCTATATATGTATGTGCATATATCTGTATATATATGGTCAATACCACATTATCTTGTATGCTTAAATTTAGTAAGTCTTGAAATCCCCAGACCTCAAATCTTGTTCTTTTTTTTAATATTATTTTTGCCACTTTGTTTCCTACATAAAATTTAAAATAAGTCAATTTCTTCACAAATACATACAAATTTCTTATTTCTTGAAAAATATTTACTTCATGCCATTTGCTTCCTTGTTGTTGTTAGGGGCCGTCGAGTCGGTATCCGACTCATAACGACCCTCATAGGGTTTTCAATGGCTGACTGTTTCGGGATTGCCTTGGCAGTGGGTTGCCAGGCCCTTCTCCCATTTTTGTGGTGCTAGGAATTGAACTCGGGACCTCAGAGACTGCAGCACAGCGCTCTACCAATTGAGCTAAATGGGGGCTGGGATTTAGCTCAGTTGGTAGAGCGCTGTGCTGCAGTCTCTGAGGTCCTGAGTTCAATTCCCAGCACCCCAAAAATGGGAGGAGGACCTGGCAATCCACTCCCAAGGCAATCCGGAAACAGTCAGCCATTGAAAACCCTATGAGGGTCGCTATGAGTCAGATACCGACTCTACGGCACCTAACAACAACAACAACAACAACATGTGCTTCCTAATTATACTTTAAAAGTCTCTTTTCTATTTGTTTCACCTCAGTAGGAAGCATCTGTTTTTCATCTTAGTCTCTCTTTCTCAAATTACTGAGTCCACTTACATGGGTGATAAATTGTGCCCATTATATATGGGAATTCTTTCAGCATACATACAGGAAAAGATATTGAGATCTCATAAACCATAGTGATAACAACACAAAAGACTCTGTTCCGGGAGGGAAACCAGCAGGATGGTGGAATAGGACATCTCAAGCCTTGTACTGTCATGTGAACACAAATTTAACAAACATCTGTGGGCAAAAATCCTCTTATGAGGGCTTCAGAATCGGAGTGAAAGTTTATAATACCACAATACAGCACAGAAATGAGAAAGGATGTATCAAAAATGGCAAAAAAACTAGTTCCACTTCACCCATATCCTCCCTCCCCCAAGCCAGTTCACCATGGTGCTGTGACAGATGCCCCCACCCAACAAATCTTCCCTCTGGGGGGGAGAGACAGTTAGTGGGCTTTTGACCTCCTCAGCCTTTTAGGCTACTACCCAAGAGACTGGCTTACAACACTGAGGGAATTGACCTGGCTGGGTCACCTGAAGGTGGCTAAGAACAAGGAAAAGGGGTCAGGGATCTGACAACCAGTGGACAGATCTCAACAGGCAGCCTGAATTTCCTGGTGTCAGGCCCTCCTGAGGGCCCTCCTACCCTATAGACACCATTAGTGGACCCATCTATCCTCACATGAAGGGGGATGAGGAGTATTTGTCAAAGTTCACAGTTTTAGTCAAACAGGATGAGTGAGTTCTACTACTATACAACAGAGTACCTATAGTTGACAATACTGTGTTGTATACTTAAAATTTGCTAAAAGGGTAGCTCTTACATGTTCTTATCACTAATAATAATAATAATAATAATAATAATAATAATAATAATAAGGGGTCATCTATGGATGTAACAAATACATTTATGAAACTGTGGTGATAGTTTCACAAAGGTATATTTATCTCTAAACTCATCAAGTTATATTGGTAAAACATGTACAGTTTTTGTATGTCAGTTGTACATCAATAAGGTGGTTGTGAAAAAGAAGATTCTGTTTTAAAGTGTTAAAGGCAAATGAACAATTTATAACATCTTGGGGTTTCTCCATTTGTGAGACCAGAAAGATGAAAGGTAGAGATCTGATGGTTCATTTGTTCAAGTTCCTTGCTTCGGTATTAGTAAGAAAGAGAAAGCAAAGGATGCTGAAACCAGCTCCTTTGGAAGTGTGGCAGGTAGGGAGAAACCTGCACCTTTTAAGTGTGCTCTAGGGTTCATCAGAACTAGAGCTTTGGGCACACATCATTCTGGACATTACAAATGCAAGCTGTGAGGGGATCAATATCTCTCAGCATCATCTGTACCATGTGTCCCATTCCAGTTGGGCAACTCCGAGACAGGGCAAGATCATTGTTAGTCAGCTCCATGTCACTATAACAAATAACTCAGATATTCAGTTTATAGAGAGAAAAGGATTATTTTGGTTCACAGTTTTAGTGTTTTCATTCCATGATCTATGGCCTCTGAGAAAGGGTAATCAGGAAGGAAGGGAATTAAGAGGCCTCTACAGCCACCTATTTCCGAGCCATCTGTATCTCAGCCCATTTGCTTCCTAACCACCAGAGATATGAATATTGATGTGAGCTTCCTCTGAGACAAAGGCCTGGTCTGGTGGTCAGTACTTCCCTAATAGAGAATATCCTTGCCAATGGCATGGTTGGTAGGAGATATTATCCTTTCTCAGATAACCTGGTCTGTAACATGTAACACCTTTACAAATGGTCTAACCTGTAACCAGAACACTGCATATGAAGGCCACAGGTGCCTCCATGGCTGGTGTAGGGAAGGGACCCTCATTTGAAGCAGGACCCCTCTAATAATAAGGAGAATGACCTGTTTTACAGCCAAGGACAGGCCAGCTTAGGTCAAGAGGTAAGAGAAATTGGACACATCTAAAAACAAGATAAAAGAGAGGGGAGGAATATCTGTCATCTTAATAAGATAGGAACTTAAAAACTCCCAAAGCCCCCATCCTCTGTGCAATGTCCACAATTCTTAGCAATGTCTACAGTCCCTAACACAGTGTCCAGATGTCCTCAGCTTCCTGGGTTCTCTTCAGAGTCTGCAGAATCCAAATGTCCCCAGAAATACACAATGCCCACTATTTGCAGTGTCCAGTCACCTGCAACTTACAGCAATATTCAGAGCAACCTACAGAAGTCTGCAGATGTCCACAGCTGTCTGAAGTTCTACACAGATGTTTAGAGAAGCCCACAGCCTCACTGATGGGCCTT
Source organism: Pedetes capensis (assembly GCA_007922755.1). Classification (NCBI taxonomy): domain Eukaryota; kingdom Metazoa; phylum Chordata; class Mammalia; order Rodentia; family Pedetidae; genus Pedetes; species Pedetes capensis. The sequence continues at coordinate 269,352 of VMDO01000216.1, read as the reverse complement.
TATGATTCTTGACCTCCACCTCAGACTTATAAATGCCACAGTCCATGGATCTTCACTGCCTAGACCTACCTGCTCTCTGTGCTCTGTAACAGAAAGTGTAACTTCCATTCTCTTTACCTATCCATCTCTCCTCTCCTCATGATGATCTAACTCCTGGGCTTGCTCCTCCTCTCCTCTTTCCCTCTATACCAGCGAGGCCCCCAACCTGCTGGTTCCAAGCTTGTCTGCTCTGGCTGTCACGCTCTTCCTTTCAATTATAAAACATGCATGTTCTAAGTTACATTCTGGGGTCTGTTTGTAAAATCATTTATAAACATGCCTGAGGACCACTGGCCTGATCGGTGCACAGTGACACCTGACCCTGGGCCCATGATATCCACTAATAGGCTAACATTGCTTTTGAGCCCATGATGAGGCAGCACGTCAGAGCAGGGAGCATGTGGCAGAGCAAAGCCACTCACCTCATGGCTGGAAAGTGAAAAGAGAAGAAATAGAAAATGGGCTGTGTTTCTACTTTTGTCGACGTCATCTTCCTCCTCCTCCTCCTCCTCCTCCTCCTCCTCCTCCTCCTCCTTATTTTTTTTTACCTGCTCTTAACTAGTTTAAAAAAGGTCTTCATTTAAAGAACATAAGAAATGTATCTGTTTAGCTTTTGCTTCCGTTGTTGTTGTTAGGTGCCCTGGAGTCAGATCTGACTCATAATGACTTTGTGTTAAGCAGAATGAATCACTGCCCAACATTATACCATGCACAAAATCTTTTTACATTTGAGCCCATTGTTGCAGGCACTATGTTCCTTCTCATTTTACATCGTGCCACATCAGTAAAAGGAGGTTCTAAGGGCTTTACTCCATTCCTATCATTAAGGTCAACTCTACTTTGAGGTGTCAACTCGTTCTCAGTCATTTCTTTTCTTTTCTTTCTTTCTTTTTTTTTTTTTTTTTTTTTGCGGTACTGGGAGTTGAACCCAGGGCCTCGCGCCTGCATGCTCTGCAAGTGCTGGACCACTGAGCTGTACCTCAGCCCTTTTTTTTTTTTTTTTTTTTTTTTTTTTTTT
>VMDO01000216.1:73805-268195 GCA_007922755.1 Pedetes capensis | reverse complement strand
TATATTTGACAGTGCTTCTCTGCTATTTACAGGGTTTTGAACAGGCTGTAGTGGGAGTGGACTGCCAGGTCCTTCTCCCTAGTCTGTCTTAGTCTGGAAGCTCATTTGAAACCTATCCACCATGGGTGGTCCTATACCAGTAGCATAACTTTCAGCATCACAGCAACATGCAACCCCCCACATCATGACAAACTGACAGACATGTGGGGAATCTGGCCTTAGGTCATTGACTTCTAGAATAGAACTAGAACATGGCTCATGACACAGCCATCTGAAATACAACAGATACACAAAGATGTACTTGTTGTTTCTAAGGGTATAGAAATTTCCTTGTTTACATATTTTAGTGTATGAGTTCTCTACTGCTGCCATAACAAGTTACTATAAATGTTCTATTTTAAACAGAATACACTTTTAATCTTACAGTTCCAGAGGTCATATGCCTGACAGGGGTCTCATCAGGTTAAGTTACCATTCTAGTGGCTGCATTCATTTCTGGAGGCTTTCAGGGTACTTCTTTGTCCTTGCTCATTTGGCTTTCCAGAAGAATTCAGTTTCTTGTGTCTGTAGGACTGTGGCCACCATTGCCTTACTGTCAGCTGAGGTCCATCTCCAATTTCTAGCCCCTACCTGCATCCCTTGGCTCTTGTGCCCTTTCCTCCACCCTCAAATACATTATTTGCATCTCTCCTTGACTCTCCTTCTACCCTCTCAAACTTCTTTTCATATCTCCCTCTGACCACAACAAGGAAAGATTCTCTACTCCGAACGACTTAGATGACTACATTGGGTACACCAAGGTAATCTGGAATCATCTCATCTCAACCTCCTTAAGCTTATGACATCTGCAAAATTCCTTTTTTTGTGTCAGGTAGCATATTCACCAGTTTAGGGATTGAGAGTATACATATTTGGGGAATCACTATTCTGCTTTTTATCTCCCTTAGGTTTGGAGCAGAGTTAAAATGGTGAGAAGAAAACACAAAAGAAAAATACCATATGTTCTCACTCATATGTGGGAGCTGAATCTTACTTAAAGGAACAAAAAATCCTACACATAAGTTGATGTATAAAAAATTCACAATTAAACTTAGTGAAGAAGAGACAATATAAAGAATAGAAAGGAGGAGGGAGTAAAGTAGCAGAGGGAAGTGAAGATTGTGGAAGGCGGGATGAGGAGGAGAATCAATGTAGAGGGGTAAAGGGAGAGAGGATGATTTTAATGTAAACAGTACAACTTCATGAGTACATTGGAAAAATAGCAGAATATAACCCAAATATGCATTTGAGTTTTACTACATATTAGCCATAAGGCTCCATAAACCTTGTGAGTTGATGAAAGTATAGCCAGAAGTGATGTAAGGGTTGCATAATGGAAAAAGCCAATGCTATATTACTCTGTACCCCACCATCATTTACTAATAAAGGGAGAGAAATGCTAAGAATAAGGGATGAGAGCAAATGCTGCTGCTGCAGAGGTGTGTTGTGTATATGTGTGTGTGTGACAGAGAAGGAGGTAGAGATGGGTTCACAGAGTGCATGTATACTGCGTGCATACATTATGAGTAAGTAGGTATCTTTTTGAAGCTTTCAGTTATGTAAACAAACATTAACAAAGGATGATTATAAACATTTTATGGATGTGGCAAGGGATGGATTTGTTTTCCTTACTCATTCTTCTTTAAATTCACTGGATTCTTAATCTACCATGTATATGTTGTTGTTGTTAGGTGCCATTGAGTCAAGTCCAACTCATAGCAACCCTATGTACAGCAGATAAAAACACTTCCCAATTCTGTGCCAGGTACACCATCTTATTTATGTATAAGCCCACTGTTTCAGACACTGTGTCAATCCATCTGGTGGAGGGTTTTCCTTTTTTGCATTGACCTGCCACTCTCCCAAACATGTCTGTCCCCAGGGATTGATCACTCCTGACTAATGTCCAAAATATATAAGATGCAGTCTGGCCATCCTTGCTTCCAAGGAGCACTCTGGTTGCATTTATTCTAGGACAGATCTGTTGGTTCTTTTGGCAGTCCATGGTATATTCAACAGATGTCTCCAGAACCATAATTCAAAAGCATCAATTCTTTTCCTGTCTCCCTTGTTCAATGTCCAGCTTTCACAACCATATGATGTGACTGAAAATACCATGGCATGAGTCAGACACACCTTCATCTCCAATGTGACATCTTTACTTTTCAATACTCTAAAGAGATCTTTTGCCACAGCTTTTCCTAGAGCAATGTGTCTTTTGATTTCTTGACTACTGCTTCCATGGGTGTTGAATATAGAGCCAAACAAAGCAAAATCTTGGACAACCTTGATCTTTTCTCCATTTATTGTAAAGTTGTATACTGACCCAGTTGTAAGGATTTTTGTTTTGTTGATGTTTAGTCACAACTCATTCTGAAGGCTATGTTCTTTGATCTTCATCAGTAAATATTTTAATCCTCTTCACTTTCATCAAGCAGAGTTATGTCATCTGCATAATGCAGGTTGTTAATGAGTCTTCCTCCAATCCTGATACCACATTCTTCTTCATAAAGTCCAGCTTCTCAGATTATTTGCTCTTCATAGAAATTGAAGAGGTATGGTGAAAGGATACAGCCCTGATGCACACCTTCCCTGAGTTTAAACCAAGCTATGTTTCCTTGTTCTGTTTGAATGACTGCCTCCTAGTCCATGTACATAGAAAATAATAAATCAACTGTGGCTGTTATTTATTTAGGCTTTCATAAATGTATTAACAACCTGACACTTTATCTTTAGAGGATAGTCAAGGTTTGAATGGGGGAATTTCTTTTCTACATTTCCAATATAAGATTATAGCTGAAAAGGACAGACAAACTCCATTTGGAAGCTGAAGGTATATTTTCCAATGTCTCAAATGAACTTCTCTTTGAAAGATAGTGACTAACTTCAATGATGCCAAAAGAAGGAAACACTGACGATCAAAAGATTCTGTAGTGTTTATTTATTTATTTTTGGACATGCCACATTCAATGGCAACATTAAATAGCAACTTGTATAGCATAGACTAAAAGATACAGCAAGACAAATATTCATTCTTTGGTTCCAGCGAACTCCCTGCCATTGTCCCTGTGAGATCCAGTAATGGGCACAGACCACTTATAGTGAAAAGAATATTTGTGAGTACTTAAGTCCAGTAAACAGATAAGCCTATATGCAAAATCCATAGATAATGACAGTTTTTCCTTTGCTTTACATAAAAATCTTAATTTCCCATTACCATTCATAATGAAATGAATTAATTTTGAGATTATTCTTTCTTAATATTTGTTCTGGTTTGCACACAAACATATTTATTTTCAATTCTATGCCTTCATTTAAATTTTACACACTTGAATGTAAGCTCCATTCTTTGTCTAGCTTGCACAACAGTGTTCTCTCAGATCCTGTATCACATAGTAAGCACTCAATTTTTTTAAAATTGGCAAGTGAAAGGAGACTTTACTAACATGGTGGCATTTATCACTTTAAGTTTCTATCTCCAGATGTTTGAACTCATTGTGATTCTCTCCATTAACAACTAAAGATTCACCTCAGACAACCTTAACAAAGGGACTGGACTTTAGGAAAAGACTCTAATCCTATAATGAGATGCAAGCAGAGGGAAGATTGCAGATAAAGATGTTTATAATTGTCCTGGTTTGTAACTCTGTTTTGATGACACATTAATTATAACTGGGTTTTTCACCTTCGTACTTTTTGAAACATACACACAAAAGGATTGACTTGAGTGGCTAAACCAATAGGCATGTCAAAACTAGCAGATTAAGTAATGATACAGTAAATACAGATTGGCTAAATATAGTATGAAGGTGCTTATTATTCATCGTTAAGTAAATTATTTTGGACAGAGCAAACAAATTACTTCACCCAGAACAACTTCTTGAAAGAACATACTTTTTTCACACTGTGGATAATAGACACCATGTCTCACAATGTAGTTTCCAAACATGCAGAATTAATATGGTCTACATTAGAGGGAGAAGGACCCGTCAACCCACTCCCAAAAAAAACAATCTGCCATTGAAAACCCTCTGAATAGCAGAGAAGTAGTAACAATACTGTTTCATCTGTTGAACATAGGGTCGCTATGAGTCGGATACCAACTTGACAGCACCTAAAAACAACAACAGCACAAGAACATTAATTAGATGGAGATTATTTCTTTCCTCTAGCCTAATTTTCCTAATATTACCAACCAATTTATCCAAATACCAATATGTCAGAGGGCTTCAACCTTATTTTGTGTATTAGATAGTTTCCTATTGTTACTATAACAAATTGTTACAAAATTAGTGGTTTAAAAAAACATATTGTTGTTGTTAGGTGCTGTCGAGTCAGTATCCCACTCATAGCGACCCTATGTACAACAGGCGAAACACTATTGTCAGTGCTTCTCTGTTATTCATAGGGTTTTCAATGGTGGATTGATTTTTGGGAGTGAGTTGCCTTATATATGCCTTAAAGCATTGTTGTTGTTGTTGTTAGGTGCCATTGAGTAGGTATCCGACTCATAGCGACCCTCACAGGGTTTTCAATGGCTGTTTCGGGATTGCCTTGGGAGTGGATTGCCAGGTCCTTCTCCCATTTTTGCAGTGCTGGGAATTGAACTTCGGACCTCAGAGACTGCAGCACAGCACTCTACCAATTGAGCTAAATCCCAGCCTTAAAGCATATATATATATATACTCTATATATATATAGTATATTATTATACATATATGTATATATGCATAATATATACATATATGTATGTATGTATAATATATACATATATGTTTATGTATATATGTATATATTATATATGTATGTTGTTGTTGTTGTTTTTGTTAGGTGCCATCGAGTCGGTATCCGACTCATAGCGACCCTCATGGGGTTTTCAATGGCTGACTGTTTCGGGATTGTCTTGGGAGTGGATTGCCAGGCCCTTCTCCCACTTTTGCGGTGCTGGGAATTGAACTTGGGACCTCAGAGACTGCAGCGCAGCGCTCTACCCACTGAGCTAAATCCTAGCCCCATTATATATGTATATATACATATATAATATACATATATAATGTTATACATATATAATATATATAATGTTATATACAAATATAAGTATATAATATATACATATATATAAAATATACATATATATAAAATATATACATATATAAAATATATATGTATATATAGATATATATATATATATATATGCACATATATGTTTTATATATCTGTAATTCCTCTGGAGGGTAGAAATCTGAAATATGCCTACAAGGATAAAATCCAAGTGTCAGCAGAGCCGCATTTCTTCTGGAGGCTCTAGAGGACAATTGGTTCCTTGCATTTTCCAGCTTCTATAGGCCACATGCATTCTTTGACTAATGTTTCCTTCCTCTTTCTTCAAAGTGAATCGCTCTCATATCTGTCTCTATCATCATAACTGTTCTCTAACTCTGCCCCATCTTACTTTAGTAAGAACCCTTGTGATGAGTTGGCCCTGCCAACATAATCCAGGATAATTTTCTCCTCTCAAAATTCTTAGTTCTTAGCCCTTTCTGCTATGTGAATTAATACATTCATATGTTCCAGGGATTAGAATAAAGATACCTTAGGGAGGTTGTTGCTGTCCATAACGGTTTATATGATTACTTTGCCAACTCTAAGGTGAAATTTTGTTTCTCCAATCTTCTGTTTGTCAGATTTGTCAGAGCCAAAGATGTAATATGCCAGCTGATGCACTAAACTCTTTATGTGCATCGTTTCCTTTAATCCACATAATGCAGAGATATATGAAAATTCCTATTCTAGAGATGTTTTTAGAAAGTAACAGAGGATTGGAGAAACAAAATTTCATCTTATAGTTGACAAAGTAGTCCTTCCCTTAAATATTGACATCTTCTGTGTTGAGACATCAAGAGAGAAATGATAAGAATTAAGAAACATTTTAGGAATCTGTGACATCAGGAATTTTAACTAGAAATAATTCCAAAACTGAGGGCACACTGACCCAGACACTCTGCAGATGGCACCCCACTCCAAGTACTCATTGGCTGGGAGCATTGGCAGGATGTGTTTTAGTTCTGTTTGCCGCACTAGTAATCACCTCATTGGGTGGTGAGTGGGGAAACCTTACACACACATAGTGGATGAATACATACACGTCATTTCAAAGGAAAGCAGCAGGTTAGTAAAGTACTGTGAGCAGTGGCCTTAAGTGGGATATGTGCACAACCCATTAAAGTAAGTTTCTTACATATGAAAAATACTGCTAGAAACTGCTTTGTACAAAAATGTACACAAAATGTATGAGTTTTTTCTTAAGAGCCATATAATAATTGATGTATATAAGGTATGATTAAAATGTAGTATATGTTTAAATAAAAATTTTATTATAGTTTATTACTGACACATTTAACCATTGAAAACCCAAGAGGGTTGCTATGAGTCAGACCCAACTTGATAGCGCCTAACAATAACAAAAAAGACACATTGCCATTTATACTCCTCAAAATACTCCTCCATCACAACAAAACTCCATGTCACATATTGCTTCTGGAAGGGCAATTTCTGTCAAGTAAAAATATTGTGGTGTGTGCCCATTCACCATATTCACCAGATCTGACACCATGCAACTTCTGGCTCTTCCCTAACATCAAAATGATCATGAAAGATAAATGTTTTGAATTGATTCAAGACATTGAAGCAGCCACAACAGTACAACTATAAAGACACTCTTGAAAGAAGATTTTCAGAACTGCTTCATAAATGGCAAGAGCAGATGAGTAAGTATGTTTAAAGTGAGGAGGAGTATTTTTAGGGAGATTAATGGCTATGTGTCACTTACTTAATAAATTTTTCCAAATTTAACTATTCACTGAATTTTCTGAGCATACTTGGTATGTAGTCTGTAGTAGTTTTCAAAATTTCATATCTGACTTAATCTCAATTTTTCTTTCAGAGAGGAAAAAGCCAGTTATACTTTGTGTAACTAAAAGGTTGTTATAAAGGTTCATCCAAGGTTTATAGTAATATGACAAACTCATCATTTGGTATCGGTTAATGGTGTCTTCATTATCAAAGTTATTTAACATCTCAAATTTATTTAACTTTATGCATGTTGAAGATATTTGTTTATCTTTTGGTGTTTTTATAACTTGATTTTTTATGTAAACTTGAGAAAATTAGGAAGTAATTGAACAAAATTATTTACTAAATATATATTGAACATCTATTATATTCCAGTAAGCCTGCAGCCATAGCCCGGTGGCATCCGATCCCGTCAGATCTCGGAAGCTAAGCAGGGTCGGCCCTGGTTAGTACCTGGATGGGAGACCGCCTGGGAACACCAGAAGCTGTAGGCTTGGGAGAAGAACCTGGCAACCCCCTCCCAAAAATCAATCTGCCATGGAAAACCCTATGCACAGCAGAGAAGCACTGACAACAATGTTTCCCGTTGTACAGAGGGTCGCTATGAGTTGGATACTGACTCGATGGCACCTAACAACAACAATTATATTCCAGTAGGAGGTAATGAGGCTGGAACAAGTGAACCTGAATCCCAGCTCTCAGCAGAATATACACAATGGGATAATAAACAACAGGTTTGTAACATTGGCAGTGACATGTCCTGTGAAGAAAAGTAACAGGTAAAAGTAATGCTGAATAAGGGGAGAGAAACAATGAAAAGTTTTATTTTAAATGGAGTCTGAACAAAGCAGCCTCCAACCTCCCTCAGCTAGGAGGAGATGGCCACAGCATCCTCCTTCTGAACATAAACAGTTTTACAGAAAAATAAATCACACACATTCATCCTCATGACTTTTAGAACAAGACAAAAGAAGTATAGGTAATAATCATGATGCATACAGATAACAAGGAAACTGTACAAATTACAAAAATGATCAAACATCTTCTTCACCCAACTAATGTGAATCATTTCTGATTCTGTTTGAATCTTAACCAGTTACTACTTTAGTCTCACACTATTTCTCCTAGTTAAAAATTAGGCAATCTGCCAGAAGTAATGGGACAACCCTGTAATCCCAACACTCAGGAGAATTGATGGGAGATTGAGGCCAGCCTGGTCTACATAGTGAGTTTCAGGCTGGCCTACAGTATACAGCAAGACTCTGTCTCAAAACACAAAATAAAATAAAATAAAATAATCTGATCACATAATTGCCCTTGCTTCCTGAGATATCCAACCTAAAAGTAAAAGCATGCCTTATTGAATCCTCTCCTTCAGGGTAAGGAATCCAGCAGGAAGAGGGAAGGAGGATGTGAGAGGGTAATGGAGTGAATCTGAACAATGTATACAGTGAGAAACATGAATGAAAATGTCATAATGAAATCCATTATTTTGTATACTAACTAAAAAAATAACTAAGAAGAAAATTAGCTGGGCATGGTGGCGTGCACCTGGACTGTCAGCGACCTGGGAGGCAGAGGCAAGAGAATCACGAGTTTGAAGCCAGAGGCAGCCTGTGTAACTTAGTGAGATGTGACTCAAGACAAAAATGTCTAAAAAATGGGCTGTGAGTGAAGCCCAAAGATAGAACACTTGCAAAGCATGTACAAGGCCCTGGATTCAACCCTCACGTACCACATGCATTTAAAAAACTTACCTAGAGTGAACCTGAGCCCTGTGAAAAGCTTCTTCCAACATCTTATTTGCAGCCACATGGCTCACCATGATGTGTAGCTTCTCTCTCTGCAAGGAGACAAGAAACCCGGCAGTACTTACAGATATGTTCCTAATGGCCTTTGGCTAGAAGACATAGACAAGAGAAGCCACCTCAGATGAACTGATTAAATATCTGAGTAAAGCAAGGGAATAAACCATGCAGGAATAAGAACAGCTAGTATGAAGATCCTAATGTTGCATCATAGCTGGGTCGGTTCATAGAACAATAAGAATACAGAGATAGTTGAGTCTAAGAGAAAAAAGAGAGGAGTAGGAAATGAGGTCAAGGTCCAGATTGGGAAGGGTCTTGTATATCATAGTGTTATGAAATGAATATTTGTGTTTCCCCTACATTTATATGTCCTAACCACTACTGTGATAGAAACTGGAAATGGGGGTCTTTGTGATATAATTATGATAAGAAGAGGTCTTGTGTATGCAGTTCTTGTCTGATGCTATTAGTGCCTTTGTAAAAGAGACACCAAGAAGCTTATGTTCGTTTCTCTCTCCCTCTCTGTCTGTCTGTCTGTCTGTCTGTCTGTCTCTCTCTCTCTCTCTCTCTCTCTCTCTCTGCTCTTTCTCCATTCTGGTGCCAAGTGAACACCCAGTGCGATGACGGTTATCTGCAAGCTGAGAAAAGGACCCTTGCTAGGACCCAACCATGCTGGAACTCTGATTTCAGTCCTCCAGCCTCTGGAAGTAGGAGAAAATAAATTTCTATATTTAAATCCTCAAACCTATGGCATTTTATCATGGCAACCTGGACAGGCATGGAATTTACCTTGTTGTCATTGTTAGGTGCTGTTGTGTCATGTCGGACTGTATAACAACCCTCATAGGGTTTTCAATGGCTGATTGTTTTGGGATTGCCTTGGGAATGGATTGCCATGTTCTTCTCCCATTTTTCCTGTGCTGGGAATCGAACCCTGGACCTCAGAGACTGCAGAGTGGCTCTCTAGCAACTGAGCTAAATCCCAGCCCCTCAGGATTTACCCTACTCCATGTAAATTGGCACCTTTGAAGGGTTTTAACAGAGAAATAAGACCTGGCTTATCTTCTGGTAGGGTCATCAGGCTACTCTGTTAAGAATGTTTTGTGGGGAGGTCAGGAAAAGAAGCATGGAATCCAGTAAGGTATTCAGATAATAAGGGTCATGGCCTTGTCCAGGGAGGTAGCACTGATGGTGGTGAGAATTGAGAATTAAAGAAAGAACAGCTGGCTGAAATCCTGTTTTTGATACCTAACATATTTTGAGGCTGGGATTTAGCTCAGTGGGTAGAGCGCTGCGCTGCAGTCTCTGAGGCCCTGAGTTCAATTCCCAGCATCGCAAAAATGGGAGAAGGGCCTGGCAATCCACTCCCAAGGCAATCCCGAAGCACTCAGCCATTGAAAACCCTATGAGGGTCACTATGAGTCGGATACCGACTCGACGGCCTAACAACAACAACAACAACATATTTTGAAAGCAGAGCCAATAAATTTGATGTGGGCCATGAGAGGGATAAAAAGAGAAGTCAAAAGTGACTTCACATCTTAAGATAATAATTGAATTATGTTACTGTTTTGCTTAGATAAATAAGTTAAGAAGATGAGGTGCTGGAGAGACTATAGGTTAAGATTTCAATCAAGGACAAGTTAAACTTGAAATGCCTATTCTGCATGCAACTGGAGATGCTCAGTTCACAAATATCTGATCTGAAACGCAGGAAATCAAAAGTATAAATATAAATTTAGGAATGATTATTCAGTGGATGCCATTTAATGTCATGGGAATGAATGACCTAGAGAATGAGGAGACCAAGGGCCGAGGCTTGCACAAAGAACATCTTGTTGCTCATAAATGTCTGCCACTTGTTTTGTCTCAAATTATGTTTTTTTCAATTTTGTTGCAGGAAAATTTACACATAAAAATTCCATTTTCAGTCGTTCATTTGGATGAATTTTTGAAATGTTATCAATTGTGTGACCACTGACACAAGATATAGAACAGTTCCTTCTCCTTAAAAACCTTCCTGTGCCCCTATTGTGGTTGATCTCTAGCCTCTATCCAGATCTTCCTTGCAAGCATTAGATTAAGATCCAAGGAAAGAGTTGGCAGGTGGGTGCAGACTCCACCTATGGATGCTTATCAAGCTCTCACTTGCTGGTAAGAATTCATGAAGTTCCAGCCTTACTTCTGAGGCAGCCACCTCTTAGTGCTGTGCCAAGGGCAAAACTGCTTCTGTCCTGCCTCTGCTCAGAGGGGCCTATCAATTTAGGGTCTCAGTTCACCAGTAAGCCTGCAATGTCAGTTTTCTAATGGGCTCAAAAACCATGATTATATGGACTCTTTGGCTTGCAATACTGTACAAGTGTTCTACCACTGAGCTGCACCCCCAGCCCAATTTTTATTTTTTTATCTTGAGACAGGGTTTCACTAAGTTACACAGGCTAACTCTGTCCTCAAACCTGTGATCTTCCTGTCTCTGCATCCAGAATTGCTGGCATTATAGGCATGAGTCACTGCACCTGGCAGCTTGTTCTTATTGTTAGAGTTGAAGTGATGTTCTCTTGTGGTTTTCTCCATCCTGAGTGGGAGCTGAAGTCTCTTTATATTTATGACAGTAGATGTCCAACATTTTGGTGTATGTTTTCTTGGATGTACTGGTTTTGTTTTATAGATTCAGTATTTATACATAGTTATATCCTTTGCAGCTGTCTAAATTTTCAATAAAATGTTTTAGATCTCAACTTAAAAAATGTTAGACCTTCCAAAATCTCCAAAGGGGTCAGTAGGTAAAACGTTTAAAAGAAACCACTGACCTACATCATAGAGGACCCCTAGAAAGTTTACTATATCTTCAGAATCTAGTATGAAAGATAGTATAATGCAGTACAGTGTGAAAGATAGGCTCTGCTCTTTTAAAAGACAAGTACATACAGGGAATTGAGGGAAAATAGAGTGGAGGCATCTTGGCTGACATTGGGGCTCCTGGGATGTTTCTTGGAAAAATAATTCTTTCCTAATGGCCTAAATAAGACATCAGAAACTTTTCTGGAAAGACACAGATAGTAAATATTTTATTTTTTTCAAGTAATGTGGTCTCTGTTACAACTATTCAATTGCTTTCGTGAGAAACCAGCCACAGATAATACACAAATAAATAGGCACTAAGTGTCCCAATAAAATTTTATTTATAAAAACAGGCAGTGGGCAGGATTTGCACCACAGGTCATAGTTTACACACCCCTGATTTAGAGCATGACTGACTAAGTGTTCATTTCAACACCTTCCAGTAACTAATTAGGATTAGAAATTGTCAAGCTGTGGGGTATGTTAGAGATACCTAAGTATTCTATCAAGAAACCCACAAACTAGAGGGAAAGAAGAATCTGGAAATAAACAATTACAACAAAATGTGTCAAATGTTATGGAGCATGTATCCAGAACAATGCTGGGATAAAAAGACTATGGCCACCTCATTTATAGGAGTAGTAGATAATTTCATTTCCCTTCCTGTGGGTGGTCCCATGTCAACACTTGATCAACGGTAGAGTTACATGAGGAAACGAAGTCCATAAGAGATTAACATATTATGTAATACTTAACTTGACACATGTACATTTTTGCTAACAGAAAAAATATATATTGAGCCAGGCGCGGTGGCACACGCCTGTAATCCCAGTGGTTTGGGAGGCAGAGGCAGGAGAATCCCAGGTTCGAGACCAGAGGCAGTCTGTGTAATTTAGTGAGACCCTGTCTCAAAAAGTGAAAAAATGGGCTGAGAGTGCAGCTCAGTGGTCCAGCACTTGCAAAGCATGCAAGCGCAAGGCCCTGGGTTCAACCCTCAGTACCGCAAAACAAAACAAAACAAAACAAAAAAACAAAATATATGTGTGTGTGTGTATGTGTGTGTGTGTATTAGATCATTTATGAAAAGATTCTTTCCCATAGATTATCATATTATACTTAAAATAGTGCAAAAATATGAACAAGGAAAATTGAGAAATACTTCTGCATTTTTTATTTAGATAATACCAAAGAAAAGGTAGTTAAAGTAGTTATAGTTCTTAAGCTCTTTACTTAATTTGACATGGAGCATTTTGCAATATTTAATATTTATTAGGTTCTTAAATAGCTAAGAATGAAGCCTAGGATGCTATTTTACTACAATGAAGCATGGTAGTGACAAAGTGAATATCAGAGGAAATTTAGAACTGAGAACAGGTCAAGTAGCCAGTGGTGTGAGCAAAAAGGTAAATACAGCTTGAAGTCTCCATGTAGAAAAGGGAGGGAAGTGGAAACATCTGTAGTTGCCAGGGACCAGCCTGTTGCCTTGTGCTGTTTCAGAATAATTAGATTTACTAAATAAATGGCTCTGCATCCTAGTAGTTGGTCCATTTCCTCCCGGGAGCCATGGATGTTTACTTAAATATTATTTAATAGGAGATAACAATGTTTCAATATTCTAATATCAGGTCCTGGAGGCAATTGCTTAAGGAATAGTTGTTGGAAACATGGAACATTTGCTTTCAAAGAAGGTGTGCATATAGGAAGGGGTGTGTTTATTTATTAGCCAATATTTTATTAACTTAAATAGACAATAAATGCATGACTAAGACTATTTGAGAATATATCAGTGACATCTATTCCTGGGTGGTTCAGTTACAATTTTATGGTTTCTAGATTAGATTGTGGCAATCACTTGTACTTTCTGTTTGAATTACACATATGCTGGATTCTGGTCAAACTGTTGCCCAAATCTACACCTGTTCCAGAGTTTTCAGAAACACCTTGAAAAAAATGATGACAGAGTGAAGTATATTTAAAATACTCTTTTCAGCCTCTCCACAAAGGAATATAGTGCTCTGTCCCAGGCTAGACAGAGACAGCAGTCATATATGTCAGAGGAGACAGATGGATACATAAAAAGAAAAAATCCCTGAAATCCTGACAGAGAGCTAATGGATCCTTTAAGAATGAAACCTGCTCCAAGGTTATTGGAATTCAAAAAGGGTTAAAGTGTGTACAAGTGGAAGCTGAACACCGGCAAAAATTACCTCCTATCATAAGCAGGAGGCCTTTTTTCACTTTACAAATTAAGGGGTTTCATTATGATGTTTCTAGCAAATAATGGGGATAAGAAAGGGTAATGGAGTGAATATGATCAGAGCAGAGCTTTTTATTTTGTTTTAAGATAAAATCCTATTGTATTTTATTATTTCTATTATAATTATTTGGGGTTTTAAGATAGAGTTTAATTACGTAGGCCAGGTTGGCCTGGAACTCTCAATCCTCCTGCTTTAGCCTCCTGAGCACTGGGAATACAGGTGTGTGCCACTATGCCTGGCTTAAGATAAAATTGCATTTTAATGTTCCCTAACAAGAGTCTGCCTGCAGCCATAGCCCTGTGGCATCCAATCCCATCAGATCTCCGAAGCTAAGCAGGGTTGGGCCTGGTTAGTACCTGGATGGGAGACCTCCAGGGAACACCAGAAGCTGTAGGCCTGGGAGAAAGACCTGGCAACCCCCTCCCAAAAATCAATCTGCCATTGAAAACCCTATGAAGAAGAGAAAAGCACTGACCATAGTGTTTCCCCTGTTGTACAGAGGGTCGCTCTGAGTCGGATACTGACTCAATGGCAAATAACAACAACAACAACAACAACAGCAAGAGTCTGATTCTATTAGACAGGGAAAATGCTCAAGAAATAAAACCTTATTCTTTCATGAACTACATGAGAATCATTCCTTCTTCAGGCAGTGACTAAATTGGTATTTGTATGAAATATGATGATTAATTTTGTATTTGTGTTCAAGGACAATAATTGAATCAATCCATTGTCATAGACGTATATACCATTTAGAGAGAAGGGAGGCTCAGGTAGAGCTGAAGCTTGTGCAGAATAATACAACAGATGTGATAACAGGATGGAATTCACTAAGCAAAATCTTCCAGTGGGCTTGAGCTCTGACTCTGAAGTAGCAGACATTGAAACTTTTCGTTTGATCTTCCTTTGCTACACAATGATTCCCAGACAATATCCTTTTTTCCAACCTTCTTTCTTCTGATTATACATCTGGTATATAAATATTTATTGACTAAACAAAAGGATTGAAAGAGTCGAAGGTGGAAAGAATATTTACAATATTAAAACAAAGGAAATTTTAAAACCACATGTAATCGCTGAGGCAATCAGAGGGATTGTGCTGGTGAAGTTTCTTTTGATTTGGGTTGAGTTTTAATTAAATCCACTGTAGGAATTTATTGCTTTGTGATTTCTTCCATCGATTTTATGTTATAAACATCTTCCTCCGCTTGCAATTCTAATTACAGTTTCTTTCAGCTTTTAATGTTGATCACATGATAAGGTGAAACAATCTCATAAATTTGCAAATAATTCATCACTTTCACTGATTTTTAAAGTACCTTAAATAATCTTAAGTAAAATAAGGCAGCTATATGTAGTATTAATCCAGCTACACACAGTGCAAAAGCAACTAGTCTCTGGTGTGAAATAGCCCAACAGTGACTAGTTTGTGAAGAAAGGAGGGTACAGAATTTGGGAGGGAAATGAGAAGGCTTCTAGACTGTTATTTCTTTACTTACAAGGATGTGTTTTAATTCATGAAAATCCATCAAATACACTTCACAAATGTATACACTTCAAAATGTCCTAATAATAATTCACACATCCATATTTTGTTTGAGAATAGTTTATGATTCATAAATTATATCACATAAAAGTTATAGCATTTAGCATCTTTTATAGGAAATTTAATTATTCCTTTGGACCCCCTGTAGTTTTGCATACCAGTTCAAAATAGTTTCCATTATTGTAATTTGTATTTTACAACCATATGGAGCGAGGTATCTCTTGGTAGCGCTAATTAAATTTTTTCTAAATTTTCTTATTTATCCATATCCCATATGAACTTTAGACTTATTTTCTTAGATTACAGAAGTAACACTCGGGATATATTTTACATAAACTTTTAGTACCATGGATTATTTTTGTCTCTTAAAATTTATATACAAGTAATTAGACAGTATGGATTGTGTCTAGTTTCTTTTACTCAAGATAATGCTGTGACAATTCTTATAATGCTTTATATAGCAACAGACTGTTCATTGTTTCATTGCAGAGCACTCATATATAACTGTACCCAATTTATTTAGCCATTGTATTGTTGGGCATATGAAGTTTTTGTACTTTGAGATTATTATGAATGATGCTACTGTACTTTATGTACACATTTCTGTAACCATGTAATTAGGAATTTAATTATCAAATCATAGGGTATTCCTATGGTAAACGTTGTGATCCAAATAGTTTTCCATGTGGTTACTCTATTTTTACATTCCTATCAAATAAGAAGAGGATCTCATGTACTTCATATCTTCACCAATACCAGCTATTGTAGATATTTTGCTTTTTATACATACTGGGGTTAAGGAGTATTATATTATGATTTTGTTATTTTCATGATTTAATAAAGTTGAACATTTTAAATTTGTATCTATACCTCTATAAAGATACATATCATTTATTTTGTGAAAATTTATTTTATTACAGGAGACAATTTAATTATGTCATTATACATTATACTCTTAAGAGTGTGATAAAAGAATACAAAGATAATACATCAATTACACAATTTAACTTAAATCAAGTAAATGAATATTAAATTTATTTTGGGGACTACCACACAAATACGGGGCTGGGATTTAGCTCAATTGGTAGAGCGTTGCGCTGCAGTCTCTGAGGTCCCGAGTTCAATTCCCAGCACCACAAAAATGGGAGAAGGGCCTGGCAATCCACTCCCAAGGCAATCCCGAAACAGTCAGCCACTGAAAACCCTATGAGGATTGCTATGAGTCGGATACTGACTCGACAGCACTTAACACCACCACCACCACCACCAACAACAACAACAACATATATGTAATGATTCCATATTTGAGGAAAGTCATATTCCTCATATACAATCCAAGCGTGTTGAAAAAAGCACATACTGGTTTCCATACTAATTTTTGAGGACTATCCACTCACTTAACTGAATACTATTTGGGTGCTACAGGGTCCACCTTGACCTCACCACTGTTGCAGTTGTCCTGAATAACCATGGCCTTGATTTCCCCACATAATTTCCCAGAATACTGTGGGTAAACAAACCCATTAGAGTGTAATATAGAGCTTTTGGACTGGACCCCACTGCCATCAACACCAGGAATATGCCTGCTATCTTTGGTGTTTACTGCATACAATCAGATTCATTCTGGCTTGGATAAAAGTCCCTTTCAAGCCCCTCCTTCTGATCCAAGTCACAGGAATCCACCAGTCTTGATATGATACTTGGCTGTGCATTTATCAGTAACAAATGCACCATAGGCAATCCTGAATTCATCTGCCTCTTCAGTTTCTTAGCACCTTTTGCCTATTGCACTGAGAAACCAAATTTACAACAGAATTTCCCAGAACAAGTGGAAATAGTGACAATTTAACATTTGTTCTAATCTTCTGAAACTCCTCAGCTGGCTCATGTTTTGAATATGGGAAGATTTTGACTCAAATCTACATTCACATCTTCCTGATATTCTGAATATCTTTTCCTATCAATGATCATTTCAGATTATTATTATTATTATTATTTGCACTACCAGGGGGCTGGCCTCAGGGCCTCACACATGCTAAGCCCCTTCTTTTCTATTTCTTTATTACTATTATTATTATTATTTTGTGATAGGGTCTCATTAAGTTGCATAGGCTGCCTTTGCCTCGAACTCAAAATCCTCAGCCTCCTGAGTCACTGGGATTATAGGTGTGCACCACTGCGCCCAGCTCAGATCAGATTGTTTAAGGAAATATACTATAAAACCAGGCTCTACTCACTGTCAGAAAATGATAACTACACCCCCCCCCCCAAGAAAAGTGCACATCTTTTTACTTCGGGAGTTGGAAGAAACCCACGGAACCTCAGTGAAAAATGTCAATCTGATAGATGGGGCTAAGTGAAAGGAAGGAGCAAAATGCAGGACTGAATCCTCACTTTGTTTCCTCTCTTATAAATGGATAATAAATATTTGTTGTTGTTGTTGAGTGTTGTCGAGTCTAGACTATATGTAACAGAATGCAACACTCACCAGCACTGCCATGCCCGGCACTATTGTCAGTGCTGCTCTGCTATTCATAGGGTTTTTAATGGCTGATTGTTTCTGGAGTGGGCTGTTGGGTCCTTCTCCCAAGCCTACTGCACCTGGCATTCCCAGGTGGTTTCCTATCCAAGGACTAACCAGCCCTGACCCTACTTAGCTTCCAAGATCAGACCAGATCGGAAGCCAAGGTGGTATGGTTGTCAAGGCATTTTGGTCACATAGGCAGGTAGGCAACACTTTTTAAGGTTGATAACATGTGAACACTAGGTGGCATATATTTGATATTCATTTTTGTTAATATATGGTACTTTGCTGTAGGGAATTATCTAGACACCCCCAAGGTAGACTGGGAGGGTCCCAGGGCTGAGGCCCACTCTGTCTGGGTTGAGGTCTGAGTCCTCCCCAGATTCTGTCCTGTTCCTGCCACCTCTGGTTACCCTTAACCCAGGAACCTGGACTGGGACCTATTTGACTCCTTAAGAGCTAGTCTACCTAAGTCCCAGTTCACCTTTTACCTTCAGTCTCTCCTTAGCCTATTACGTCTTCTATCAAGTGATTTAAGATGGCCCCCAAACAGCCCAGCTCTAGTGTGACCTTTTTCAGCCTGATTGGCTGCCCAGAGCTATCCAATTGGTTATTACGGAGAGCTCAGTGATTGGTTCAGCCTGTACTTAACCCCCTAATCACAAGTGCACTTTTTCAAGCGCTCAAATGGAGAGCTGCTCCTCCTGGCACAAGCCGCTCTCCCATTGGTTGCACCTTGGTCCACACCCCCACCTAGGGTGTATGTAAGAAGACCACTGACTACCCCAAGTGTTCTTTCTTTTGTTTCTTCCCAACCACCTTGACTCCGGTTGTTACAATCTACACCTGACTTCGCTGCTTCAATCATCCAGACCTTCAATCAAGCTGCCAAGAGGCAAGACTCTGAGGTCAAGAAAGAAGACCTCCAGCAAGCCAAGAAGAGCTCTCAATTCCCCTGTGCCTGGAAGGAGGTGGCAGGAGAAGACAACCTGCGAGAGGCAACATCACTGGACCTTTGGTGTAGCCAGCAAGGACATCAGAGCTATTTGTTACTCTGATGTTGTGTTGTTATTAGGTGCCATTGAGTCGAGTCTGACTCATAGCAACCCTCATAGGGTTTTCAGGATTGCCTTGGAAGTGGATTGCCAGGTCCTTCTCCCATTTTTGCGGTGCTAGAAATTGAACTCAGGACTTCACAGACTTCAGGACAGTGCTCTACCAACTAAGCTAAATCCCAGCCCCATTACTCTGATACAGAACTGTTATTCCATCATAGCAGCAGTAACTTGTGCTGTTGGCTAGAAAACATTAGGCTGTCTTGCAAAGGAGCAGCTTAATAAAATTCCTGTTTGTTTTATATAAGAAGGCTTCCGAAGTCCTTCGTGCCACCAACCACCTCTTGCCTGCCCCTGAGGGTCCCTGAGCATACTGGTGTTGTGGTGAAGCTCCATGGTCTTTTGACAGGGAGGAACAGACCCCAACACTTCACATAAGTTCACACATTTTAGGTGCTGTATGGTTATTCCTCTGTATGACTTTCCCATGCTTTATTTATCCATTTTCTATTGATAGATAAAGTGTATCTGGTGTTTTACTTTTATTAATACTGTAGAGACCATTCTTGCATAGATTTCCTATATATCAGGAATAATTTCTTCAGGGAATAGATTTACAAGAAGAGTTACTGAAATGAAGGCTACTGTAAATCCTTAGCTTCTCTAGAAATTGATGAATTGCTCTCTAAATCTGTTGGATTAGTGTATCTTCTCACCAGTATTGTATGAGTTTGCATTTCTCAACATTGTTACCAACATTGGGCCTTGTAACTTTAATTTTGCCTAACTGATAGATGTGATATATGATCCCATTGTCACAGTTAGCATTTCCTTATATACTCAGGAGGCCAAATAGTACCTTATTCTACTTATCAGCAATTTAGATTTCCTATCATCAGGTTAATTAATATTATTTTCTAGTTAGGAATTCTCAGTATATCCTGGACACTGTATCTGTTACATGGACTACAAAGATTTCCACTTTATCTCTTATGTTTTTGTTTATGACTTGTTTTTGAGACAAAGGAATTTTATGATGTATCCACCCTTAACATCACGTTTTCTGTATTTTTTTTCCAGAAATCCTTTCCTACCCTTCTCTCCTGTATTTCAACAATATTAAAAGTTATGTAATTGCATATGGGTTCTTTTGTCTGCAGGGAAATTACTTATGTATCCAAAGTGAGGTAAGATAGTAATTACATTTTTCCATGTGAATAACAATTGTTGTTAGGTATCCAGTCCAGTCCAATTTATAGCCACCCTCATAGGGTTTTCGATGGCTACTTGTTTCAGGACTGCTTCAGGAGTGGACTGCCACATCCTTCTCTTGATTTTTTTGTTTATGCTCTAGATTAAAATTTATCATCTTTTCCCTTAAATTATAATGGTGGAGTTTCTAAGATAAGTTGTATAATAAAGGCTTTTCTGAAGAAGGCCAACTATCTTCTTTGAGAAGTTACAGGGAAGTCATCTTTAGCTTCCGACCCTTATTCTCACATACCTGGAAGCCTAATTTTACCAGTAGACCAGAAAGAAAGAAGGAATATGAGCCAGGTGCCCTGTGCACACCTATAATCCCAATTACTTGGGAGGCAGGAGGATCACAAGTTCAAGGTTAGAGGCAGCCTGCATAACATAGTGAGACACAATCTCAAAATTAAAAAGGGGGTTAGGGGTACAACTCAATGGTAGAGCATTTACCTACCATGAAGCCCTGAGTTCAACACTCCAGTACTGAAAAAAAAAATGTGAGAGTATTAATTTGCATTATGTTTTTCACTGTATCAGTAAAACCAATGTGTGGAATAAATAAATAGGAAAGCCAAATTATAATTTATAGCTTGATATGTTAGCATGGAGTCAACTTTTAAGGACTTATATGACTTGGCTGTTTTGGGCTTACTATGCTAACAAGGCCTGGTGAAGTGAATTTCAGATCAAGTATGACTATATCAAGGAGACTGTGCATTCCAAGCTTGTTGATCAAGATTCCTAATCTCTTACAGGGTGCTTCGGTGGACCCTAGGAATAGTTTATCTTTGAGACTATTCTTTGAGACTTTGCTTTATTTATTCATTTGACGAACAAGCTACCAGCTGATTGTCTTGAATCATGTAGTTGGGTATTTTTCTGCCTTAATCCATTAGGTTGTTAACTTAAGTCATAAGTGTAATTTTCTTCACTTTATCTTTTCTTTCCTTTCACCCCCCAGTACTGGGTATGTTAAACCCAGGACCTCAGCATGTGAGACAAGTGTTCTAACGCTGAGTTTTGTCCCCAGCCCCTTCTTCATTTTTTGTTTTTAAGACAGTGGCTCTTTAAGTTGTACAAGCTGCCTTTTGCCTGGAGCTCACAATCCTGCTGCCTCAGGCTCCCAAGTCACTGGGACTACAAGTGTGTGCTACAGCACTCAGCTCCCTGTCTTTCTTTTTCAAACTCTTGGTAAGATGAAGTATAGATGGTGGAACATTTCCCAGGGGCCCCCATGTACCTACCATAACAGTTATTGATGTTTCAAAATTGCTTGTTAGGATCTCTCCTAACTTGTTCAGTAATGCATTTCCTGAGATCTAACACACCATGGGGCTGGGATTTAGCTCAGTTGGTAGAGCACTGCACTGCAGTCTTTGAGGACCTGAGTTCAATTCCCAGCACTGCAAAGATGAGAGAAGGGCCTGGCAATCCACTCCCAAGGCAATCCCGAAACAGTTGGCCATTGATAACCCTATGAGGGTCGCTATGAGTCTGGATACCCACTCAACGGCACCTAACAACAACAACAACAACACACCATACACTAAAATAAATGTCATGAATTTAACAAATATCCTATTGGAGATGGGGCTGGTGACACAGACCTATAAATCCAGCTATTTAGGAGGTTGAGGCAGGAGGATCACAAGTTCAAGTCCTGCCTGGGCTACAAAGTGAGTTCAAGGCTAGCCTGTCTCAAAACATGTTTAAAAAGGGATGATTGATATAGCTCAGTGGTAGAGTGCTTGCCTAGCATAAGAGATGCCCTAGGTTCAATCCCTAATACAATAATAATAGCAGTAATAATAATATTAGTAATAACATATTAAGACACTAAATATCATTTAAAAGAATGTACGTATTGATTATAAGACTCAGTTAGAATTGTTGAGGTGCCGTCAAGTCATGCCTGATTCACAACAACTCTCATAAGGTTTTCAATGGCTGATTGTTAAAGGATTGCCTCAGAAGTGGATTGCCATCTCCTTCTCCCATTTTTGCAGTGCTGAGAATCCAACCCAGGACCTGAGAGACTTTAGACTATCCCTCTACCAACTGAGCTAAATCCCAGCCCCCAATTGGAATTAGAAACATTAAAATGTGAGCCTATCTCAGAATGGAGGAAATATGGGCTAATGAATAATCTTTAATTCTTAATTCACTGATGACTTGGTGGCACTTTGTAAGCTATCTTATTTGACATTCAGAATTGCCTCACTTCTAGTTTTTTATCTGTCCAGTAGTTGTTTCCTCCGTCGCTCTTTAGCTCTCCTATCCTGTCCCTTAAATACTGGGCTTTTCCACATTACTTTTTGTCTCTTCTTACATGATTTATTCCCCTTAAGGAGTATCATCTTCACTCAAAACTACCCACCAACTTATATAGCGTAAACTTTAACATTTAAAAAATACCTGTTCTTCATTAATCTGTATTAATTGTGTGTAGTAGTGGGATTTGTTGTGATATTTCCACACCTGTTTATAGCATGCACTGATCAAATCCAGCTTCCCTATATCCACTATCCCCCCGCTTTCTTTCCAACCTCCAGTAATAACTATTCTACATTCAAGTCAACTTTTTTTTACCTTATACAGAT
Source organism: Pedetes capensis (assembly GCA_007922755.1). Lineage (NCBI taxonomy): Eukaryota > Metazoa > Chordata > Mammalia > Rodentia > Pedetidae > Pedetes > Pedetes capensis. The sequence continues at coordinate 245,418 of VMDO01000216.1, read as the reverse complement.
GAGAGAGAACACATGGGACTTGACTTCCTGTGTCTTGCCTGTTGTACTTAACATAATGATTTCGAGTTCCATCCATTTGGCTGTATATGACAAAATTTCATTCTCTATATTTAAGTAATATGCCATTATAATAACTTTAGTATTTTTAATAAAAATATATTCTTACTTAGTTCACAACCCTTTCCAAACTGTAGGGCCATATTTACAAATGACTACTGAAAATGCACAAGGAGACCAGTGGTTTGATCTAAAGGAGGACCTTAGGGGCTCATCCTGGGTAACCCTATAAAAAAGCTATCTGAACTTTGGGTTGTCTCTACTTCCTGGGCTTTACTTAACCTTCGGTTCTCATGGGATTAGGAGCTCCAAGGTCTAAGCATTGAGAAACTGATATGTTACTTTACTCCGTTAAACAACTGGCACTCAGCCTCTATTTGGCCCTATCTCCAAAATGATTATTGCTTTCAGATTTACACAAATAAAAAGAGAAAGCCTCAGGAATGCAGGAGCCCTGCAATTGAGTCCAACTTCACACTGTATTCAACTGTGTCCCAACCTAAACATGCTCTCCAGGATACCAAAAGAAAGAACATCCATGCATCTGTTTCTGCAGATGGGTGTTTTAATCCTATCCCACATGATGCTTTCTTGTTTTTGCCTGAGCTCACTGCATGACAACATGCTCCATTTTGGGCCATCTGCCCCTGAATACACCTCAACCTTGGCAAAAATCTACTTCTTATTGTATTTTTCCTCCCTCTAAATGGACTACTATTTCCCCAAGTTGGAAGTCATTTTGTGCCTGTCCTCCCTCCTTTAACTCTTCTACTCCCTCAGTTCTAACTCTAACTGCTAAGTAAATCATGAACATTCTACTTGTCAATGATATCAATAGTTTCTCTTTTCTATACTTCCATTGGCTTTATCTTATGCTCAGTATTTTTCATTATTTCATCATGAACCACTGTGGTTCCCTGTCTTAGCCTTGTTAAAGCTACTCTATGTGTTTTTGTTTTGTTTTGTTTTGTTTTGTTTTTACTTGTGGTATTTGGATATTGAATCCAGGGACTTCTTCATACTTTGAAAGTGCTCTACCACTGGTTTGGACTCACAACCCATTTTTTATTTTTTATCTTGAGACAGAGTCTCTCTAAGTTACACAGGATTTCTCTGTCTTGAACTTGTGATCCTCCTGCCTCAGCTTCCTGAGTCACTGGGATTACAGTTGTAAGCCATCATGCCTGGCAAATCCACTTTTCATATTTATAACATAATAATCTTCTAAGGCTCAAATCTTGGTGTATTTTAATACTCCTTAGAGACCCTAAGTGACTCCATATTGCTGACATAAGAAAATCTACAGTCCTTTATTAAGGCCACACCAATCTATCTGAAGCTTCATAAATGTGTGTTCTTTCAAATTTCCATGTCCTTCTTCCCTTATCCAAAAGTACCATTTTCCCTCTTAAGGCCAAATTATAAAGAAAAGCATTCTTATTAAATGTGCTGAAGACTTCAGTAATGCAAACAAGCTGGAAGTTTGGCAAACACATCCCTCCCCACTGCTTACCCCTGCCCTCCTCCCACATGCACATGCTGCAAAGCCCAGAAACTAGACAAAGAAAGAAATTCTAGAGGAAGTCTATTGAACCCTCCAACTAATTGATATCTGCAGCTATCCCCAGGCTTTTTAGTAATAGGAACTAAAGAACATTTTTGTGCTTAAGATATTTTGAATTAGATTTCTGTTAGTTGCAACATGAGTTCCAATTAATAAAAAAAATTGAAATAATGCGTGCATAGTAGAAATAATAAATTGGTTGTTAATCAAGAATTATGTATGATAATAAAAACTGAGAAAAACTCATGATTCATGCATCTGGAGGCATCACTAAATTATAACACTATCACAAATAATCAAAGAGTATAATTTAAGGGAGTAACATTCAGAGTCTGCCTGAATGACCTTATCTTTTTGAATTCTACTAATGTGGTTCACTTTTTAATTTTCAAGAAAAATAAATGATAAGATGTCCCAAGAGAATGTGAAAGATGTTAGCAGAGTTAATTGCCAGCTCAGCAGTTGAGGCTGACATTCTTAGCCTGAGAGTCCAGTTTACGCTGGGTAGATAAGCAAAGTTAAAGAGATCATTAGCTGCTGTCCTTCGTCCCATTCAGGAATGTCCAGTGGAGTCCCATGATGGTTGACTTCACTACATGAAACACAGCATTTCTTACTGGGCATGGAGGTCATTAATCTCTTCGTGAAATCCTGGAGTAAGAATCATTTATATTAATGTCTCCACTGGTTACTGGCCAAGTGCTCTGTCTAATGCTAACACAATTCCCCAAGGATTAAAATGAAACAAGAGTGGTCTCATTAGAAGAGTCTGAGTCCAGCCTTTGCTGTGGGGATTTATCCCATTCCTCTTGATGTAATTGCAACTGTTAATAGCCCCTTTGGGGCTGGGATTTAGCTCAGTTGGTAGAGTGCTTCTCTGCAGTCTCTGAGGTCCCGAGTTCGATTCCCAGCACCACAAAATGGGAGAAGGACGTGGCAATCCACTCCCAAGGCAATCCAGAAACAGCCATTGAAAACCCTATGAGTGTCACTATGAGTCGGATACTGACTCGACGGCACCTAACAACAACAACAATAGCCCCTTTCCTCATGGATTTTAATTCATAGGGAGAAACCTGGGCAATTCACCAAGATGGAGAGATCTGTAGATTAGAGAATGTGGGTCATGGTACACTGAAGTAATCCATACAAGTGAAAGTAACGTCCTCTACCTCTGAGGCATCCTACCTTCTGAGGAACTTCAGAAATGAGAAGGCACAGGCCTGCCACACCTCATGGGCCAGGTTGTAAGAACCCATATCAATCTAGCCCACCTGTTGTTATCACCAGTAGAATTCTTGGTCTGCTAGCGCCTGTCACTACACTTTCACAGGCCTTCCAGATTGTTAAGAGCCAAGTGATGAAGAAAGAGTAATGAATGATATCTTCTTTTGCACCTCAAACCTAATCTATATGGAAACAAAAGGAAAAATCTGTTACCTCCCAAACCTTTAGCATCTCTTCAGCTCTATAACTGTCCTATTCCTCAGTGACTCTGGAGAAGCTCTGATGGAGCCAAGATCTGAGACATGATTCAATATGATACACATGGAAAAATCATGAGGGAAAAGTGAAGAATACACTGAGGTAATTTTCCAATATTCTCTAACTTGAGTCAAATTTAGTGACTCCATCCCATTGGGGGGTCCAGCGATTCTGATGACCCTACCATGACACCTCTGTCTGTAGCCACACCTTTGCTCCTTGGCCCTGAGAGCTCATCTCACCTCTTTTTATTTAGCTGTTTTTTATTCATCCTTCAGACTCAGTTGAGAGGACATACCTGAAGCTGTGGATTGAATCAAGAGTGTTTCCTCAGGGGCCCTTTAAGCCAATGAGTGCTGAGCTTTAGTGTTAACAAGAATCCCTTATCAAAGGGGTTCCTTTGGAGGTGCCTTCTTCACCAGTGGTTACCAATGCATGTAAAATCTTCATTTTTAACAAAGTTCCCAGAGGATTATTAGACTAGATTGAGACCTCTGATGTGTTCTGTAGAAGACCTCTTTAAAAACCCTGTGCATATCTCTTTTTCTATATACTTTATTTTTTATATCTCCTTTATTTATAAACATTGGTGGGGTACAGAGTAATAAGACTTTTGCTAGTTCCATTATGCAATTATTACATTGCTTTTTGTTAAACTTTCATCAACTAACATATTTCACAGAACCTTTTGATTAATATATAGTAAGAATTGCATGCATTTTGTGTTATATTCCCTTTCCCCCCATGTATTTGTTTAGTTCTATCATCTATGTTGAGATTATCATTTCCCTCTTTATCCATCCAAATTATTTCCCTCCCCTTGCCCCCTTCTTCAACATCTGATTCCCCCTGCTAGACTCCTCCTCCATTCTTTCTACTCTGCTTTCATTTTCCTTTCTTAGATAAGTTTTATTGAATATATATATATATATATATATATATATATATATATATATATATATATATATAGTTGTTGGCCTGCAGCTGTAGCCCTGTGGCATCTGATCCCATCAGATCTCGGAAGCTAAGCAGGGTCTGGCCTGGTTAGTACCTGGATGGGAGACCGCCTGGGAACACCAGGTGCTGTAGGCTTGGGAGAAAGACCTGGCAACCCCCTCCCAAAAATCAATCTGCCATTGAAAACCCTATGAACAGCAGAGAAGCACTGACCATAGTGTTTCCCCTGTTGTACAGAGGGTCGCTATGAGTCGGATACTGACTCGATGGCACCTAACAACAACAAATAGTTGTTAGATGCCATCGAGTCCTACCAGACTTACCAGACTCATAGCAACCCTTACAAGGTTTTCAATGGCTGATTGTTTTGGGATTGCCTCAGGAGTGGATTGCCACATCCCTCTCCCATTTTTGAGGTGCTGGGAATCATACCGGGCACCTCAGAAACTACAGAGCAGTGCTCTACCAACTGAGCTAAATCTCAGCCATATATATATATACATACATACACACACACACACACACACACACACACACACACACACACATATTCCTTTAAGTTAGATTTCGTTTGCACATGAGTGAGAACATATGGCACTTCTCACATTTACATTATTAGTATTCAGGATAACCATTTGACAGAAATATTACCACCATTATAAGGTTAAATTACTGAGGCTTAGAGAGATTAAATTACCTAACCAACATCACATAGCTATGAAGCCACCTTTATTAATCCCAAAGGCTGTGCTCTTAAACACTAATATGCTGATCCCAATAAAAATTTTGGAAAGGAATCCAGTGGAGTTGAGGGTATAGCTCAGTAGTGAAATAGGTGTTCTTAGCATGCAAAAGGCCATGGGTTCAATCCTGGCACCAAAAAAAAAAAAAAAAAAAAAGTGTTAACAGTAAAAAAAGCAAGTCAGTGATATGGACTCCATATGAAACACAGCAAAGAAGTTCCAGTGTCATTGATATTATGGGGATAAAATGATACTACTAGTTACTTATGGGGCTGGGGTTTGGCTCAGCTGGTAGAGTTCTGCTCTGCACTCTCTGAGGCCCCGGATTCAATCCCCAGCACCACAAAAACAGGAGGAGGAGGATGTGACAACCCACGCCTGAAATAATCAGCCACTATGAGGGTCACTATGAGTCAGACCCAATTCGATGTTGCCTAACAATAAGTTACTTCCAATACACTGACCAACTGACTCAAGTTATAGCATGAAAGTCTTGTCTCTATTATTAGTAACCCTTGGTGTTTACTTACTTGGAAAGGTCATGATGTTCTCAGTTCAAGTGGCTAATTACTGAAGACAAGAGAATTTAATGTAGCACTTAGACCTTTACTCAATGCTTTTCTATCTTATTTCTACAAAATCTGTCAGTAAAACAAATACTGCTATGTAGAACTAGGTATTGTGGTCAAGATCTTTAGATTCTTTTCACAAATAGAGTTACAGAAAGATTAGTGAATGGCATATTTTTTAAGATCTTGCATGTTTAAAAATGTATGTGGCCAATAGATTTTTATTTACACTTACCTGATTATAAAGTCCTTGGCTCACATTTTCTTTCCCTCAGAACTTTGTTCCAAGAAGTGCTGTGAAAAAAATCTGAGCCCATTCTGACTTTTTCTTCTTTGTGTGTGAGATATGTTCAGTTGAAATAATTGACATAAAAGAACTTCATTAGGATATGTCCCAAGGCTAGCATTCTTTATCAATATTTCCAAAAACAGAATGACAATTCAATATGTAGGTGAACTGACATTTACCTCTATAGAATGATTTCTCTCTGCTTTTATTTCATTTTTTTCTGCTTTCTTTCCTCAGAAAAGTCAATTTTTGGGTGCTGTTTTTCCTTTGTCTATAGCTGTAACCTTATCCATAATCATTTTTATATCATTTTGTCTATTTTCTTTAAGCATATATGTCCTTTTCATTATTCATCTTTGAGCAATTGTCTATTTATTTATTTGTTTATTTATTTTGGTTTACATCCCTAAATGGTTTATTTTTCCCCTCCATGATTGTCTTCAGCTGTGCTACCTCACCTTATCATCTTTTTGTTTTCTTAAAATTGCTCCACCAAATTCTTATGTCTTCCATTTGAATTCTATTATGTTCAGGGTAGCAACAATTTCTATGAAGATTTGAAGACTTAATATATGAGGACTCTATATTTCAGAGGCTGAGGTTTAGCTCAGTTGGTAGAGTGTTGCAGTGTACTCTTTGAGGACCTGGGTTCAATCCCCACCACTGTAAAAATGGGAGAATGAGGTGACTATCTACTCTCAAAGCCATCCTGAAACAATCAGTCATTGAAAGCCCTATAAGGTGGATTAGGAGAATCAATATTGTCAATATTGTCATCAATAATGGCTATACTACCAAAACCTAGTTACAGATTTAATGCAATCCTTCTTTTGCACCTTCTTTTGCACAGACTTTGCAGAAATAGAAAAAATTAATCCAAAAATTTATATGGAAACACAAAAGACCACATATAGCCAAAACAATCTTAAGGTACCAAACCAGTGTGGGCAGGATCACAATATCTGACTTTAAGCTATACTACAGGATTATAGTAGCAAAAACAGCTTGGAACTGGCACAGATATAGGTCTAAAGACCAGTGGAACAGAATTGAAGAGCCAGAGATACACCTACACATCAATAGCCACCTGATCGTTGACAAAGGGGCTAAGGATGCAAATTAAAGACAGGCTCTTCAACAAATGGTGCTGGGAAACCTGGATTTCCAGAAAAATGAAAACAAACATGCACCTCTCAATTTGCATGACAATCAGCTCAAAATGGATAAAAGACCTCAACATAAAACCAGAAACATTAAACTACTACAAAAAATAGGAAACATGCTCCAACATATAGGGACAGGAAGACATTTCCTTAATAAGACTCTAATTGCTCTAGAAATGGCATCAAGAATAGACAAAATGGGATTATATGAAATTAAAAAGCTTCTGTACAGCAAACGAAATAACAATAGAGTTAAGAAGAGCCCATTGAATGGGAGAAAATCTTCACATCCTACATCTCTGAAAGAGGACTAATTTCCATAATATATAAAGAACTCAAGAAAGCAAATCCCAAGTCAATAAATAATAGAATACACAAGTGGCAAAGGAATTGAATAGACAGTTCTTAAATGAAGAAGTTCCTAAGGCTAAGAAGCACATGAAAAAATGCCCAATATCCCTAGCCATTGTTGTTAGGTGCCATCGAGTTGGGTCTGACTCATAGTGGCCCTATGTACAGCAGAATGAAACATTCCCCAATTCTATGCCAGGTAAATGATCTTATTTATGTCTAAACTGATCGTTACAGACACTATGTCAATCCATCTAGTGGAGGGTCTTCTTTCTTTTCATTGACCTGCCACTCTCCCAAACATGATGTCCTTGGGGAAATGAAAATCAAAACTCTGAGATTCCACCTAATTCCAGTAAGAATGGCCAAGATCAATAAAACAAATAATAACAAACGGTGGTGAGGATGTGGAGAAAAAGGAGCCCTCTTACACTGTTGGTACATTGGTTCAACTACTTTGGAAATCAATATGGAAATACCTCATAAAACTAAAAATAAAACTGCCACATGACCCAGCTATACCATTACTCAGACTATACCCAAAGGGAGGCAAGTCATCACACCACAGAGACCCCTGCATCTCCATATTCAGTGCAGTACTTTTCACAATAGCAAGGATATGGAACCAACCAAGGTGCCCACCAACAGAAGAATGGATAAAAAAAATTATGGCACATATACACAATGGAATACTGTTGTTATTGTTAGGTGCCGTTGAGTTGGTATCCAACTCATAGCGACCCTGCATACAACAGGAGAAACACTATTGTCAGTGTTTCTCTGCTATTCATAGGGTTTTTAATGGCTGGTTTTTTTTTGAGGAGTGGGTTGCCAGGTCTTTCTCCCAAGGCTACAGCCCCTGGTGTTCCCAGGCGGTCTCTCCTCCAAGTACTAACCAGGCCTAACCCTGCTTAGCTTCTGAGATCTGATGGGATTGAACAAAAGCTCAAAAAGAGAAATATGTATGTTCTCACTCATATGTGAGGGCTGAATCTTACTTAAAGAAAGAAAAAATCATATACATAAGTTGATAGATAAAAAATGCACAATTAAACTTAGTGAAGAAGGGACAATATAAAGAATAGAAAGAAGGAGGGAGGGAACTAGCAAAGGAAAGAGAAAACGTTGCAGGAAGTGGGATAGGGAGGAGAATCAATGTAAAGGGATAAAGGGGGAGAGGATAATCTCAATAGAAACAACACAACTTCAAGAGTACATTGAAAAAAATAGGGGAATATAACCCAAATATCTATTTGAGTTTTACGATATATTAGCCAAAAGTCTCCATAAACTTTGTAAGTTGATAATAAGTATAACCAAAAGCAATGTAATAGTTTCATAATGGAAAAAGCCAATGCTGTATTACTCTGTACCCCACCATCATTTAAAAAAAAGAGAAGAAAAAAATAAAAAAAAGAAAACCCTATGAGGGTTTCTATGAGTCAGACTCGACTCCAAGGCACCTAACAACAACTATATTTCTATTCATGTTTGGCATATTATTTTTGCTTATTTTATCCTTATTTTTTACTAAATTGGTTGACTGAAATATTATATGTGGACCCCCAGAGATTTATTTCTGATTAATATTCACTCTTGAATTCATGTTCATGAGATAGAGAGGGCTCTGGGTGTTAAGCTCCACTTAGCTTTTTTTTTTCTTAAATAATCTAATATAAGATCTATCATTTTCTTTGTCTTTTGAATCCATATGGGTTTCAGCAAAGCTCTTCTTTATGCCATATTCCCTACAGGTGCCTGTCATTACAAGGTTAGATATATAAAAGGGTTTTAAACCTCAAATGCTTACAGAGACTAAGTAGATGATATAAATGGGTGAAATGGCCTAAGTGTAAGACAAAAGGGAGTGGTGGGGTTTGTGGTGAGTGGCAGGGTGTGCCTCCTCTTGAGGGAACAGTAGCTGCTTAGTTTAGCTGACTGTTATTAGGTTGCTATGAGTCCAATGTAGCCAGAATTTTTTCCCAATGGAATGTAACAATATGGACTTTTATAGTGAAACTAATATTGTAAAAACAAACAAACAAAGAAAAAACCCATACACTTCAAACAAAATAAATCCATCTGCAAGTTCTCATGTAACAGAAAATCTAACTGGCTTTTTGACCTTTCCTTTTTGATGATATTTTAAACCAACTGTACTACCATATATGCCCATATCTTAGCTCTTTTTAGTCTACTCCAAAGTTCCCTGGGAATATCTTTGGGGCTGAAGCTTACTGGTGTGTAGTCTGACATGCAGGCTGGTTCCCAGCAAGCTCTTTCTTATCCTTAAGAAATAATAGAAAAGAGTGTACTTCAGAATTTGTGGTTTGAGGTAGTGATAATTTTGTTGTAATCATTGAAAACTGCATATTTTCTGTATCATTTAATTTTGTTTTCAGGGAATCAAAGAGGGCAATAAATAAATAATGACTTTTGTTGACAGTTTTATCTACAAGTCCCCCTTTTCCCAACCCTTCTGAATAAAATTCTTTCTATACCAATGCTTTTGTAAAATTATACTCTCCTAATCAGGAAAATACATATAACTTACAGATATCAATATAAGTGAAAATCCAGCCTCACTTGTTCAAATTACAATGAATTTCAAGAGGTCAACATTAGACCATTTAGCCAAGCATGGGCCTCTTTAGAACCCAGAGCCCTATGTGACCACACTCATTACATCTCATGAAAGTGGCTCTTTTACTAATTCTAGTTGCTCTGATCTTTCATATTTATTTATTTATTTATTTGTTTGTTTGTTTTTATAATGTTGGGGATTTGTAGGGAATTGTGAGATAGCCCCAAGGGATAGAGAGAAGGCTTGGTTTGGATAGGGGCCTATCTAGCCCACCTGGAGGTCTGATCTATGGCATGAGGCAAGATGGCCCCCAGTGATTTGAATGTCACTCCTAATTTGTTGTGCCCAGACCCTCACACCCCCATATGATTGGTTGACTGCCATAACCACCATCTTGAGGCAGTTGACGCCATTACCCAAATACTATATAAGGACAATGTACAGGGCACTCAGGAGCCATTTCACCACCCAGCCATTCCATCGCCAACTAAGCCATGCCCTACCACAGCACACTCCTGATGCTCCATCATCGCAGCGATTGCACTCGCTGGATCAAGAGGGAAGACTTCCTGCCCTCACAGAGGCCACTCCATTGCCTGACCCAGATGGAGATCATTGGGCACCAGCAGCAGAAGAGAAGCTGACCTACTCAGACAGCATCCCGGATGCTGGAACCCAGATGACTGCCACTGAGGCCGGAGCTATGATACTTCTGCTATTCTGAAGGCCAGGCTTGAGGGCTTTATTTCTTCGCAGGAGCTGTACAATAAAATCTGTACTAAAGGCATCACAAAATCATCCGTTCCTGACTCCATCCAGGACGCCTTGTCAGTCCCTCCGGTGTGGGGTGCTGATCCTGGTCGGAGAAGAAAGAGCTAGCCTGTGCACCAGCTGCAGGGAGGGGCAACCCACAGGGATTGAACACTGGGCCTCATGCGTCCTAGGCAAGCACTTTACCACTGAGCTATACCTCCAGCCTTCTGATCTCTCTTTTTAGAAGTATTCTCTAGTTTCTCATTCTTATTCCTTTGAAGCGAGTTTCTAGGTTATGTCTTTAACCTAATTCTCCTCTCTTCCCACATACGCTCCTTGAAAATCTTACCTAACTACATAGCATGAAGCCTTGCCAAAACAGGGACACCTCTGTATTGTTTACATGTGAACTTTCCCCCATCAACATGTGAATTCCTTGAGTGGACCAATACTAGTTGAGGTCATCACCCCAGTAATTATTTTCCCCTCTTTCCTGAGTCATTTGCCTTCTTCTGAGCCTCCTCCTTTAGCTTTCACCAAATGCAGGGATCTGCTCCTCGAGGGAATTAAACACATCAGGGTGCAGCAAACTATAATCTGTGGGTCAAATCTGACTCATTATGCTAACAGATAAAATTTTATTGGGATGTAACAACACTTGGTCCTTTGTGTACTGTCTATGCCCTTGGGAATAGCAACTTTTCACCAGCAGCATTAAAGGCTAAATTCAAAGCCTTTATCAGGTTAAAAAATAAATAAATAAGCATTGCTTGAGAGCCATAAGAGGTCTGAGTTGGAGACTCTCGCCTGTGATTTCAGCACTCTGCACTGTACAGCTGAACTTTCAATAGCTTCAGAGATGCCTAAAGAAATGATTTCAAGTGAGTTGTATTGACCTGATAAGCTGGTGATCTCCCTAAGAGCTCATGGGCATTTTTTTTAAGAAGCACAAAAAGAAGTATCATTATTTTTAGACAGCCACTTCAGGGAAAAAACAGATCATGTAGCATAACAAGCTTTCTCTGAGCACCAGCTTCATCCACAAGAGAACGGTTTCTAGGTAGCTAGACTCTGTAACTATTTGTGGAATAAATGAAAAAAATAAATGTATAAATTAATTAATTAATATGGTTTCAGAGGCCCCAATGAGTGTCCTTGTGGTTTGGGTCTTTTGACAGCCACTTACCAGTGAAAGAATGGAGAGGCAGCCCTGTTAGCTGTGCAGGGTGTGACCAGCTTTCCAAACTTGGCACTCCAACAGAAAGACTATGTCACTGTTTTGCTCTCTGTTGCCACAGTAGCTGAAGACTAATATCAACATTTTCCCCCATTTTCTGGTTGAAATTTCTCCCCCTTGGTCTCAAAACATTGGTCTTCTCTTTTCTTCTTACCATTCTGGCATATATTTGCTTGTACACTTTTACTGAAAATGGATCTGCAGTGACTAATGAAATGATACAGCTATATAAGAACATAAGAATTATAGAATTCACTTCCTTCATGAAAGTTGTATGTTTCATCTCCCTTTCTTTGTGCTTAGCACAATACTTGTTGGTTCAAGAATATCTCTTTCAAAAATTAAAACAAACCCTGTAGAGATTCTTCCATTGAACTCCAGCCAGTGATGACTTGAGATAATGACTTGAAATTTCCTTTCTAAGACTTACTGTCTTCCTCTTTCATACATGTCAATTCATGTCATTTCAGAGACTCTCCTTAGTAGGACCAACAATAAAGTAAATTCATGAAATCTATTCCATATAACACTATTCCATATAATTCAAACTCCCTTATAATGGCCCAAGAAAGATTTATTAACTTGTAGGCATACTATGAAGACATTTTTCAACACTGACTCCAAGAAAACAGTCATGAGGCTCTGATGTTATTTTTTTTCAGTCCATGGTGCCAATTTCTAGTCTGCATCTCACATGCCTCTTTCCTCATTTACAAATTGTTAGCAATAATACTACCCATCATGGGATGATTCCAGGAAGAAATAACTTAAAATACGAAAATGATTGCAAATATTAGCTATTATTTTTATCATTAAGCCAAATTATGTTATTTTTATTTTAAATATATTTCTCCATTCCATGAAGAAAAAACAGGCTGGGATTTAGCTCAGTTGGTAGAGCGCTGCACTGCGGTCTCTGAGGTCCTGAGTTCAATTCCCAGTCACCACAAAAGGGAGAAGGACCTGGCAATATACTCCCAAGGCAATCCCGAAACAGTCAGCTATTGAAAACCCTATGAGGGTCACTATGAGTAGGAGACTGACTCGATGGCACCTAACAACAACAACAACAATGAAGAAAAAAGCAGTTCATCTGCATTTCTACCCCATGACCTCCACTCTTAATTCATGGTCACACTACTTTCTCTCAACTTTTTATTGGTAGGTGGTAACTGTTTGTCAAAGGTTCAAACAAATAAGGGTAGGAAGGATAAAGATACTATAAAAGGACTGAAGCAATATAACAAGAGTTTAGTTTGTTAATATGATAGTATAAGCTCACAGATGACATATTATTCTTAGGATCTACAGTATTGCCTTGTATATAACTAGTGCTCAAAAATGTCTGAATGCAAAAAGCAATTGAACTAATGAATGAGATACTAAACAAATGAATGAGAGTCCCCAAATAATTTGAAGGCCTTATAAAATGTTCACAGAAGAATTAGAAGTTATGTTAAACAGGATTTGGTGATTATTCATATATTGAATGTACTCAGATTTTTTTCTTTTCTCATAGTTGAAATATTTATCATGAGTTATTACATTCATATCTCTCATCAAAACAAATTTATGGAAGAAGGGAAGCTAATTTATGTCAGAATCAGAAGAACTTCTCTGGAAAATTCCCATGATAGACTATGAGTGGAGTCTTAAAGCAGTCTTATATTTAAAATTTTTTACCTTCAATGACTTTGAAATAAAATTGTCATTTTATTGAAAAATAGAAGTGTTAATCTAGTATACTTTAGGTAGAATAAGGTTTTCATATGGATGTATTGGTCTTGCATTTTCTGCCCATTTACATTTTCATTACAGTGCTTGTATGGTGCAAAAAGAAACAGAGATAACTGGAAGTGCTCAGCAGATGGCATGAAGCTATAGGATGAAATAGCCCACACTAGGGAACCATCAACTTTACTCAGTGGTACCCAATAGAAAATAAACCTTTTTCTTTTTAAAGCTAAAATTGGAAGCTAAATAAGTGTCTCATTAATTTTAGAATAGAATGCACGTTTTTCATGAGTGAGATTGAATTTTAGAAATCTGTTTTTTTCCCAGTTTCATTTTAGACTTAAGTCCTCAGAATCTCTCTCCCACATCTCCAACCTGCTTCTCCCTATTCAGATCTTCACATCTCTCTGTAAGCACCGATCAAGAGCAGTATTTCTCAAACTTGTTTCATCATAAAACAATAAGCTAAGAGAAAACCAAAAGAAAACATGAATTCTCTTTGATTTATGCCTTGATAAACCCATCATAAACTGGAAATATCATAAGTTGAAGAGGCATTTAATACACCTAACCTACCAAATATCATTGCTTAACCTAGTCTATCTTCAACCTGTTCAGAAAATTTTCATTAGCCTACAGTTGGGTATAGTGAGGGAATATTGAACCACATATTACTAGCTTGGAAAAATATCATACTTAAAAATTCAAAGTGTAGTTTCTGCTAAGTGTGAATTGCTTGTACATCATTGTAAAGTCAAACTATTTTAAGTCAGAGATGATCTGTATATCTCTCCTACTTTACTGATTCTACTATGAAGAAAAGCTTTGTGATGGGAGCAACCAAAGAGGAACAAAAGAGTAATAAAAACAGTAGCCTTTCAGCAATTACATAGGCACAACACCATCATGCAAAATGTTACTAGGGGTAATTTTACAAATAATTCAAATATAAAAACAGGAACAACTGAAAACTACCACTATTTAAAATAATCCCAGTTTTAGAACAAGATTAGAGAAACTTTGCTGAAAATTTGGAAAATTCCTGTGAACTGATTGTACATTAGAAGTTCTCACCAAGCATTTCTCAACATGAGGCTTCTTTGTAGAACACCAAGTTATTATCCTTTTAGATTTTAGAAGCATAATAATTTTAGTTTATGAATATCAAATTTTCATAATCCTTAATAATGAGCTTAAAAGATTACTATTAAGTACAATTTCTTTGAACATAAGAAATAAACATCTATGGCATCTCCAAGCTTTTTGCTCCTAAAAGTATGAGAAACTGATATTCTGAACTGCTTTGGGGCTTCAGACTGTGGTGTGAGATAAACTGCAGCTCTAGGTCAGAGGCTTAGTCATTGATAATATGCATTTTGGTGCCCCCTTCTGGCACGATGTGCTATGACAGGACAGAGCTGATGTCTTAAAGCTGGCTTAAAGCACTTTTAATAGTTACTGAGAACTATTCTGTGTCAAACACCATCAGGCACTAAAGCTACAGTGTAAGCAAAACAGACTGCTGTTTCCACTATGAGATGAGGCAAATACTAATCAAATAAAGAGAAGGATCACGAGGGAAACGTCCTCATCTCAGAGATCAGGAAATGCTGAGGTTGAAGGCAGGGCCGAAGTTCACCAGGTAAGAGGAGTAAGGAGATGAAGAGTAATATACCTGGCAGGGGCCTAGGCAGGAGGCAGTCTGGCACATTTGATGAAATGAGGAAAGGACATGGTGTCTGGAACCTGAAAAGTTGAAGGGTAAAAGACAAGACTGAAGACAAAATAATAATACCTTAAACTTATGCAGTATCACATTGCTTCCAGGAGGTTTATTGTTGTCATTAGGTGTCATCAAGTTGGGTCCAACTCTCAGTGACCCTATGTACAACAGAAACAAAACACTCCCCAACACTGTGCCATGCCCTGCACTATGTCAGTGCTTCTCTGCTATCCATAGGGTTTTCAATGGCTGATTGTTTAGGCAGTGGGCTGCCAGGTCCTTTTCCCATTTTTTGCCGTGCTTGGGATTGAACCCAAGAGCTCAGAGTGCACAGAGTAGCACTCAATCAACTGAGATAAACCTCAGCCCCTTGAGGCAGTTTAGATATTTATAAATATTAACTCTTTTAACTCTTCTAAATATCATATGAAGTAAAGATCATTTTTAGCTTCACTTTATAGATAAAGAAATCAAAGTGCAGAGATGTAACTTTCAAGATGTCTAGCTGTAAATTGATAGATGCATTAGTCATCTTTCCCTCACTGTGGCAAATACTTGAGATGAACAACTTAAAAGGAGGAAAGGTTTATTTGGGCTCATGGTAGCAGAAGTTTCAGTCCATGGGTGCCTGGCCTATTGCCTTGGGCCTGTGGCCAGGCAGAAAATCATGGCAGGAATGTGTGGTGGTGAGAATGCTCACTTTATGGTGGCCAAATAGTAAAGAGATAAAAAGAGGGAGGAGATGAGATTCCAATATCCCATTCCAGGGCACATTTCAATGATGTAACTTCCTTCTACCAGGCCTCACCTCCTTAAGGTTCCACCACTTTCCAATAGCACCTTAGGCTGCAAATTGAGCCTTTAGCACTCATTGAATTTTTAGGGGACATTTAAAATCCAAACCATAAAAGTAGAGGCAAGCATGGAACACTGGCAGTCTTGGTTCCAAAGTCTATGCTATTAATTAACTCCTGTGCTTCTTCTGTGGTGAAGCAATGGATTATCAGGGCTGTGTGGAACATGTTATCTTCCCCAAAATGGGAAACCACTGAAATTTTCTAAGGAAGAAATGACTTATTTTGAAGAGATCATCTGCCCACATGTGGAAAATAGTAGTGGGAGACAGCATATCCAGCTAGTTTCTAGACTGTTGTTGTTGTTAAGTGCTGTGGAGTAGGTGTCCGACTTATAGTGAATCTATGTAGAACAGATGAAACACTGTCAGTGCTTCTCTGCTCTTAGTAGGGTTTTCAATGGCAGACTGATTTTTGGGAGTGGGTTGCCAAGTCCTTCTCCCAAACTTACAGTATCTGGTGTTCTCAGGCAGTCTCCCATCCAGGTACTAACCAGGCCCGACCCTGCTTAGCTTCTGAGATCTGATGGGATGGGACACCACAGTCCTATGGCCACAGACATTTTCTAGATTAGAAACCAAATTCTCCAAGTGAGGGTAGTGTATTGCTTTTAATTTCAATGAGAAGGTGGCTGTGGGGAAGGAGAGAAGTAGACAGATTTGCAATATGTTTAGAAGCTACAGAGAATAGGGTTGGATGGTGGATTGACTATTTGAATGAGGAGATAAAAGACAAATGGAATTCAAGGATGACTTTTTGAGTTGCTAGATGAAATCTCACGGAAACTTAACACCATAAGAAAGGGGAACTAAAAGATAAGATCCTTTCTTCAATTGCTTAATTACAACTCCAAAAATTTGAGAACCTTTAGAAATTGAAAACAAAAATGCTTTTTCATATCTTTTCCTAGAAATGTCATTAATTAACATTCTGAACTTTGATAAAAGGAGGGAGTGCCCATTAAATATCACTTGAAAACCAACCTCTTTGCCTATTTGCTAGACTTACTTTTAGCTCTTCCATCTCTTTTGTCCTACTAGAATTACTCACTTTTTCTCTGTTAGAAATAATAATAGGACAGGAAAAATTATTCAAGGGAAACCTGTATAATAAGGCCAAAGCACCACTATGAAAAAGCTTCCCTGGAGAACTCCTTAATGCCTTTCTTGTTGGAGCCACTTGAAAGAATGGGAAACTTTCTCTCTAGCCAGAGATCAAATGTACTACAGGAAAATATGTTGGTATATAGCATAACGAATATGATTTCCAACAGCAACAAGATAATGATTAAAGAACCATATATTCACACAGTGGAATGCTATGTAACAATAAAGACAAAGTATATGTATATTTCATAATTACTTAGGAGCAAACACAATATGTAAGGAACGAACACAATAGATTTTCAAGTGTAAACAGTAGTTGACAAAACAGTGCATACAATAATTCCATTTAGAAGATAGATATACATGTATAGAAAAGAGACTAGAAGACATGTTTGAAAATGTTATTGTTCAGGCGTAGGGTGCAGTTTAGTAGTAGAGTACTTGCCTAGTATGTGAGAGGTCCTGGGTTCAATTCCTAGCACCACATGCACACAAGAAAATGTGATCATTGACCATGTACTACTTACAGAGGAAGGACCAGTAATTTAAATTTTCTTATTTTTGCCTGTACATGTTGTATATAAATACCAGACATTAATTTAGCCAAGGGAAATGCAATTGTTTTTAGAAAATGTAAGCACAAATTGCTCTTTAATGGGTAATTTTCTAGCATGGCTTTTCAGATCTCTAATCTGTTAATGTTCAATTTAATTGCATCAAACATCTACAATGAGCTATGTTCCATTGCCATGACATTCTTATCCTCAAGGTTATGGAAAATATTGCTGTCAAAATTTAAATTAAAAGTGGAGTTAAATAAATTGACAAACTAAAGCATTAAAACAATCAGGAATTGGGGGTTAAAATAAGTTGAAAGTTAAGGAAGTTTTAAAAAGTCCTACATTTAAGATAAAAACAAAATTATACAAAAGAATATGAAAGAAACCTGGTTTATGTAAAAGATATGGAAATTTTAGTTGACTTTAGGTTCAATATATGCTGAAAGTGTGAAAAGACACAGAATGTTAACCTGTCATTTTTAAAATTATCCTTCCTGGATCAAGAATGGTAAGAGTCAAGAAAAGTCTCTTCAGAATGTGATGTGAATAATGAGGACCTAAATGTGTGTTAAATGTGATCCTCAGCTTGAAAGGAAAGTAACTATTGAAGACACGAGAAGGTTTTCAAATATTGGAATATTAGTGATGGCAAAGGACTGAATTTCTCCAGTGTAAAGGACAGAATAAAGGCAAATGGATGGATGTTAGTGGAGTGGAAATTACAGTGACAGCTTCTCAAAACTAGCAAGTTTATAGTAATACACAGTTTTAGTGGTGATAATGGTGATGGTGGTGGCTATATTGAGGCCAGCATTATGCATAAGGTAAAAACCCAAACATAAATGGAGAAACACAGTCCCAACTCTTCTACCCTATATCATGATATATGGTACCAACAATGGAGTTATCAAGAAATATCCCCTGTCTTCAAAGGGAATATATACAGTAGTGCAGAAAAGAGAATGACTGCCTGCTCCTATAAACCAAAGGGAGTTAAAGAAAAGGTTGGCATGAACAAAGACGGGAATGGGAAGGAATTTTTCCCTTTATTTTCTATTCTTACTCTCTCCTGTATTTTCTGAATCTACATTTTTGTTTTCATTTTTCAACTATCCTTATCTCCTTAACAAATAAAAATAGTCATATTTAGTGAATTTATAGGACAGTTGAGATTTTTAAAGAAAGAATTTTAGAACCATAATAACCACAAAGTTACAGTAATAAACATCACAAGGTATGGCACAAACTGGAAACAAAACGAAATCAAAGTAGAGTTTAGAAATACAGATGGAATATGAATTTATGAGTCATTAAAAATAGTTTGGGACACATTCTGTCAAGATGACATTACCAAGTACATACTTTTATCTCCTACAAAAAGGTCTTTGGTTCTTTTCCAACCATAAATAATAAAAAAATTAAAAATTAAAAGATAAGTGAATTCTTGGTGGCCCAGAGCTAGAATTAAGCTTTTAATGTTTTCTCTTTTCTCTTCTTTCTGAGCAACTGCCTTAAATATAAGTATTTCTAGGCAGACAAAGCCTGGATTTGTCCATGTGAGCCGGAGTTACTTGTCCTGGTAAAGAGAAGGATTGCAGCCTTGGTTTGCAAATTTAAACATAATTAACTGTAATGAACAGATAAGAATAAGGAGCTACAATTGGAGATTAAAAAATAGGATTGTTGTGTCATAGTGTAGCTGTATCTCAGCTATTTCTAAAAGATACAGTAAGTTTTAATTCTTGAGGAAAAGCAGGTGGCCAGCGGGTCAGTAAATGACTTCATGATGGACATTGGCTAACTTGCCAAATACTGTGTTAAGTCACAAAAATGGTTTTACATTGGGCTAATCCAATGGTTTTTAAAAGAATGGGGTGAAACTCCTTAACAATTCTTATTTGGAAACATCATTTCTGACATTATCTTGTGTTTGGAAGATGAAAGAAGACAATGCAAAATATTAAGTCTTTCAAATTATATACTCTTTGCCCACATGAATAAACAGGTATCATTCTTCATGGCTCCATGGCCCTGTATCATCTGTGACTTGCAAAAAGTTGTTAAGCTTCTCCATGCTGCCGACCTACTGAGGTTATTCTTTTGCAAAGAATAAAAATATGATTCTTTCACAAGGGGAAAAAGTATGAAATGAATAAGAGATGACTCTAGTATAATATAATTTCACTTATAGAATGAGAAGGAATAGGAATCTTAACAATTATAAAATTGCTTATAATGGCATCGTCATATGAGGTGCTTTCACGTTTGGAGATGTTCTTCATTATTTACTTCTATGCTTGTTACAGGTGCAACATGGACTAAGTATCTTCCCAGTATGTGTTTTATTTCTTCCTGTAGATTGTAAAGGAGGCAAAAATTAGGTGCTTCCTCAAACTTTGAAATAACATTTCTCTATATAGGCCAAATGCCTGCAGCTATAGCCCTGTGGTATCCGATCCCATCAGATCTCGGAAGCTAAGCAGGGTGGGGCCTGGTTAGTACCTGGATGGGAGACCGCCTGGGAACACCAGAAGCTGTAGGCTGGGAGAAGGACCTGGCAACCCCCTCCCAAAAATCAATCTGCCATTGAAAACCCTATGAAGAAGAGAGAAGCACTGACAATAGTGTTTCCCCTGTTGTACAGAGGGTCGCTATGAGTCGGATACCGACTCGACGGCATCTAACAATGACAACAACAACAACATATAGGCCAAATGTAGAATTAATAAATTGCAGGGCAGAGAAGAAAACTATATAAACATCCTCTAGAAACAAATGGCTCCCTGGCTGGAAAAAACTGACTGTAACTTGATTGGATATGTCAGTGTGATAAAAGAAAAACATCACTATTAGAGGGAAATCACTGTATTCTTCACGATTCAGCACAGGAGACTGATATTACTACTAAAGCTCCTTCATTTCAGAACATACACCCATGACTGTGATCAGGAGTCAAATTCTTCTACTATTGCAACTAGATCTCAAGGCAGGAGACTGGATTCTGGGACTTTGTTGTTTGCCAGCTGAAAATAGCCAAAAGCATCAGCAAATAAAAAGGGCCTTAGTTTCCTGTTTCTCCAATCTACTTCAATTCCAGAATACCTGGTTATGCAGGAGAGTGGGAGCTGTAATGTTTACCTTTCAAACTTCTGCAGGGCAGCAGGCCCACTAGGAGGTGAGAGTTGACGCTCAGAGCCAGACCATGATGTCAGCTACAGTCATAAAATACCCTCCAAGCATCATAAAGATGCTGAAATTACCTTAGCTTGATTTTTTTTTCAACATTTATAACGAAGAACTCTCTCTGATGGATTCGAAGCCCACCAGACAACCTTTGATTATAGATTTACTTCTCGTACACCTTGCCCATTGAGAAAGAATGCACTAGCCAGAGGCTCCTAGTTCTTAGAGGATTTATATTTCACATTTTACTTGCTGTATCTTCTCAGTGTTGAGATACTGAGTGTAGTATGTACTATATATTTTAAAAGAACCTGAAAGGAAATAAATACCACCATATTAAAAAGGTTTCTCTATTGTAAGAAATACCTTCATTTCAAAAATGTTGAAATTTTTTTGTTGTTGTTAGTTACTGTCAAGACAGGTCTGACTCTTAGTAACCCTATGCACGACAGAAAGAAACACTCCCCAACACTGTGCCATGTACACGATATATTTTTATGTTTAAGCCCATTGTTGCAGACACCGTGTCAATCTATCTAGTTGAAGTCTTCCTTTTTGTCTTTGACCCGCCACTCTCCCAAACATGATGTACTTCTCTAGGGAGTGGTCCCTCCTGACAACATGCACAAAGAAGTTACATTTAGCAATAGGAAATATTGTATTCAATTTTCATTCTTTAAGGTTAACTAAATCTATTCTGTGAAAAAAGTCAATCTGGCCAGGCACGGTGGCACTCGCCTGTAATCCCAGTGGCTTGGGAGGCAGAGGCAGGAGGATTGCAAGTTCGAGACCAGAGGCAGTCTGCATGACTTAGCGAGACCCTGTCTCAAAAAAAAAAAAAAAAAAAAAAAAAAAGGGCTGGGAGTCCAGCACTTGCAGAGCATGCAAGCGTGAGGCCCTGGGTTCAACCCCCAATACCGCAAAAAGAAAGAAAGGAAGGAAGGAAGGAAGGAAGGAAGGAAGGAAGAGAGAGAGAGAGAGAAAGAAAGCCCATGTGTAATGTGTTCATGTATTGTGGTATCTAAGCTAACCCAGACAAAGGCCATGCTCTGGCATGTGTTTCCTGGAGCAGGACAATAGTACCCTAAGCAGATCCCTTTTGGTGACCAGCACATCATGAGAAAATAGCATCTCTTTCTGGCCTTTTGTCTACATTATATGGTCCATTCAGTGTTGGATATTCACTTATACAGTGAAGTTTTGTTGTTGTTAGGTGCCGTCGAGTCATGTCCCAACTCATAGTGACCCTCGTAGGGTTTTCAATGGCAGATTGTTTCAGGATTGCCTTGGGAGTGGGTTGCCACGTCCTTCTCCTATTTTTGCGGTGCTGGGAATTGAACTCGGGACCTCAGAGACTGCAGAGCGGTGCTCTACCAACTAAGCTAAATCCCAGGCCACAGTGAAGTTTTAGTGAGGGCAAAAGTCAAATCAAATTCAGATCCTTCCTGCCTCACAGAAAGATAAATAATGTACCCTTATAGGCTATAGATGCAGCATTATTCTTAATCTTTGTTCCTTTACTGTGTCACATGCATCTTGGGCAATGATTATCAATAGTACATGAGGTGCCATTAATAAATAACTGACTAAATGATGTAAATGATCAGAACTTTATGATCTACCTATTTAGGACAATTACCTACCACCACTCTCACCTGTGGTTATTTACCAAGAATCCAGCAATTAGAAGTTTGGAGGTCAGATAAAAACAAAATAAAAGTGAATCGTCCATATTCAGGCTTAATAACCTAGAAAATATGATGGAAGTGACTGCAAAGCTGTTGTTATATGTGCCTATGTACATGTTCTTTCATTAATAAATGGGAAGTTGTGAATTCAAATCCAAGCCTTTCCTTTCCTATTCATATGACTTTTGGCAAATTATTGATGTCACTGAATCCCTTTCTTCACCATAAAATAGAGAAAGTAATCACTACCTCATAGGGGTTTTGTCAAGATGAACACAAAGTACTATAGGTAGAAGGCTTATCACAGAGCTTAACAATAGAATATGTTTAAAATAGAGTATTATTGCTATAATTATTAATAAGCATATAATTGCTTGAGAAGATAGCTGACATAGCACAACATGAGCAAATGACAAATAGCACGAGTGGAAGAAAACATGTAGCCATGGATGCTTAAGTGAACTCCACCTTGGCCACGGATATGAGTTTAACAAAGAATTTCTTAAAGTGGCCTGAGATGGCTTTGTATGTGGGCAGGAGGAAGATATCCAGGCATGTAAGAAATATGTACAGCAGCAACAATTTTTGTTAGGGTCCTTAAAATGAGCAACCACCACACTGTAAATAATTATTACATCTTCTATGAATCAGCTATCAGAAAGCCTTTGCTGTCCTGGTCCTATTTAAATCTGTCTGGTAGAAACCAGGGGATTTCCACTGGCATTTGCATTTGGTTTTATGGTCTCAGACCAGGCTTAAGTGCAAATACCACATACCTTAAAGAATTTATCACAGCTTTATTTACACATCTTATGTTTTTTCTTCTAATTGTGATACCACTTGAAAAAACTGCATTCTTGCAGGTATTATTTTTCAAAGACAAATTCATAATAGGGCTGACAAATACCTGTAAATGAGCCAGATAAAAGAAGACCAAGAAAAAAAACAGGCGCATTGAATAAAATCTTTATAAAAGCCAAGTGTGGTGGAGCACACCTATAATCCTAGCACTCAGGAGGCTGAGGCAGGAGGATCAATGTGAGTTCCAGGCTAGCCTTGGCTATACACTGAGACCCTGTCTCAAAAAAACAAAAAACACATGCATACATAAATTTTAAAAAATCTTCATAAAACTCTGAGACATATGAGTCAGGGGGTGACAGATACTAGTATAAAAGAGAAGCCAAATCTCTCAAATTCATCCAGTCTCCCTCAGCCAAACTGACTGCTTCCTATTCCTTGACTATCTTTTGATGGAGGAAAGTGTGAGGCTGGCCCTAGTGGAGGAGAGATAGTCTTTTATCAGATGAGTCAGATAAAGGAAGTGTCTTTATGGCCTACAAACCTGTGAGGACATTTCTGTGTGACCTTTTCACTGTTCCATGCCTCATCTCAGCTAATACTGCTAATGGAATGATTCTTAGTTCTACACTTTTAGCTGACTGTCACTTGAGCTGCTATTTCATATGTCCAGCTGCCTAAAAAACTCTCAGACTTGGAGTTCTCTCTATATCTCAACACCCCAAAAGTAAAAACACACCAACTATAAAATCACTAGCCTTCCCCCACGAAGAGTGAATTTTTATTATTTTATTCTCCCAATTCCACCACTTCTATCCTAAACTCCTCCATTCCTTCAGTAACTCAGGCTGATGCCTTCCCAGTCATCTTTTGTTTCCCTAGTCCTTGCCAGCCATGATGAGTCAGTATTCACCAAGTCTTTAGCCTGGATGTCTTCTAAACCCATCATTACCTGTCTCTCTCTCTCTCTCTCCCTTTCTCTCTCCCTCTCTCTCTCTCTCTCTCTCTCTCTCTCTCTCTCTCTCTCTCTCTCTTTTTGGTGACACCCCACTTTAAGCTCTCCTTGCTTCTTAATCAGAATTTTGTAATTGGCTCATAACTAGTTTCTTTTCCTCTTATATGTTTCTCTTTGATCCAACTCAACTATCTTCACTCTACTATAAAATCAATTAATCAATCAATAAAACCCTTATTATGCTTTAAAATGTGCACATACCTCTGCCTAGCAATTAATTAGAAACTGGATAATCCAACAGTGAATACTTTCTATTATCTGGTCTGTTATTTTTCTAGGCATTTATCTTCCACGAGTTCTGCATTCTTATCTAAGTTCCATCCAAACTGATCATAAATACCTATTATCAACCTTGCTGTTTGGGTATTCTACTGCAATGGTTGTTTTACTCTGGTTTCTAGAATTTTGCCAATGGATGAAACTCTGTTCTCCCACGATGGTAACCACTTTGGTTGTACACTCTTTATTGGCTGATTCCTTTCCTTACCTCATTTACCAGCGGGATTTTCTCCATTTCCTCTGATAGACTGATAGCATCAAAGGTCTCAGGTGACCTTGCCATTTTTCTCACTATAGAGGCAGAATATATTTTCTCACCTTTAGAATATGAGCTGGATCTAAGTAGCAACCAAGAGGATATACCTTGTGGACTTCTAATTTCTTGAAGCCCAAGGCACCTGAGGCCCCAGTCCGCAGTTGCTAGGATCAAAATTTCATCACTGCATCCATTCTGGGGCAATACTTCCTGCAGACTTGTCCCAGCCAATGACTTTGCCAACTTTAGCTTGAAGTCTGTTCAGTGACTTCCTACAGCATTTTCAGATTGCAGAACAGTCTAGAATGCTTCCATCCACCTCCCCTTCCCTCTCTTATTCAGTTGGAGTCAGACTTGCCTCATGGTATCAGGATCATCCCATCCTTTCCAGCCTTTCTTCTCATTTTCTCTCACAGCTGTTTCACATAACCAAATCCTAAGAAGTTTAGTCCAAGTCCTGGCCCTCTTGGCATCTACTTCTTGGGCTCTGTGACTTATCTGAGATAGTATCAAACATGACAAAAGCAAAGGATCTAAAAGGCACTGGTATACTTTTGCTTGCATTTGCCATTCTATTCATAGGAAAGACATGCCCTGTACCTGCTCCCAGAAAAAGATGGAGAGACACATAGAGAACAGTAGAATCACCCAGTCACAACATCTGAAGCCTTCCTGGATCAAGTGGGAGATAGGTGACCCCCGGATGGTGAGAGTCAAGCCAAGATCAACGGAGTCTGGCTCAAAGCAGCACAATGCTACAGACTGCTGAGCTAAAGGAAATTTTGTTGTTATAATACTCTCATTCAGCAGTGGTTGCTTGTTCCTCAGCATTATTTTGTCAATAGAAAGTGATAAACCTCTCAAATAAACTATTTGCCCTCAACTCTTTATCAGGAGGAACCTAAACTAAGACAATATGTAAATACACTTTGTTTTCTGTTGTGAGATATGCACTCAGCAGTTTAGAGCTGAAGACTTATCCTCACTTTCTAAGAACCATGAACTGAGGAATAGAACCTGGAACTCCACATAGGACCAAAGATGAAGGGGATAGAAGGAGAGATTTAACACAAAACTTTCTGTTTGATTACCTGGATCCTTGACTTTAGAAGATGGTCATAGAATACTCTTGATTAGAAAGGCATCTTGTCAATGAATCATTGAGCCTTTTCCCAGGCTAATCTGAGTGGCCTTGGGGTTTAGAGGAAGAGATGTTTTTTCCCTTCCTGTTAAAGATGCACGAGAAAACTGGATCTAGTAACACATCTTTAAAGAAACTGTTCATCTGGGCCAAATGGATGAGCCATGCCAACTAGACAGATTTCTGTTGATTGTCACAAACATCTGGCTAAAATGATTCCATAGAAAACCAAGTAAAGTTAGTCTACTTACAAAGACATTTGCTTTCCTACAAGCATATGAACAAGCAGAGTACAAATAAAGCAGCCCAGCTGAGTCTGTCAGTAGAACAGTGAAAATGGTCCAGAGGAAATTGCTACTCAGCCCTTTTGCCTAGAGCCACCAATCATAGCTATTTTAAAGCTGCACCCATAGAACTAGAGCATTCATCACTGTGCATCTTTAGATCAGGACAGATACCTGTGCATTTGCTATTTATACTCCCCATCTCAGTGCTGGGCATATAGTAGGCACTTTACACATATTTCAACATGTAAGTAAGTATTTCATGACCACTTCCTAGATTCAACAGTTTTCTGGGGGCAAAAAAAAAAAAATCCACATTAAAAAAACTGTTAATGTTGCTATCCTTAGAAGTCTATGTTATTGTAGCAATCCTGACTCAACCATTTACAAACAGAATGGCTTCAATCTCTCTGTGACTCAATTTCCTCTTCTAAAAATTAGAGGTAATAATAACACTAACTCATAGGGTTGTTACTGTATAAAAGGCAATTAAAATACGTCAAGTGCTTCAAACAGTGACTGGCATTTGTTAAGTGGTTTATTAGTGTTACCTAATAGAGTTTATAATAGGAGTCGAAGAAAGTAACAAGACAATCAATCTACATCATCCAGCAAGATATCATAAACCTCAATTAAAAAGTGGGTATTAGAGAACAATAGTAACAACATCACTAAAACTTTCCCATATTTAAATGAATAGTAGGTCTTAATTATTGGTCTATAGCCCACAGTATAAAATATTTTACTGGAACTTGTCTCCAGTGATGAAGCCACGTAAATAACTAAAACTATTAAGAGATTTGAATCCCTTGAGAAATAGTGAAACATTAGGGTTATTTTAGATATCTGAGTTGCAATATATTTTAAATATTCCTTCTTTTAAAGAAACTGTTTTGAAACACACTCTTTTCCTAAGTTCAGAGATACCCACCAAAGAGAGTTGACTGTTAGTTATTAGGCGCACTTGCCTTTTGCTGGGGATCACCTAAACTCTGTGGCTGGTGGGTGGCTTCCTGTCTGTGTTTGGTTTGAACCAGTTCCAGGGCTTGTGGTTTTGGCCAGGCTCATACTTTGTATTATCATCCTACTGTGTATTTAATGATGGTGTTGATTTTCCAGCTGGGCATATGACTCTTGCATTTCTCAGAGGGACTTCTGGGAATCTTTCATGTTCCGATTTGCATGTTCTTTCTCTTTTCACTCTCACATCCAGGAAGCCTAATCTTTAAGCTCATATTTTCCTTCAGCGCAAAGGGAAAAACACATTTTGAGTACGGGAATCATAGAATTGTTAGATAGGATAGTCAATTATGCTAAAGTAACTAAGAAAAGATATAAAAAGAGTAATTTATTTTTCTTACCAAGATAAAAAGTAACACAATAACTGACAAATGTGAATTTGTCATGGTACTAAACCAGAAGAAAGTTAGCAAGTTATGAATGTGAAATTGCTAGAGAGGTATGGAGGAGACTGCTTTTGTCCTGTGGCCTCCTTGCACCTTAAAAAGGGTCTCTCCATGACCAACATTATAGATGTGTTTTTCAAATTTATAATTCAGTTCTCCATTAAAAACCCTTTGGAAGGGGATAACCTGTTAGGCCAAGATGCTCTCTAGGCATCATTTGTACCTTACTATCAGTGGTTACATCCATCACTCTGCTCCCTCTTTGTCATTTCATCTTGATACCTAGATGAAAGTGCCATTTGATGATGAAATGGGCAGGAGTCTGAAATCTTCAAAAGCCATTTCCTTTACTCAGTAAGAATATGTTGCAAACTCATTTCCTACCAGGTACTGTACAAGTCAGTAGAAATGCAGATTTGAACAAGACAGACATGCTCAAAACTTCCAAGAAATTGTGTGAGGACAGGGCCAGACATATAATGAAATAATTTTGTACTATTGCCCTCAAAATTCTTTGAGATATATTTTTTACCACTTTACACGTCAGTGGGGTTTTGTTCAGAGCCCTTAGACTGGTGGGTGGAGCAACATTACTCAAACCTCATCTCTAGTTTCTGCAAGGTGGGATCATGTTGGTAAGGACTCTCACTTCACAACGCTACTGAAAGAACATAAAACAAAGCACAATCCCTTATTTGCCTCCCATTTCTACATGTTTCAGAGGAAATCCCAGCTTCTCAGAACCATTTATATTTAGCAAGAAGGTAGACACTGTGGGCTGTGTAGGTGAGACAGGAAGTGTGTAGCCCAGTGCAAGGAGCACTGTATCTCCCATTCAGACTCTTCCAGTTCTGTCTTGTTCATTTGGGAACTACTCAATGCCTTGCCTGTTTGTTATTAATTTCTTTATTATGAGGAAAACCATGACAATTGCTACCAAAATTTTGAATTCTCTGAAGAGGTAAAGAATGTTGAGGGATTTTAGGTTGAGTGTCTTCAGCTGATGCAGTTGAATAGTTGTATATATTATTTATCTGATCATCCTACATGAAAAAATTTCTGACTGTGCTAAACATAACATTTTTGCCTAAAAGAGGACTTGGCTGCTCAAATGTCTCAAATTGCCTTGCAAGGCATATTGGGCTCAGAGAATGCCTACCTACTTGATTTTACCAAGATAATCTCTGTGATATCAAAATCTTAGAGTCATTATTTGTCCCCTGCTTGACAGTGCTTAGGTCAGTAGGGTTGATAAAAAGAACACACACACACACACACACACACACACACACACACACACACACACACATATGTTTTAAGGAAGAAGCCAATGTTTGTTTAGCACATTGTTACTTATAGGGCCCTTACTACAAACCTGTAATTTTGGTAATACTTCCATCTTATTAAGACTGAAACTCAGGAAAATAATATAGCATACACACTTATTTTAGGGTTAAAGTGACTCTGGGCTAAGAATGTCCTGAGCAGTAAACTCTCAAGTGAAAAAAATATGGAAATTATTTATATCTAGTAAATATGGAAGTTTATATTTAGGAAACCCTAAAATATAAAAATCTGAATTCAAATTAGTGGGATGGTTGTTCTACTTCATAAAAACACTCTTTTTCATAAATAATTATGTGGTTCTTCATTAAATAGTAAGTATCTGGAATGTTAAATATGATTCTACTACTCAAAATTTCATTTACCCATAATAGAATTGATAAAATTCCTACTGGGCAAGGTGAGTTACCATGATTAGCAAAAGAAGTAGTGCATGAATGAGATTTACTACTTGGAAAGTCAGTTAGTGACCTAGGTTTATATTAATCAGTTCCCAACATTTAAAATAGAAAACCCTGACACTAAAAGCTATACCAAGGTACTGGATAAAAACACTGACTACTAGCACAAGACTGATTAAAAGTGCCACAAGGATGGACATTTTAAATAACTCTATGTCAAAGGAATAGGATAAAGATGCACAGCTTGCAAGGAGAGGGACTGTTCCTAAGCTGGTAAAGGAGGAGTCACGGTGGAGGTGAGCTCCCAGCCCTATGTACTACAGCCTATGACTCATAAATCTCAAGTGTACTCACCTGTGGGCTCTGGGTGACATGGTGGAACCCTGAGGAGAGAGTGAGGTCACAGTGTGGATTTTGTTAGCTCACCCTCCCAGGTTTCCAAGGAAACCTCTGCTAAAATCAGGTCACTGACTCTTAGGAGTCTTGGAAAATCGCTAGGACTAAGTACATGCCTTATGCCTGCAGACCTAATACCTTATGGCCTCCCTTTTTGTGTGGCCTTTGTGTGTTCTGCTCTACTCTCCACCAGCTTAGTCCAGGGGAGCCATATGAGCCAGGGGCCCTCCACCCTTAAATGCTACTGGCTTCCTGAGGGAAATCTCTTCTGATGTCACCATCTCAAGCAGCTACACTGTCCTCACTAGAAAAACTAAACTGTGTGATTCCTACTTCTTTAGAATGAGACTTTGAGAAACTGAAGTCCATCTCTAAAAAGGCATCTATAATTGGAGATGATGATAACAAAGGCAGAACTCCAGATCTACCATCTTAAAGCCACAATAGATGAATGCTAGAAGAACATTCTTCATGAATTCTTCATACAGTTTTCAGATTTTCATTAAATGCTTCCCATTAAGTTCAATGCCTGAAGCCAGACCACTGTGGCATCTGATCCCAACAGATCTTGGAAGCTAAGCAGGGTCTGGCCTGGTTAGTATTTGGATTGGAGACCGCCTGGGAACACCAGGTGCTGTAGGCTTGGGAGAAGGACCTGGCAACCCGCTGTCCCAAAAATCTATCCACCATTGAAAACCCTATGAATAGCAGGAGAAGCACTGACAATAGTGTCTCACCTGTTGTATGTAGGGTCACTTTGAGTTGGACACCGACTCGACAACACCTAACAACAACAACAAATTTTCAGAACTAAGGATTCAAAGTCTAGGAGATATGTAGTCCCATCAAAAGAATGTTTCATTCTCCACTTACACACAATTTATTCATTAAACTAGAAATGGTAAATATATTTGAATTCATGTATCATTTCTGACCAGTTGGAAGTGACTTCTTAGAACATCATGGTGAGGATTTTGAGGAGGCATCTACACTTCAGAGAAAAGTAGCTTCATCTCAGTGCCAATCAACTATTGTTTCTGCAATGATCTGACACACTAAGGACCTTGTTCTCAAGGTTGTGAGGAGATGAATGAAGGGTAAGAAAAGCAATTTGCACATTTTGCTCTATGATTTAAGAATATCTCAAAGTGAATGATAACTTAGATAATGGTGGTAACCATTACAGTGCCCCACAAAACAACCCCTAGTGTTTTTCCTCTATGAAATGTGGTAGAAGCAGACAGGGAAAAGTTAGAATATATTAAGTCTGCCTTTCAGGCAGTGTAATAGATGAGGCAGATAAAATTTCAGCAAAACAAACAAAAAATCGTTGTTGCCTTCATCCTCCCCTCCCACATTATGGAATCTATGAGTTTATTCTGGGTAGTGATTTTCTTGAACATGAAACCTCCATAGCAAAATAAACATTTAATGACACTATGTGTCAGGCACTACGCTAAATATCTTTACATGTATTTTACTAATTCAACTCCTCAAGTAAGTCTGTGATAGGAGTGCTATTAATCCCATTTGACAGATGAAAGAAACTGAGATCCAGAGAATTAAGGTGATTTGTGCATAGCCCAAAGCTAAGTGGCAGAAGTGGGCTATGGATACAGGCAGTCTGCCTTCCAGTCCTGCTATACCACATACTAATCTGGATGATTCTACCTTTGAGGAGCAGCAACTCAATGCAGCTTCAAACTGGAGGGCACAATGCATATAGCACCTTCTAGAGAATTCAGTTGGTTTATTTTGTTCTAAATAGAGGATAATCAGTATCATTTTTCATCCTAGCTATCTCTTGTTTTCTATTTCTTTATTGTCAAATATATTTCTGAATTTCTACCATGTACATGGCATGATGCAGAAAACGAAGGACCTATAAGAATAAAGAACAATATAATACAAATTTGACATTTATTTGGCATTAATTAGCATCTTTTTCCCTTTCTGTCTAGAACTCACAACCAAGGAAAATAGCTGGCAGTAGACTCCATTTGCTGCTATAGAGGCTTGGGAATAACTGCAATGTCATTGTCTAACTTCACCTGTGACTGAGTGGAGAAAGGTCAAAATTAGAGATAAGGAATGGAAAAAAATTGACTCCTGCATTTTTAAAGATAAGTTTTATGTGGCAATAATCATGAATTTGTTTGGAGAAGTTTTTCCTTTATTTAACAGTAGATTTTATTTTTTTCTGAAAATGTATATGCTGTATCCATGAAGTATTATGGATCACATTTCATTTTAACAGATTATTTCTTTTTTAAGTAAATTTTAAATATGTTCTATTCATAATGATTTCTTCTTTTTCAGTGAAAGAAAATAAGGAAAAGATACTAGACTTCTTAAGATTCCAAAAATAAAAGTAAAACATATGTAAAAGTAAACTCAACAAGCAATTAACTGTAATCTGATAAATTATACATTTAAATTTATAATAAATCCCTTAGTACAATAAAGGCAAATCATCAAAACATGGTAGTAATGGAAATTTTTTTTCATGAGAAGAGAAAACTGAATCTTGTGGCTTTACCTTAATATTCATCTGCTTAAACCAATGTCCATCTACTCTAGGATTCTCACCTTGTCACTACCAGCAGTGCATTGGATGAAGAAATTATTCATTCCCTTTCATCCTCTGGCAGGCATGTGGATATCCCTGTTTCACTTAATATGTTACTGCAGAAAAAAGACAAAACATTAATGTCTAGAGGACTTGATTGAAGCTTGGGAAACTACAAGTGTAAATAAATTTAAAATCTTGAAGAAAAATTTATGGTATGTAAAAGACTACTTAAGATATATATCATGGAAAAACTCAAAGGTTTTCGTTCTTCTATTGCTATATACAAAAATGAGAGGAAAACATGGCAACCCACTACCAAAGCAATCCTGAAACCATCAGCCATGGAAAATTCTATGAGTAGCAGAGAAGCACTGACATAGTGCTAGGGATGGCACAGTGTTGGAGAGTGTTTCATTCTGTTGTACATAGGGTCGCTATGAGTAGGACCCAACTCAACAGCACCTAACAACAACAACATTATTATATGAAAAAAGAATTAAAAACTAAATGAAACAAATCAGCTCAGGAAACTACAAAACAACTGCTGACCTCTTGCTTTTATTAGTACAATAGTGAGCCAGACACTGTCAAGGGCCTTCTTAAAAACTTATTAGATTAAATGTAAATTTCAACACAACTTTTAATGCACTGTTGGCCTGGCTAAAAAGTAAGGAAATCTCCAAAAGTAACATCAAAATAGAAAACCGAACGAAATAAACACAATACAAGGTGGGAGGGTTGGGGGAAGTACACTAAAACCATAGTGGAAAGCTTTAAATACCAAGCACAGCAGGAAAATAGACTGCAAAGCTTGGTTTTCCCAGTGCACAAGAACATATATGAGCTCTGTTGCTAGTAAGTCTTGGGTCCCTGAAATGTGGAGAAAATAATTGTCATATAGTATTGTGCTCCCAGGAAGTGAACATTTGCTACTTCTATGTAGAAACTGGGCTGGGATTTAGCTCAGTTGGTTGAGTGCTGCTCTGCAGTCTGTGAGGTCCCAAGTTCAATTCCCAGCATCACAAAAATGGGAGAAGGACACAGCAATCCACTCCCAAGACAATCCTGAAATAATCAGCCATTGAAAACCCTGAAAGAGTCGCTATGAGTTGGGCATGACTCGATGGCACCCAACAACAACAACAACAACATAAAAACTGGTTCTTTGTACAAATTTTTTCTACAGGAAACCATATTAATTTAAGCTCTCATAATACAACAAATTAAAACTTCTGAAAAACACACATACACATACTCGAAAAAAATTCATCATAACCAAGAGAATGTAAAAACAACAGAAAACATATTGAGCCCCAAGGACTTATGATGTTAAAGTTTTCAGGCACAAAATATAAAATAGTTAATAAAAATAAGAAGAAGTGTTGTCGTTGTTAGGTGCTATCAAGTCAGGCCCAAATCATCATGGCCCTATGTACAACAGAAAGAAGCACTGACACTGTGCCATGACCAGCACTATTATAAAAGCTAATCTAAGAAAATGGCCAAGAAAATTTGAAAATAAGCAACAGTAATTTAGTAGCTTTAGCAATGAAAAATATTATCACTGAAATTAAAAATATGATGATTTAAATAGCAAAATAGACCTTACTGAAAAAGGACTCATTGAACCTGAAGGTATATATCTTCAGAATTTAGCATGTAGAAAAAAGAAGATGAAATGCATAAGGAGAGGACTTGAGAAGATGTAGGAGATAAAGGAGAGTCAAACATAATTCTAGCTGGAATCCCAAGAGAAAAAAGGAAAATATTAAGAGCCGGAAAATTTGAAAATTAGCTGAAAGTATTCCAGTACTAATGACAGACACAAATTCATACATTTAGGAAGAGTAGCTTATTATCCAATGAGACAAATAAAAATAAATCTATATTTCTATGTACCGTGATGAGCACCAAAGACAGAGATGATATTAACAAATAAAACAAGAAAGCATATATTCCTCTTAAAATTAATTCAGAGGAAATTGAATAATCCTAAAATTATTTAAAAAAATCTTTCCACAGAAAGCATCAATCCAAGATACTTTTATAGATGTGTTTTATCCAATTTCATATGACAAGGCATTTCACTCCTTTTACTTTTCTAGTGTTTAAAAGTCTGCAGTTGTAGCCCTGTGGCATCCGATCCCATCAGATCTCGGAAGCAAAGCATGGTCAGGCCTGGTTAGTACTTGGATGGGAGACTACCTGGGAACACCAAGTGCTGTAGGTTTGGGAGACAGACCTGGCAACCCACTCCCAAAAATCAATCCGCCATAGAAAACCCTATGAACAGCAGAGAAGCACTGACAATAGTGTTTCGCCTGTTGTACGTAGGGTCTCTATGAGTCGGATACCTACTGGACAGCACCCAACAACAACAACAACAACAACAACAACAACAACAAGTGCATAAAAATGAGGGAATGCTCCTCAAGTCATCTAAAGAAGTTGTTACCACCATGATACTAAAACAAAAATCGGCCAAAGGCACAAAAGGAAAAATTACTTGGTTATTTCACCCATGAAAAGTGATGTAAAACTCCTTAACAAAATAGAATAAAACTAAATCCAACAATGCATAAAACGTATAGTACACCATCAACAAGTTTAGTTTATCCCTAGAAAGGAGGATAGTTTAACATAAGAAAATCAACAAATGCAATTTATCACAGTAATAGATTAAAGAAGAAAACCTAAAAGATTATATAGAGGCAAGAGATGTTTAATAACTATAAATACATTTTTTACGATAAAAATTGAGAGACCTTTCTAGCAAAATGAGAATAGAAATAAACTTCCTACTATGGTCGGAGTGTTTGTCTCTCTCTGTCAAATTTCATAAATTGAAACCCAATACCCATGGTGATGGTATCAGGAGATGGGCCATTGAGATTAGATTACGAGAAGACTCTCTGGGGTAAATTAGATCATGGGATTAGTTCCTTGTGAAAGAGGCTCCAGGCAACTGCTTTGCCCCTTCCACCAAGTGAAGATTCAGTTGGAAAATGACATCATGAACAAAGAAATGGGACCTCACCAGACACTAAATCTCTAGGCACCTTGAAACCAGGCTCTCCAGCTTCCAGAATTGTGAGAAATAAATTCCTGGTTATTTATAAACTACTCGATTTTTGCCACTTCATTATAGCAGCCCAAATGGACTAAGATGCTTCCTTAAACTGTTAAGGCATATCTATTAAAAACTTTTAGAAAATATTATTGTTTGTTATATAAGAAACATTCCATTATAATACTGAAGGAGACAGAAGTGCTCACTGTTACCACTTATGTTTGGCATTGTAGTGGAGGTTATAGATAATTGAGTAAGCCCAAAAGAAAAGTTACAAAGCTTAGAAGGATGAAAACAAAACTATAATTATTCACAGATGAATGATTATCTACTTAAAATGTACAAACACACTTTAAAAATGAAGAGTTTATCAGGATGCTGAAAGCAATAACTATCATGATATTTATATAAGAATTAGAAGCAATCATATATACTAGTGACTACTAATTGGAAATATTTAACTCAAAAATGCCATTCAAAAAAAAATAAGGAAACCATAAGATATATGGCAATATAGCTAACAGCAGACAAATACTGAGAAAACATTAAAAAATTTATTGAAGGGCATAAAACAAGACCTGAAAATGAGGACTATAGCTTTTTTGTGGGTACAACACCTCAATGAGGTAAAGATGGCCATTTATTGTTCATTTAATCTACAAATCCAATAAATTCTAATCAAAATACCAACAAAACTACTTCTAGAATTGGACAAGCAGACTTTCATATGTCTGTGGAAGAAATCCACAACGCCAAGGATAGCTGGCAAGTTTTTTAAACAGATTCAAAAGGACTTACTCTATTAAAAAGAAGGCTTTTTATAGAGCTACTGTAATCAAGACAGCACAGTGTGGGTTCAGAGAAAAATCAGTCAGGCAGTGAACAAGAGTAAAGACACCAGAAATAGCCCCAACATGCATATGGATATTTGGTATATGACAGAAGTAATATTTAAGATCTCTGGAGGGAAGGAGAGACTATTTTGCTGTAGGAATAAAGCCAATTCATTATCCATATGAAAAAATATTGTTGCTAGGTGCCGTCAAGACGGGTCCGACTCATAGCAACCCTATGTACAATAGACAAAACACTACCTGACACTGTGCCATGCCTGACTATTGTCAGTGCTTCTCTGTTATTCATAGGATTTTCAGTGGGTGATTGTTTTGGGAGCAAGCTGCCAGATCCTTCTCCTATATGAAAAAATAATAATAATAATATTGGATTCCAATGTATACCAATTTCAAAAGTTTTAGAGGAATTAAAAACATGAAAGGTGACAATTTAAAATATTTTTATTACCTCAGAGAAAAAGATTTTTTATACAAAACTATTTAAAATTACATAATTTAAATGTATAAAACTGTATTTAAAAATTTGTTCATTAAAAAGACACCAATAAGAGAGTTTAAAAACAAGTTACATACTAGTAGAAAATACTTGCAAATACATAACCAATGAAATCTTTCAACCAGGATAGAGTTTTTAAAAAGAAAGACCACAAATAAAATACAAAGATGAACACTGAACAGAAAAATAAGCAAGAGATACTAACATACATTTAAAGACAAGGAAAAACAAATGCTCCACAAATGTATAGAAAAAATAGTTGATCTTCAATGACTTAAATTTGAGTTTTCCTAAATACAACTTGCCAAAAAAATTAAGAAATATGACATTACAAAGTGCTCATTGAACTATGAAGGCACAGGAATGTTGTGAAGTTACCAGTGGGAGGATCATGGTTTGAAAAATGATGTGGCATTACATGTTCAAATTTAATAGATATGCTTTAGGACCCAGAAACCATCTTGAAACATCACTGCATCAGAGAAAAGCAGAAAAAAAGAAAACAAAAAAGAAATCAGGAGTTCTTTTACTCTATATGAAGGCATAGCTCAGTTGGTAGCATGCTTCTCTGCACACTGTGAGGTCCTGGGTTCGATCTCCAGCACAGCAAAGATGGGAGAAGGACCTGGCATCCCACTGTCAGAACAATCTCAAAACAATCAACCATTGAAAACCCTATGAATAGCAGAGAAGCACTGACATAGTGCCAGCTATGGCACAGTGTCAAGGAGTGTTTTGTTTTGCTGGACACAGTGGTGTTATAAGTAGGATCCAATCAAAAGCACCTAACAACAACAACAACAACAACAACAATAACAACAACAACAACAAAGAAGTATAGTTGTGTAGGACTTCTGTTAAAATCATATTTTAAATAATATGTTTTAAATTCTGGTAGAAGAAAACCTATTATTCCTTTTTAGGCATAATAACCTTCAGGGAAAGTTTTTGAAAATCAAATGGAAATTTATTTGAAATTATAATACCATCCAACAATGTAACCATTTTCTAAACAAGCATACAAAAGCAGACAGCTTTTCTACAGGTCCTCAATAACCAGCAAGAAAATTCAAGTACTATTTAGAAATCAGTTTAAGAATCAAAAAATCTTTCAAAATGTTTAACTTAAAAAACTGGGTTGACATAAATGCTACATTTTTTAGTAGAAAGAATTAATATTGCTGAGATATCATCTTTTCCTAAACTTAAAGCAATTCAAATCAGAATCACACTGTCTTAATCCAGTAAGCTTGCTTTAAATTCCCTCTGGAGATGTGAAACAATGAA
Source organism: Pedetes capensis (assembly GCA_007922755.1). Lineage (NCBI taxonomy): Eukaryota > Metazoa > Chordata > Mammalia > Rodentia > Pedetidae > Pedetes > Pedetes capensis. Next base: position 207,216 of record VMDO01000216.1, on the reverse strand, counting down.
TGACAAAAACCAAGAAAAAAATTTAAAGATAGTAATAGAGAAGGACTTGCCTTTTAATAAATTAATTAAAAGATAATAATCTGGGATTGGCCCACTAATAGACCAATGGAACAGAAATAAAGACTCCAGAAACAGAGTCTACCTTCAATGGGAGTTGTTCTCTCTGAGTCCTTTGAAATTCTTTGCTATAAATGGTGGAACTTGGATTCTAATTAAGGACATCTAACTCTAAGGCCCAAGTGATCACATACCACACAACACAGCCTCATTCCCCAAATTCAAATATGTGAGACTAGCTAGAAATACCATAGAAAATAAAATAAATCAAGAAATATTGGTCTACAAAATATTAAAATATATTACATAGGTATAGTAAATAAAATGTGATTCATATGACAGAAAACCTGGAGCAGAACCTAACATACTTTAAGTACTCAATAAGAATTTGTTGAATGAACGAATTTACCAGCCTCCTTGTGCCAAATCCATTTAGCCCCAAGGGCCAAACTAGTATTTTCCAAACATTTTAGTGTGATCAAAATTCCATGAGATAGTTCTAAAAATTCAGATCTCTTTTCTCTTGTACCATCCATAGGATGCTTATTTTGAAGGATCAAAGTAAGCAATTTTAATCTTCAAGAAGGCTTAAGTGGTTTCTGACCCACAATGTCCAACAAACACCCTAAGAGATATAAATCTAGAGAAAGAAATATGATGTCAGGAGGAGAAAGGGAATATCTAACTGGCTGGAGAGTTCCATTTCCCATTATAAATACATACATTGTTGTGCCACGTTGTAGGACACTATCTTATGTGTGTGGTTTGTGCAAGTATCCACAAGCTATTGATCAATTTGGGGGTTTCAATAAAATCAAATTTCCAGGTCTAAAACTAGACTTGGAGTCCCTTTGTAAGTTATTCATGTAACCCCCCACCTTGCTGCATACATTTTCAACCTTAGCAGCTAATAACTACTCCATCCAGGTTGGTTCCCTTTTCCCTTTTCACTGAGAGTCTTGGTTTAAAAAAAAATCAATTTTTCACTTACTCCCATGGCCTACATTTGTTTAAATATAGTGATGTATTTCCTCCTTTGCCAGCTACTTCTTTTTATCTTTAAATATCTAGTTCCAAATAAAGTAATAAACCATTTTTCCTCCACAGTCTATTCTTTGAACTTTCATCTTCTAGATTAGAAATTGTAAAGATTGAGAAATGATTACATCATTCTTTTTACTGATCTACTTGCCAAGGACCCATGACTCTCATCCTGCCATATATATATATATATATATATATATATATATATATATATACATATCATAGTTATATGAGTGACACATGATGTAGTTACTAAAAATTCAGATCTCCTTTCTCTTGCATCAATACCATTTACGTCTTACTCAATACCATTTATGTCAATTCATTCTTACTTTCCTTCTTCCCAAATGAAAATTTATTTTATTATATTTACAAGTCTTATTTTGACCCATTAATGGATCATGAAACTAATTTAGTGGATGTTGATCAAATCTTTTTTTCAAATGAAATAAAATAGGTTAAGGTGGGAAATACACTACATTGCAAGTAGGGTAAATTTCTGTTTCAATTATATATGTGTGCACATAGAATAGGGCAAACAAAGTATTTCTCATTTTGAGTCGCTGTTCAAAAATATATGACAACTTTGTATTTAATAAAGTTAAATGAGTTTTATGAGATGTAGCAATCTTCTTTTCTTTATTTCCTTTTGACTGAGTTCATATCAGATTACTAGGCTATGTATTAGTGCCTAAAATTTTTGTCTAAATAGCAACTTGACCATCTCTATTTAAAACCCATGTTTCCTTTACATGGCTCCCTCTCTGCTTCTGGAACTTCTTACTCTATTCCACAGCTCTTTCTCATGGGACTGACTTTTCTATTCTTAGTACTGAATACTCATGACAGACCATAGATGTCATATCTTCTTGGTTCCTGTGATCATATTCATTATATATATTGTCTAAAAATCAGCACAGAACTAAGAAAGCAATCACAAAAATAATAATTTTTTCACATGCTTTTGCTTCTAACTAAATCTACATAATCTCATTCATTTATAAAACTCATTAGATTTGAGGTATGAAGAAGGTTAGCTACTTAATAACTTAATAACTCAGTGGCAGAATAGAGCGTCAAGTTCAGGCAAGCATCCAGGAAGATGTTTATAGTGCTTTCCTCGGGATGACCTGTTGGCTTATTGGTTTTTGCAAAGACCTGGAGTTACAAGTGGAAGAAGGGCTAATTCTCACAGGAAACTGATAACTACATGACTTATTTTACTTCTGACTTTCTCAGGTAAAAATAAGTTTTCCACATTTGACCTAAAGATCTTCTAACAGGAATGCAATGGAATGCTCCACTAGGAACTAACTTTGGCCTACCTGTGATTAATGTGTGATTGCTATTCAATACCTGAAATACACCAAAATTCTTGAGCTTGTCCCCTTGTTCTCTGAACTTATCTATCTGTTGCGTGCAAGAAGAAGATAAATTACTCTGTCTGATGAATGATTTTCTTGGATGATGCAACAGGTAGAAGACTTACCTAATGGATTATCTCTGGCTTTGTGTACAAGTATCTGCAAGGATGTACGGTCATGCTTTCTGTTCTTCAAACTGTAATATGTTTATGAGTGGAAAATAATGACTGTCATGTGAATCTAAGCTGGCAAAGCACCTCATTAGATTGGGTTCTCCTCTTTTCATCTGATCTGAAGCCTGAAGCAGAATTTCTTTATTAGAGACAAAAGAACTCTGACTTACACAGTTGCCAGAATGAAACACATTCATCAATGCATCAATTCATTTTTCAATGAATATTCATTGATCTTTCACTAATTACTTTCTAGTTCTAGGAGTGAATAAGACAAATTCTTGTCCCCATTGAGTGGGCTTCTGATAAGTCATATATACTGAGAATGATAATAAATTTTTAGTGCTTTTCTTTATGCTATAAATATAACACAATATCGTCCCATAAACTCTATTTCTTTACCTTTTTGTCATTGCCAGAGTATGTAAAATATTAAATTGAGGCCGACTTCTGGACCAGGGCCCCTCAGCTCATGCGTTCTCTTTGTGTAGGAGAATTTAGGAGGGAATTTTCCTGATCTGAATAAAGAGACCAGATCCTGAGGTAGGTTCCTCTCCAAAGCATAGTGAACTTAACTGATTTTGTTTGTGGCCTTCAGCTCAAAGGGAAGCACTATGTAGGTGGTTGTTGTTTTTGTTGTTGTTGTTAGGTGCCATTGAGTCAGGTCCAACTCATAGCAACCTTCCTAGGGCTTTCAATGGCTGATTGTTTCATGATTGCTTTGGAAGTGGATTGCCCCATCCTTCTCCCTGAGGATCGAACCCAGGGCCTCAGAGTACACAGAGCAGCACTCTACCAACTGAGCTGAATCCCACCACATACTCTGTATGTACTTCCCTTGAATAGTCACCTAAGTTTAAAACTGAACTTAACTTATCCCTCTTTGGCTCAGATATGTATTTTCTTTGTAACTGCCATTCTGACACCTGTACCTCTCCAGGTATTCGAGCTGGTAAGATCAAAGTTACAACATAAAAGTGGACCTTTAAAATCTCATCCTCATCTCACCTCATCCTTGACACTATTTTGTCCATGCCTGGGCCACTCTGTATTAACACAACACAGATTGATGCGTAAGATAAGTATAGGAATTGTTGTTGTTGTTGTTGTTGTTGTTGTTGTTAGGTGCTGTCAAGTCCATATCCAACTCATAGCAACCCTACATACAATAGGCAAAACACTATTCTCAGTGCTTCTCTGTTGTTCATTGAGTTTTCTATGGCGGATTGATTTTTGGGAGTGGGTTGTCGGGTCTGTCTCCCAAGCCTACAACACCTGGTGTTCCCAGGCACTCTCCCATCCAAGTACTAACCAGGCCTGACCCTGCTTAGTTTCCAAGATCTGGCAGGATTGGATGCCACAGGGGCTGCAGGCAAGTATAAGAATTAGGTCCTCTGAAATCCCTGAGGAATACCCTAAATGAACCTGTGTTTTTAGCATGAAATAAAGCATGAGCAAGTGGGATTTAATGTGAGAAAACAACTAATGTTGGAAAAATGGAGAAATGTAAATGAGTTAGAGCTATATGGCTATACATATGTATGCATATACATATACACATACATATAGATCTAGGAGGTGTGATAGAAAGATACAGTGAATGTTTAAATTTTAAAACAATTATAATAAAAGATACGTTGGCATTAATCTCCCTCAAAATACCCCCCCCTCACTTTGAACACACTTATCCCATCGTTCTTGCCAACTTCTGAAGCAGCTCTGGAAGTCCTCTTTCATGAGTGTCCTTAGTTGCACTGTTGTGGCTGCCTCAGTGTTCTCCATGTCAAAATGTTTCGTTTCATAGTCAGTCTGACTTTGGAGAAGAACTCCCAGTGCCAGATCTGGTGATTAATATGGATAGGGACACACCATAATGTTTTTATATCACAGAAATTGCCATACCAGAAGAAATATGTGACGTGGAGCATTATGATCGAGGATGAAACTAAAGAAGCAGTGGGAATATTTTAGGGAGGATTTATGGCAATGTGTCTTTTATGTTAATAACTTTTTAAATTTAAACATTCACTCTATTTGTTGATCACAACACACAAAAATAAATAAATAAATAATAAAGCAGATGTAGAAGAAGGAAATATTTAATTGCTCTTTCTAAGCTCCATGCCCTAAACCTGAAGCTATCATCAACCTACCCATTTGCAGTTCTAGTTCTTGGTGGAGGATCCACCTTTGCAGGTTCCTGATCCCATCACTGGGAATTAGACAAATACAATGAGGTGAAGGAGAGCTATCACCACCACTATCTATTGGTCTACATGTGCCTAGAAACCAGGTTAGAGGGAAGATGGTGAAAAAGTAAAATGTACTAATGTGCCTGTGTCACATTGATACACATTTTGCATGCTTCCATTAGGGACCTTGAGACACTAAAAGTGGAGGATCCACCTTTGCACGTTCCTGATCCCATCACTGGGAATTAGACAAATACAATGAGGTGAAGGAGAGCTATCACCACCACTATCTATTGGTCTACATATGCCTAGAAGAACAGGTTAGAGGGAAGATGGTGAAAAAGTAAAATGTACTAATGTGCCTGTGTCACATTGATACACATTTTGCATGCTTCCATTAGGGACCTTGAGACACACAACAAGCAAAATCTTCAAAACTAAAATTTGATTTCGAATAACATTCAACCTATTATCAGAGTTACATTTGAATTGTCCAAGTTGGTCCATTGGCATAAAGCAAGGAGTGGAAAGTCAAACCATAGTCCTAAAGACAATATTCCTCCAAAATCCAGTCATAAGAAGTAGTCCAAATGTAAGACCTGAGAAATGATTTTCTGTACTGATTCATGATATCCAAACAATAACACACCTGGACTTTGAAACCTGTACAATGCCATTGTTTGTATAGATGTTTGGAATCCAGTGGCTGTGAGTTGTTCTTATGCCAAAACCCTTTTCAATACAAATAGTTTTGGTAAAGCAAGAAATGTCACATGAAAATTGCTTTTGACCCATAGGAACTCCCACTAGCTATTGAATCTTTTAGCCAGTGGAATGCCATGAAGATTTTTTGCAACTATAGTGATTGTTCTGAATGTTATTAAGATGTATTGGTTAACAAGCTCATTCTTTTTTGTTAGCTGGAATCAACCTTGTTAGGAAATGCAACCTCACTTTCATCTAGGTCCAAAACTGACATTATACTTTGGCGTGGCCTCTGAACTAATTGCTATATATACAGGCAGTTTTTATGTTCAGCTGTACTGTGCTGAGGGAAACCATTCACTCACCAAGAACTTGTTGAACAGCCAATTGTGTGACTGGGATATAGAATAGCAAGCAAGATGGACAGGCTCACTGGATGAATTGAGCTTTCAGGTTTAGAGTAACAAAATAATAAACAAATAACAAATCAAAATGTCTGACCACAGTAAGTGCAGAGAATAGGAGTAGATGACTAAAAGACAGGGTGACTACATTTGACAAGGTGGTCAGGGAAGGTTTTTATCAGGAAATGACGTTTGAGCACATACTTGAGCCAAACATGTAAAGATTCCAAGAAAAGGGAGGAATAATTACATTTTAAGTAGAAATAAACCTTGTACATAGCTGATTTTTAAAAATGAATAAAATGTTATACAGCAACAACTGTTCCTGAGCAGAAGGATCAAGAGGAGATGAAAGATAAAAGTAAAGCAAAGACCATATTGTAGAGGCCTTCTAGGCCTTGTGAGCACTACAAAGAGTCTGGATTACAGTCTAGGAGCAGCAGGAAGCAATTGAAGCAATTTAAACAAACAATAAAAATGACATAACAGGATTTACCTATAATTGCCTGTGGAAATCATCTTTTGGAAGGGAAAGAAATAGCTCTTTGCCACTAAAACCAAACCCCCTATAACAAAACAAACAATCTAGGCTTTCCATTATTGACCTTCCCTTTAAGTCATCTCCAGCATATGTAGCTCAGTGGTAAAGCACTTGCCTAGAAAGTGTGAGGCCCTCAGTTAGATCCCCAGGACTGCAAAATGAACAAAAGAACAAATAAACAAATTAATTGTCTCCAGCATAAAGTAGTTTCTGGCATACTATATGTACAAACTTACACATATGCTGTCCACGAATGGTCACCCACTATATGCATTAATGGGCAAATATAAAAGGAGGACAACTCTTCTGGAATCTTCGTATTTCCTTCCCATAAAAGGAGTTCAAATTGTATAACTCTGAATCTCTCTTAGTATCTTTACTCATTCCATATTTAGGGAGGGGACTGACTTATCTGATGGGAAAATTTTATGGAATAACTGGTTATACTTGGCTCAACTCCAGATACTTCCCCAAAAAGTGAATCTGCCTATAGAGAGTGGATATTCTACTCTGTATCTCCATGGAAACGTATTAACTAGACTGACTCCATCCTTTTAGTCCACCTTTACTATCACTGCTATGACAAGAGGTATTTTCTTCTAGTAATCTTTTAATTATTGTGCAATTTATCATTAACATACATGCATACCATTGTACATTGCTTCCAAATCTGAGTTCAACATTAGCAAGTCCACCTGGTTAACACACCCAAAAATCCAGTTCCCCAACCTGGTCTCTATTAGGAGTAAAATAATATTTTAGCCTCCATGCCTATTATTTCTCTATTTGTTCAGAAACACAATAGGGAAAATGAGGTAATGTTTTAATTGACAGTTGGGTACACTTAAATACCTACTGAGAATATAACACTATCTAGGATTTTTGTTTGTTTGTTTGTTTGTTTATTTATGGTACTAAAGGGTTGAACCCAGGGCCTCAGCCTCCACATACTTTGCAAGTGCTCTACTACTGGGCTGTTCCCCCAGCCCAATTTATTTTTTACTTTGAGACAGAGTCTCACTAAGTTACTCAGACTGCCTCTGGCCTCAAACTTATGATTTCCTGCCACAGCCTTCCAAGTCCCTGGGATTACAGGCGTGAGCCACTGCGCACTGCTTAAGCAATCTAGGTTCTATTGAATATATATATACAAAGAAGTACACACATCATCTACACTGAGGAAATTTTTTCTATTAAAATATTAAGTCTCACTGAAAGAAAACATCTTCTCACACAGAACAGAAAACCTACACTCTACATTAAAAAAGAAAAAAAAAACTGAACAATTTGGAGTCCCCAAAACTCTACTACATGCTCTATTTACACAGAAATGGGCAATTGCACAAGGTAGAAACAGAAGAAAGAAGTAATGTAAGGAAGGCTCACCTTAAAGACACAGTATATTCTTTTTCTTCTTTGCACTGACTTGCATTTCTTCTAAGCACTGTGCTATAAATTTTCTTGTTCTGAACATTGTTTCCATCTATTTTCAACTCTGTTCTCCAGCACCCTCTTCCCTTGCCAGGCAATGGGCGAGGGCTGCTATTTTTACTTCTTTTTCTCAAAGCTCTTTTGTCCAGTGTTTGAAGGATTGTGATGTGACATATCAAAGCCTAGTCCAAATCTCAACTCAAAGAGTAGAATCCCTCCTTTGTAACTTCATACCTAACTTTTACATGGAAAAGATGAGAGATAAATAACTGAAAATAAATTCATGTGTGAAGAAAAGATCTTTGACATTAATGGTTGCTTTTCAATGAAACACACAGATCTATTCATCTTCACAATGGAAAACAAAGTTTTGAATCAGTTACTGGTTAGCACACATGAATGAACTGAAGATAAAACTGTGCTTGATTTGCCCCTATATTTTAAACATATCTTTTTAATTTTTAAAATGAAATAAAAAAACTACCTTATTGAATTTTTTACTATAATGAGGTAAATACATGCATGAAAGTGTTATGTATGAGTTCTTTGTAAAAATTTTTGTTTGACTTTTTGAACTTAACTATTTCAAGTTTCATAATGTATGCCTTGGTTAGGGTTTAGCTCAGTTGGTAGAGTGTTGCTCCCTGCTCTCTGAGGACCTGAGTTTCATCCCCAGCACTGCAAAACAGAAGGACATGGCAATCCACTCCTAAAGCAATCTCAGAACTATGAGTTGGACCCAACACTATGGTACCTAACAACAACAACAATGTGTGCAATGTGATCAAAAAATTTGAGGAATGTTTAAATTAAAAAATTTTTTATAACAAAAGACATATTGCCATTAACTCTCTTCATATGACACCCTTTTACTTGGAATACACTTAACCCATTGTTCTTGCCATTTTCTGGAGCAGTTCTAGAAGTCCTCTTTCATGAATGTCTTCGTCTTTAGTCTTATCCTCCATCATGACAACACTCTATGCCACACATCACTTATGGTGTGGCAATTTCTGTCAAATAAAAACATTATGGTGTGCAAGATATACATTTTTAATTGATTCAGGACATTGAGGCAACCATGACAGTATAACTACAGACAATAAAGAGAGAGGACTTCCAGAGCTGCTTCAGAAGTGGGAAGAACAACGGGATAAGTGTGTTTGAAGTGAGGGGGAGTATTTTGAAGAGGATTAATGGCCATGTGTCTTTTACTGTAATAAATTTTTTTAACATTAAGCATTCACTGTATCTTTGATCACACCTCATAGAACATACTTACAATACTTAATGGTACACACCTGGTTGTACTTGATCCACAGTCTAAAACCCTTCCCCAAGGATTTAGGTTACCCTGTTGGACCTGTTCCAAGTAAAATGAAATAGAAGCAATGCTAAGTATAAGTTGCTGACTTTTTTTTCTCTTCTATGATGTGTCCAGAAAGTCTTAGAAAGGATAGTCACAGCATTTTTCCTGGTAAGTACCCAGACACAACAGGTTAAGACAAGAGTAGTGTAGATATTTGAATAAAAGAGTCAAATGAATTTCCTGCCATGTCACAAGGAGTAAGTGTGCTTGCATAAACCCCTGTACAAGCCATTACCTCCACCACTGAAGTTACAACCCTTAATTCTCTAATTGTCTCCTCCTCCAAATTTTCAGAGTGAATCAACCACCTGGCAATAAGCCACACATTTGACTGACTCAAAAGTACTTCCGTAGCAGCTGCCCATATTTTTTGAGAAGGGGTGGGGTAGTTGCTATGAGTCATAAGAGAATGAGAAACAAGGGTAAGGTGAAAGGTGAAGTTGATATCCCAAATGTGTTTCACGAGGAAGAACCAAGGGGCACAAAAGACCAGTAGGCAAATTTTCTCCTAGAAACTTTTGAAAGAACTGGAAATTAAACAGAAATATAATGGTTTTTCTGTACTCCCTAAATGTCCTGCATTATCCCTCTTATACAGATACCTATACACAGGGGCAGAGAGAGAGAAAAAAATTTAACTCTCATCTCAAATCTCTGTATTGTAAATACACTTTTCTTACAATGTTCTCCATGCTTATTCTAACACACAGCCAAACAAATTCTGAGTTATTATTTGTAATTAATTAAATGAAATTAAACTTTTCTACTCTTTTCTTGGCCACTGAACAAGGCACGATGTCAGAATAACTGATTTAAACTCAAAGAGCATAGTTTGGTTCCTGATAAGAAAAAGATTTTTTAAAAATAGTTCAACAAGAATCTAATTGATTCTTTAAAATTTATAAGGTATTTTGAAATGGTACTTAATATGATCATAAATATAAGAAAAGAAACAGAGAAAATATATCAGTAGTAAATTTACACTTCCCAAAATAACATAATAAAATGAGTTCAAGTACATAACCCAGTGGATCCAGTGAGAGTTCAGAAATCATCAGATCTGATTCAGACTGGTGACATTAAGGCTCCAAGACATGAGTTCGGTAGTAGTCAAAGACACAGGTTTAGAATTTAGCCAGAAAGTCTCTTCAATATTTTAGAAAGTATTTAAAAGCCTTTTGCTGGGGTTTAGCTCAGTTGGTAGAACGCTACTCCATGCTCTTTGAGGACCCAATTTCGATCCCCAGCACCTTGAAAAATGGGAGAAGGACTTGGCAGTCCATTTCTGAAACAATTCCAAAATAATCAGCTATCTAAAGCCCCTATAACAGTCGATATGAGTCAGACCCAACTCTATGGCACCTAACAACAACAGCAAGAGCATCATGGGGACTTATGTCAAGTTAAAACATTACTTATCCAAAAGACCACGTATAGCCAAAACACTCTTAAGCTGCAAAACTAGTGCAGGTGGAATCACAATCCCTGACTTAAAACTATACTACAAGGCAGTGGTGGCAAAAATAGCTTGGTACTGGCACAAAAATAGGCCTGAAGATATGTGGAACAGAATAGAAGATCCAGAAATACCTCAATACACTTATAGCCACCTAATTTTCGACAAAGGAGCAAAGCAAGTAAACTGGAAAAAGGACAGCATCTTCAACAAATGGTGCTGGGAAACATGATCATCCACATGCAGAAAAATGAAAGCTGACCCCCATCTCTCAATATACATGAGAGTTAACTCAAAATGGATAAAAGACCTCAACATAAAACCAGAAACTTTAAAACTAATAGAAGACAAGATAGGTAATACACTCCAACATATAAGGAAAGTATTTCCTTAATAGGACTCCAATTGCTCAAGAAATTGCAACAAGAATAGATAAATAAGATTGCATGAAACTAAAAAACTTCTGTACAGCAAAGGAAACAATTAACAGAGTCAAGCAAATCCCCACTGAATGGGAAAAATTGTTCACATCCTATACATCAGATAAAGATCCAATTATCAGAATTTATAGAGAACTTAAGAAAAAAAATACCCAGGAAAACAAATAACCCAATACACAAATAGGCAAAGGATCTGAATAGACAGTTCTCAAATGAAGAGGTCCATAAAGCTGTGAAACACATGAAAAAATGTTCAGTATCCCTAGCCACTAGGGAAATGCAAATTAAAGCAACTCTGACATTTCACCTTACACCAATAAGAATGCCCAAGATCAAAAATAAATAAATAAACAAATAACAACAAATGCTGGCCATCTTGCAGAGAAAAGAGAACACTCTTACGTTGCTGGTGGAGCTGTAAGTTAGTCCAACCACTGTGGAAATCAGTATGGAGGTATCTTAAAAAACTAAAAATTGATCTACTGTATGACCCAACTATAACACTATTGGGAATTTACCCAAAGGGAGATGTGCCATCATACCACAAAGACACCTTCATCTCCATGTTCAATGCAGCACTTTTCACAATAGCAAGGATATGAATCAACCAAAGTGCCCATCAACAGAAGAATGGATAAAAAAACTGTGGTACATATACACAATGGAATACTACTCAGTAATTAAAAAAAAATGAAATAATGCCATTTGCAGTAAAATGGATGGAATTGGAGAAAATTATTTTAAGTGAACACAAGCTCAGAAAGAGAAACACCACATGTTCTCACCCATATGTGGGAGCTTAATCAAAATTATAAAAAGGAAAAAATCCTGTGCAGAAGTTTGAACATAATAATTTTAAAAAGCTAAGAATGGTATTATTATAGATGGACTAGAAAATTCATGTAACAGTACTGACAATGTAAAAAGAAAGTTCACTACAGAAAAAGTTTCTATCTTAAACAGAATTGGAACACAAGCATATATAGAAAAAATATTATCATAAAAATACAAGCAAGTGGAAGAGAAGTCTTTGGTGGGGGCCTGGGATGGGGGGGGAGGAAACGCACAAGAGGTTAAGGGAAAACTTATCTGTATAACTTTCAACAAAATGCATATATGGAAATGTCACAATGAAAAGCATGTCAGAATGAATCACATTAAGGTGTGCATTAAAAATTTCCAATAATTAAAAAAACATTACTTATAAATCAGCCACCTCATTAATGGTTTTAGTTCCCAACCAAAGTTTTGGAAAGAGCCTCCTTAACTTTAATATTTTCAAAGTTGTTGTTATCATAATCCATTGTAGATACATCCAAATTCAGCTGATTCAAGGCCTAATTGGATACTAAGTTATGGAGTAAAAATAGAAGGTCCGCTCCTGAGGAATTTATTTCATAGTGTCTGAGAAGGGATCTTATGGGAAGTGACAACTGCAGTAGCTTGTGGGCAGCACCGGCTCTCATAGCCAGCTTGCTTAGGCTGGAATCCTAGTTTTCCCTTCTCCTCTCTCTGTATCCTTAGTTTTCTACCTCTCTGTGCCTTGCTTTCCCCATCCTTAAAGTGAAGATGCAGACATCACTCACTTGGTAGTGTTGTTATGGGGATTAAGCATAAGTACTCAAAACAGTGCCAGAGACAGCAAAGGCTCATTGAAAACATACATTTCAGAAAACACGGAGGCCCAGGGAGGTCGGTGACCTTTCCCAGGATACACATAGCAGCAGAGTTAAGGTTTGAGCCCACGTGTCTGAATCCTCTAAGCTTCAAGCTCAGATTTGCCCATTATCATTTACCTGGAGCTATGTGCTGTGTGAATAATTGCCCTGTGAAATAATTGGTGAAAATTAATTTAGAACCTCTGTTCACTTGGAAAGCTTTGCTTGAAATTTAAAACAAACTATTTTTCTTTCTTTTTAAAATATAGGGGTATATAGGGTAAGTGAAATCTGAGACATTTTAACTTGTTAAAATAGAAAAAGTTGCAAGAATAGATGCCTGGAGTACTGATTTTAATACCAGGACTAATGGATTGTTCCTTCAGGACCCACTTTGCCTCTCTGGGCCTCAAACGCTATAGAGGACAGTTCTGGGGGGCCATGGTTCTGTTTATAACATAACCACACTTTCTGTCTTAGTAAATGCACAGGGCCAGAAGACAACAGAGCAATATTAACTTTAGACCACTGTCATGAGCCTCTAGGTCTCAGCAACTTGTTGCTGACTTGTGACTATTGGAGCCCCCATCTGTCACTTGCAGAGTCATCATGACCATTCTAGGTTGCCAGGCTCTTTCCTCAAAAGAATCCATCTTTTACCAAAAGCAGGAAGTTGGCTGAGACAGCGCCTAGTCAAACAAGACTGCAATTCCACTTGCTACAGGACAAGACAAGTAAGGAATAGATGTGTCGAAACACAAGTCTCAGAGGCAAGGGCACAGTGGAAAATGTCAGCTATTGCAATGGTCCATCTTCACATGACACTCAGGAGAGATAGAGGCCTTTAGTTTTCACCTGCTGGTGGTCCGAGGACATAGTCCATACAAAACCTAGCAGGAAATTGAACAGCTCTGTAAACCATCCACAGACCCTGGAGAACTCCCGTGAGTGACATATTGGGCTCTAGTCTTGAATGTGACTCATTCTTACACAAATAGTTTTCATGTAAAGAGGACAAATTAATCTATAACAAACATGTTTTATTTCCACTCACCCCACCCTATCCCAACTTCCAGAAATTCTGACCCAACCTTGAATTCTTGTGATGATTGGGTCCTCCAGGTGCAGTGATGGCTATGACAAAATCTGACTAAGACTCCAAACCTCTGCCTTGCTACCTCCAAAGTATCTACTTACACAGAAAATGTAAAAAGCTCATTACTCTATTTGTTGTAGGACACAGCTTTTCTCTAGACAAATGGAGATTTGACTTGGAAATCATATTCAGAGATAAGTCTGCCTTCAGTAACAGCTACAAATTTAACAGCAATTATCCTTTTTGAGAACCTAGTGACCAAAATCTAATATTTATCTGGTCTCTCAAGTTACCTATATAACTGATTACTAAAGGTTCTGCCAAGAACAATGACAAGGTATAAAGTTCTTGATTGTTTCTATGTGTAGAATCCAAATAAAAAGAAACAAACCCATCTCCTTAGACATACTGATGGAAATATAAGTCACTTTAAAACACCATAAAAAATGAGTGCTTATATGATTTTAAAATGAATCAAAGATTTTATGTGGTTTGTATTAATATAAAGACATATATAAAACTTTTGTTGTTATTATTGTTGTTTTTGTTACATGTCATCAAGTCAGATCCAACTCATAGCAGCCCTCAAAGGGTTTTCCATGGCTGATTGTTTCAGGATTGCTTTGGGAGTGGATTGCCATGTCTTTCTCCCAATTTTGCAGTCCCAGGAATCAAACCAAGGACCTCAGAGAGTGCAGAGCAACACTCTACCAACTGAGCCAAACCACAGCTCCTGCACATAAGTTATGTTAAATTAAAAAACACAATGGGGTATTGCTAAATGATGTGAATGTATGAATAATGACGAGAGTTAGGGACTAATTGAACATTACAGGAAGACATAATCAAACTCCACATCTTATGGATTTCTCTATAATATTTTGATTAAAAAGTACTATTTTAAGGAATGGAGATATTGTGGGCAAATACAAAGGCAAATGCCTGGAATAAGAAAGTATTATTTTTTTAGATGATCAGGATAATTAAAAATCATATATATTATAAAAGAATTCCATAGTTATAGAATTTAATGAAGATAACTGGCCTAAACAATTGTTTGACCAGTCAATTCTTTCAAAATTGTAAAGATCTGGTGCTACAAAGTTCACATTCATTTCACAAAGACTTAAGCTTGCCCTTCTAAAGTTTACAGTCTAAAAAAGATATGTTGTTGTTGTTAGGTGCCATTGAGTCAGTGTCCGACTCATAGTGACCCTACATACAACAGACAAAACATTATTATTGTGCTTCTCTGCTATTCATAGGGTTTTCAATGGCTGGTTGTTTCTTGGAAGTGAATTGCCAGGTCCTTCTACCAAGCCTACAGCACCTGGTATTCTCAGACAGTCTTCTGTCCAAGTACTAACCAGGGCCAACTCTGCTTAGCTTCCAAGATCTGATGGGATTGGATGCCATAGTGGTAGAGCTGCTGGCTGAAAAGATACAGTCAAGTTAAAAAGCAATAACATAATCACCTAGAAAGAACTATGATGTGAGAGGTGTGACAAGAGAGCTGAGAAAACATAGATGTGTCCTTTGGGTTCCACATAGCTCATCATAGAAGGAAACTCTTAATGATGGTGTAAAAGTAACTGGCAAAGAAACAACAGTTGAGAAAAGAATTATCTGGTAGATGGAAAGGCAAATATCTGAAATAAGAAAGTATTAGCTTTGGGGATGATCAAGGATGCCCATTAAAAAGAGTCTAAGCCAGGGATTGTGGCACACACTGCAATCCCAGAGACTCAGGAGGCCAAGGCAGGAGGATCACATGATCAAGTTCAAAGTCATCCTGTGTAACTTAGCAAGACCCTGTCTCAAGATAAAAAGTAAAAATAAATGGGCTGGGGGTGCAGCTGAGTGGTAGACCACTTGCAAAGCATGTGTGAGGACCTGGGTTCAAGTGCCCAGTACCACACGCACACACACACAGAACAATAGTCTAAATTGACATTCAAGAGATCTAAATTGAGAATCACAATGAAAAGAGAAGTAGTTGGCAGCTATGTTTATCTAAAGTGTACTCTTGATTCAAAAGATTATCAGGAATACAATCAAAAGTGTTCCCATACCAAATAATTATAAAGATTTAAAGTTCAAAGTTAAACACCTCATTCAAATACAAAATGATTAAACCCAAGATTATTGTAATGTGTTCAAATCCCCTGATAAGACATCGAGTACAAAGGAGATGACAAGGTTCTTCTGAAGGATGTTGAGTTAAATCTTCCCTCCTCCCCAATCACTCCAGCATTGCTATGTACATATGCTAAATAATGACAAATGAGATGGCACAGTTTGGGGCCCAAAAGGGGATTACATTTTCTTAAGAGTGTCAATTCACATAAAAGAATACAGGAGAGTGACTACTTAATTATACAAGAGTCACTGTTGTTGTTAGGTGCCGTCAAGTTGGTGTCCAACTCATAGAAACCCTATGTACAACAGGCGAAACACTATTGTCAGTACTTCTCTGATATTCATTGGGTTTTCAATGGCTGATTGATTTTGGGGAATGGGTTGGGAGTGGGTTGCCGGGTCCTTCTCCCAACAAGAGTCACTAGTATAGTGAGAAACCACATTATTTGCTCTACAAACCATCAGGGTCAGATTACTAATGACTTAGTCACATATGTTTTGCTTGAAAAAGAAGATTTTGTAAAATAAGCAGGCTTTAATTTAGAGGAAGAAGATAGGCAGGAACTAGAGAGAAGATTCTAGACAAAGAAAATGATCAGAGCAAAGTTTCAGAGATAGGCACGGTCATGGTATATGCATGGTCAGCAGGTTTGACTAAAACTAGAGAACATTTAAGTGGGAACTAATGGCTTTGAATTGGTAGGATAGCATAAGATAGTGGAGAAATCTGGAACACAGAGGTCATACAGTGTGATGCTTTAAGGAAAACAGCATTGAGGAATCCTAACCTGGAGAACACAGAAACAGCATTTAATGGTTATTTTAGTAATGTTATGAGAGAAAAATAAAGAAAGAAAACCATTCATAGCCTCTGGGGGCAACAGAGAAACATTTTTACTCAGATGGCTGAGTGATGAGAACATACATGTGAAATGAAGAACAGAAGCCAATGTCAAAAGTATTTTGAAAGAAAAAAATTTTTAATCATTTGAGACTACCATCCATATAGAGGAGAAACAGAAATGGCAGGAAATGAGAATGCTTGGGCAGCTGTGCAAATAGTGGTTGCAGTTGGTGGAGGTGGAAAAGACAGAGAGAAGGACAGTAAGCTTGGTTTTGGTGGTGCTGAGCTCAGCATAATGAGATGGTAAGACAAAGCTTATAGATCAAGTGAGCACAGGTTTGCATGTCAGGTACCATTTTATTTATTTATTTATTTATTTATTTTTGAAACGGAGTCTCACTGTGTAGCCAAGGGTATCCTGGAACTCGCTGTGTAGAACCGACTGGCCTTGAACTCACATTAATCCTCCTGCCTCACCTTCCCAAGTGCTAGGATTACAAGGATGTGCTCCTACACCCAGTTTTTATTTTAACTTTTTGTTTCCAGCAGAATTCTGTCTTCAAACCAAACCTAAAGCAAATGCCAACCTTTTCCTATTTTTATAAAACAGGAAAGAGGCACTTCATGGCAGTGAAAGTCCTAGAATCTCTGTCTTCACAAATTCCTCCTTCTATGGCATCCAGGGGACCTGGAATCTCAAGCAGATGCATTCCTAGGAAGACCTGAGCTGGCAAGGGAATTTCATCCTCGGAATCAGACATGGCTGGTAACGGTGGGACAAGGATGATAGCCACCTCAGTGAGCCAAGCCACAGGTGCATGAGCAGTGTAGATGGTCAGCACAGAAACAGGTAAGGTGACCCCCCCAAAGGAGCCAGAGGCCAAGAGCACAGGGACAGTCTGAGTCACAGTGCACAGGTAGGTCGTACAAGGTAGTAGGTCAGAACCAGATGGGTAGTACAGAAGCCAGGAGAACAATCCCAGCCAAAGGTCAGAGAGGCAGTTTGGGACCAGGAAACCCAGGCTGAGCCAACTGGGTGGTGTTGCCATCAAGGATGAGTTTCCAGGTCACCAGGGCACTCATTTATTCACTCATACAAAAATATATTTTGAGCACCCACAGTGAGCCAGGCCCTCTCTAGATCTTAAGATACCATGGAGAAAAAGGCAAAAGGCCCAGTTCCTATCTGTATTCTCTACACCAGGGGTCCCCAACTGGTACCCTTCTGTGGCCTGTTAAGAACTGGGCAGCACAGCAAGTGATCGGCAGGCCAGCAAGCACAATTTCCCCTGCATTTGCACAATAAATGTAATGGACTTAAATCATCCAGAAATCCACCTCTCACCGGGGTCCATGGAAAAACTTCCCCTGGTGCTAAAAAGGTTGGAGACTGCTGTTATATACTATGTGCAAGGACACCACCCAGATTCCAGAAAGTTCTATGCCCTTATCTCTCTCATTTCAGTTACTTCTTGTGACCAGAGTCTATGCAGCTTCACTCTCCTGATGCTCCTTTGCCTGTTTGTATCCTATCTAGTCATCTTGTGATGCTCCAGTTTTCTCTTCACCTGTAGGTTTGCATCAATGAGCTAAAAAAAAAAAACCTTCTGACCTTACATTATAAAGCCTTGTGAAAATCTCTCAGATTGGTTTCAGACCAATGACAGCAAAACTGTGTTAAAAACTTAGCTCTGATACATCTCAAGGAAAAGAAAACACATGTCTACACAGAAATATGTGCACAAATGCTCACAGAAGTTTTATTCACAATAGCCCCCAAAAGTGGAGACAACACAAATGTCCACTAGCTGATAAATGGCTACACAAAATGTGATATGTTGTTGTTGTTGTTAGGTGCCGTTGAGTCGGTATCCAATTCATAGTGACCCTACATACAATAGACGAAACACTATTGTCAGTGCTTCTCTGCTCTTCATAGGGTTTTCAATGGCAGATTGATTTTTTGGGAGTTGGTTGCCAGGTCTGTCTCCCAAGCCTACAGCACCTGGTGTTCCCAGGTGGTCTCCCATCCAAGTACTAACCAGGCCCAACCCTGCTTACCTTCTGAGATCTGAGGGGATCGGGTGCCACTGGGCTATGGCTGCAGGCTAAATGTGATATACACCCTTGAAATTGAATATTATTTGCCAATAAAAAGGAAAGAAGTACTTATACATTCTACACCATGGAAGAACCTTGAAAACATCATGCTTAGTGGAAGAAATTAGGCACAAAAGACTACATATTGTATGGTTCCATTTACATGAAAGCCAGGCTAGGGTGTATCTCAGTTGGCAGATGCTGCTCCACACTCTCTGAGGACCCAGGTTCAATCTCTAGCACTGCAAAAATGAGAGAAGGATGTGGCAATCCACTTTAGAGGCAATCCCGAAGCAATCAGCCGTTGAAAACCCTGTGAGGGTCGCTATGAGTGGGACCCGACTGGACAGCACCTAACAACAACATTTACATGAAATGCTCTGAATAGACAAATTCATACAAGCAGAAGTAGATTAGTAGTTGCCAGAGGACAAAAGGAGAAAATATGGAAAGTGACTGCTAATGGGTACAAATTTCTTTCCGGGAAGATGAAAATGTAAAATGTAAAATCAAACAGAATTGAGAGTTGTACAACTCAATCTATATACTAAAATCAACTGAATTATATACCTTAAAAGGGAGAATTGTATGGTATGTGAATTATATCTCAATAAATCTTTTAAAAAGAAAAAAACAAAAGAAGCAAAGAAAACCTAGTCCTACACTAGGTATGTGACTGGGGACAAGTTATTTAATCTCTCTGTGCCTCACTTTCCCCCTCTGTAAAGTAGGAAAAGTAGCTCCCCAGATGTTGTAAGAATTAGTTAGTTGATATATGGAGAGGGCTTAGAAAGGTGACACATAGCAAATGCAAGGCACATTTTGGATTTTATTAGTAATATTAGGTGGAGGAGGAGAAGGATCTTTTATTCATTTGATGTACTATAAGTAAAATTATTAATGTTTCCCATTAAATATTATTTTAAATGATGTATCATATTTTCTCAACTGTTCTTATATTGTTAGTATTGCTCTACAGTTGGATATTTGTTTGACTATTTACATTAAACTGCAAAAAATACATTTGTACACAAAAGTTTGACTTTTAATTGTTCCCTTAGACTAGATTCTCAGAAGTGGAACTATTGTTTCCATGGGGTGATATCTCAGAGACTAAGAGCTGCCAATGTGTTGTTGAAAGCTTCTTCTAATATATCCTCTTTCATGTCTCCTTTGTAGGAGTCTGTCTATCTCACTGTACCTTTGCTTACCCTTTCCATGTTCTTTGCCAATTTGTATCTGGCCAGTCGTATAAATTACATTCAGCTAACTGTCACTGTGGGAGAAGGACCCAGCAGCTCACTCCCAAAAATCAATCCACCATTGAAAACTATGAATAGCAGAGAAACACTGACAGTAGTGTTTCTCCTGTTGTACATAATAGAGTATGAGTCGAATTCCGACTTGAGGGCACCTAACAACAATAACAACAACAACAACTGTCACTGAGGTTGGACTGTTTTTCAAACATTCTTTAAAGAATTTTTGGTGGAGGGCATCTATCTATTGAATTCTCAGAACCAAGGACACTTTTTTTCTTAGATCTCTAAGAACTCTTTGTACAGTAAGTACCTATGTCTTGCTATTTCATAAAACACAATTGAACATGAAAAAAATGTCATAAAAGTTAGTACTCAGAACCCAGGTTAAGTTTTGAGGTATTTAGGTAATGCTGGTAACTTTTTAAAATTGAGCTCAAGTTTCTACTTTTCTGTCACTGCTCATTAGAAAGAGTTCTTGAAAGGTTACCATACCTCATTAGTAAGAAATTCTGAACAGCAGGAAGGAAATTTTTTGAGATTGTATATGATTTCTCATTGAAATGAAAGATCTACCTAAGGATGAAAGCACTGAGTATTTAGTCTGATGCCTCTGATCAGAGGACTTTTAAAAGTCTTCTCTCAGAAGTCATCCTGCCTTCTCCCCCAGATGTCCAAGGTGAAATTCAAGAACTGCCCCTCCAAAGCCTGTCCCCCTAGCCCTCTAACCTCTCCCTGCTCTACTTTTATAGCTATGTTCGCAAGGATTATACTGTTCCATGAGGTGAATCCCTTCATGTTTAATCTATCTTCAGGTAAACCTCCTCTGGCCGGGCTGCTGCGATTTTTAAAAGTTTGCCTGTTTTAATGACTGTTTTATCACTACAAAACTGAGATGTCTGAGCAGCAAGTCTAATATAGGGCTGTTCCCTTTTTGTTGAACATTTGCCCAGTTTTATTAAGCAAGAAATGTTTGTTTAGCAAATTAGAGTTTTATGATGGGATACACAGTTCAGTATCATGTAACATTTCCATGGGTTTATAACCATAAACCCATCTTCAAAGAAGCAGAGGCTTGTTTGGAAAGAAACATAATTAACTCTTTAGTACAAGGCAGCATCTGACAAGGGACAGATTTGGGCAGCAGAGCATGCTTTCTATAAATGGCTCCCTCTCCTGTAAAAGCAAAAGCATTATCTTGTTAGGTTTTTCACCTAAGTTTTCTTTTTGTTTTTGTGTTTGATTTTTGTTTTTTTGCATCCCTAGTCTTTCCTCATTGAGGATATCGGGTAGAAGTGAGTAGTGATGAGGGGAAAGATGGTGGGGGATTAGCTGGGGTATGTGGTTATAATGACAAATTAGAACCACAGGCTGAGTTCTAGAAACTAAATGAAAATTCAATATACTCCTTTTCCACAGATGAGAAAAAAGCCGAAGTTTCAAAGAGGGGGGTTGTTGTTGTTAGGTGGCATGGTGGATTTGGGTTCGACTTATAGCAACCCTGTGTACAGAATGAAACACTCCCTGACACTATGCCATGCCCAGCCCTATGTCAGTGTTTCTCTGCTATTCATATGGTTTTCCATGGCTGATTGTTTGGGGATTGTTTCTGGAGTGGGCTGCTAGGTCCTTCTCTCATATTTGCAATGCTGGGGATCGACCCCAGTACGTCAGAGATCGTAGAGCAGCATTCTACCAAATGAACTAAACAGCAGCCTGATTCAAAGAGGGATATAGAAGATAAATTTATTTTCTCTTGGTTCTTCTCAGCAGCTGCTACAGTAAGCTTGTTGTAAGTCTTTGATTGATTTCCTTTATACCAAAGGTCTAAACAAAAAGCTCTAGATTTATAGTCAAGATCATTCCTTTCCTCCTACCCAGGTTCATCTGTCTAACCCCTGCTTGCCCTCTGCAAATAGACTTAGACGAAAGTTTACCTGACTTCTGTGCTGTTGAGGAGCCTCTCTTTTGTTCTCCCATAGGGTCCTGTGTGTACTGAACACATCCATAAACATGCTGCAGTGCAATCATTACTTGTATTGTCTGCCTTGGTCTACACTGTAAGATCCTGAAGCCAAGGACTCCCTTATTCCACTTCATATCCTCAGACTCTACCACAGAGTCTACCATAGGAAAAAAGCTCAGTAAATATTAGTGGAATGAAGGAGTAAATGAAGGACAGAGATAGGAAAGGACAGAGAAAGGGAAGACAAGGGAAGGAGCAAGGGAGAAGAAATGAGGAAAGAAGGAAGGAGAAAGGGAAGGAAGAAAACTAGAAATGTCCTTCAAAGATCATTGTTAACACGGTTTTTCTCCAACTCCAGAGGCTGAAAGATAAAATGTATTGTGCAAATAGCTACTTCTAGAGTAACAATAAAAAAGAAATGGCCAAAAGTATTATCTCAGTTCCCTAGGATTATAAAAAAAAGTAGCTGAAATCTCCTACACATTTTCTTTTATTATTGCAAATAAATTACCTTTTATTCCAGCGAAATAATTTAAAGAAACAGATGGATAAGAAAAGGGCAATAATGCCCCCAAGAGGCCACATGCCGCTGCTTGAGAAGCAGCCAGACTTTATTTGCTATGGGCAGAGTGGTCAGGGAAATCCATGGGGAGTCACTAAAATAAATGACAGGCCCTGCACAGACAGTAAACTGAAGGTTGAGAGCAGAGTGTTGGGAATAAAGCAGTATACAAGAAGCTACTCTTTTTACATTATTTGTTTACTTTAGTGCCTTATAAAATACAGTTTCAGAGATTTACATCCAATGGAGCAGTAGAACAAAAGAGATTAAAGAAACCCAAATAAAATAAAAACAGTCCATATAAGTTACATGATATACTTGACATATCTCATTTTAGCAGATGTGGATAAATACCTGGGGTCCACATCCACGAAAAGTATTCACTTCTTACAGGTGAGGCCTCGATTTCCTATTAGTGCATCCTCATTGAGTATCCCAGTACCCAATATAAAACCAATGATAAACAAATGTTTACTGAATGAATGCATGCATATGCCTGTATCTTTCATTTACATGAAATTAAGTATTATTGCTTACCTCTCAGATAAAATGCTTCAGCTGACTAATTTGCATCCATGACTTGTTGATTGGGATACTCTATGCTGAGCCTTCTGTTCTTAGCATCATTGTTTATTATGCTTTCTTATTAGGAAGTTAAAACAGCAAAAGAATATTAACAGTAATAAGCCTCGGACATAAGAGTAAGCCCACGCACCATTTAGTGCTTACTAACAGCCCATGATAAAGACTGCAATCATCATAAAGTAACACATTAGGTTGAGAGTATAATTGTCAACAGAAATCCTATCTCCTCATCTACCGAGCATTAGTCAGCAAGAGATTTCAGTGGTAACATTCCTGTTTAGAGGCTGTTCCAATGTTTCATGGCCTCAAATCTCCTACCCAACCTTTGCTCCCTTTAGCTCAGCACATAACTTTAATATTTACTTCACTAAGGAAGTATAAGCTGTGGACAATATTCCCTCCCATCTGGGTCCTACAAATGCCTAGAGACTGATTCTCTTCTTTCCCTCTTCTTCTTTGTCCTAGAGGAAGACAGGCTCCCCTATCCCTTTGTTGTTGTTGTTAGGTGCCATCGAGTCGGTATCCGACTCATAGCGACCCTCATAGGGTTTTCAATGGCTGACTGTTTTGGGATTGCCTTGGGAGTGGATTGCCAGGCCCTTCTCCCATTTTTTGCGGTGCTGGGAATTGAACTCGGGTCCTCAGAGACTGCAGTGCAGCGCTTTACCAACTGAGCTAAATCCCAGCCCCCCCTATCCCTTAGCTACACTCTATTTCATTTCCAAGAGGCAAAAACCATCACTCTGCTTCTTCTTCATACCCAATTCCGCTCTTCCTCTGCCTCTATTGGCTTGTTCCCCAACAACGTCTAATCTTTCACCATCCTTGAAATCTCTACCTTGATGCCTCTTCCTTACTTTGTTCCCTCCTCTCTCAAACTTTCCAGAAGAGCAAATAGTGTAATAGGTCTGCCTTTCCACCTTATTATTCCTCAATTCACTGCCTTCTGTTCTTATACCCACCATTCCAGCAAAGTTTTGGTGATCAATATTTTTGAAGACTTCCAGATTAATAGACCGGTGAACTGGTGGCTGTGCATTTGTCTTTCTAGACATGATCCTCCACATCTACTTCTGGGGTTCACTTCCTTCCTGGCACTGCAGCATTCAGAAAAGGTAAATTCCACAATGTCCCTCTCTTACTCTGCTCTGAGCTCCCAGAGACTGCCCCTTATATACTAAAAAAATTTCTGCCTGGGAGTTTTTCAAACTATATTTTAATTCAATTGTTTATACTTCTGCCTTCCTTTTATCTTCTTTGTAAGAAGACAAAATGTCAAATTTACTGTCCATACAACTAAATAATGGAATGGGGCACCCATGGTGCACACCTGTAATCCCAGTGATTCAGGAGGCTCAGCCAAGAGGATCGGAAGTTTGAGGCCAGGAGCAGACTGCAACTTAAAGAGACCCTGTCTCAGAATTTTAAAAGTGGAGTTTGGGGTTGCGACTCAGGGGTGAAGCACTTGCCTAGTATGTGTGAGGCCTTCAGTTCAACCCCCTAGTACTGCAAAAATAATTTTAAAAAGTGGGAAAAATAAATCTAGAATCCACAATTCTAAATCCAATGCACTGCTCATTATCTTACCTATTTATTTCTTCAAAAATGTACTGTTTAGTTAATTAATGAACACAAAAAAAATCAATTGTGCTTACTAAGCCTTAGGATTATTCTAGGTGCTCCAGGAATAAAATTTTCATGGTCCCTATTCTCATGGGGCAGATAGATAATAAACCAACATAAATAATAAAATATCTGATAATAACTGTGTTAAGAATAAAGTACTATAAAAAGATAGTTCTTGATTAAAGAAATACACATTTTTTTCTAGGGGGTTAGTGCTATAATTGGGATTTTGAGTGTCCCCCAAAGACCCATGTATTGAAGGCTTGATCCTCAGCCTATGGCACTATTGGGAGATGGTGGAACCTTTAGGAGGTGATGCTTTGTGGAAGGAAGTTAGGTTGTTGGGGGCATGCCCATGAAGGGGATATTGAGACCTCAGCTCCTACTCTTTCTCTTTCTTTTGCTGCCCTGCCTTGAAGTGAATGGTTTCCTCTACCATGGGTTCCCACCCCTACAATCCTGTGCAGTGCCACCACAGTCCAAAAGCAACAGGACCAATTGATCATGTATTGAAACCTCCAAAACTGTGAACTAAAATAAACCTTTTCTCCTTATAAATTGATTATCTGATTATCTCAGGGCCTTTTTGGTTGGTTGGTTGGTTGGTTGGTTGGTTGAGATTTTATTGTTTTGGGTTTTTTGTTTTGTTTTGGTTTGGTTGGTTTGGTTTTTTAAGACAGGGTTTCAGTATGTATCCCAGACTCACCATGTAGCCCAGATTGATCCTCCTGCATCTGCCTCCCAAGTGCTGGGATTATAGGAGGATACCACCATGTCGTGCCTGTCCTAGTAAAAAGTCTGAGCTCTGCTTTCTGTTTCTTCCATTTTTTAGCTGAAACCTGCTGATCTTTTGGACAAGTTTTCATTTGATTGGAGGCTCTAGATTCTAGGTCTGGCAGGAAGCTAAGCGCTCTTGCTCATTCTCTCTCTCTCTCTCTCTCTCTCTCCTTCCCTCCCTCCCTCCTGTGAGTTTTGTATGTATTTTTCAAAAGTTTCCCACACTTCCCTTGACAGAGGTAGAGGCTCCTCTAGGTGGGCTGGGCACCTTTTCCTCCTTCCTCTGCCCTTGGGCATCCTGTAGCTCATCTCCTTCTCCTTCTTGATTTCCTCATGGGAGGAAGTCAAATTCTGTCCAAAGCCTCCTTCCACCTTCCAGACACAGACTGAGCACTAGTTGTATCACTCCACTGAGGAATGCATTTCATAATGTTCTCAGGGCCTCCTAAAGGTCAGTTCTAGACTAAGGTTCAGATGATAGAAATCCCATTAGCCTTTTCATTAGAGAAGGAGTACGGGGACTCAGAGGTGGACTATTAGTTCCTAGAAAAGAATTCCACTTGCCAATCTTATAACCACCCTCCTCACCAAACCTCTTTCCTCTTTGACCCCCTTTTATAACTCTAATCTAATTGAAGTGGTGAAATGTTTTAGGGCTCTATTTGAGACCATTTTGCTTGTAAATCTGCATATCTAGCAGAGAAATCAGCCTCACGTTCAACTGGATACCTATTTGTGTAGATGCTTTGAGTACCTGTGTATGCTAAGGTGATGTAGGAGGAGCAGGAGTGAGGGAAAGGTCTCCTATATAATTCTTTGGAGACAAGATCTCATCAGAACTGTCTTGCATTTTTTCATGATCTGCTTTCACTCTCTTAACTTCCCAGTAATTATCAATTTCCATCAACTAATTTACAGTCCTTAAAAGAGTAACCACAACTATATCCACAGAGAAATAATTCCATTAGGAAGACTTATTAAACAACTCTCATCTCTTCTTATTTCTATATTATTCAACTTATCTGCAGGTCCTCTCTGCACGTGCTCCCTTCAGCCCATGTAATAGCTGGAATCATTGCGCCCTCTAGTGGCAATATTCAAGTCGTTCAGAGTAGAAGACCATGACCCTATCCAACTTTTGCATCATGTCCCTTCCATATTTTACTTCCTAGATGGTGTTTGAGTCTTACTTATTCATCATGGTCTTAAACTGGTAATATGAGCATTCTTAGTGACCTTATTTAAATATATATGCTTCATGTAATTTCTACTGTATAGAACATTTTGTCTGAAATTATTATGTTAAAGTCCCATCTCAATTCCAAAACCATTAGGTACATTTACAAATTTTGTCTTGCTGCTGACACTTTAAGATATAAAAAACAAGTCATCTTTTATTTCCATTAGTGACCTTACCTACTTTTAATTAAATTATCAGTTAATTATAAATTATTTTGTTAATTATAAATTAAATGCAGTTATAAGAATACAGAGATCCTGTGTAGACTCCAAGGTGCTGCCAATGGTAACATCTTGCAGAATTATAGCACAATATTGAAGCCAATATTGAAATTACTGCAGTAAAGGTACAGGCAATTTTCACCATCGCAAGGACACCTCATTTTTCCCCTGTGTAGTCACCTCGATTTTCCTCCTGCTTTTACTCCTTATCCCTTGGCAAACATACGTGTGTGTATATATATGTGTGTGTGTGTATTTATATATATATGTGTGTATAAATATATGTGTGTATATATATATGCATATATATAAATATATATGTGTGTATATATGTGTGTGTAAATATATATATATTTATATATGTGTGTGTATTTATATATATATACACACACACATATATTATATATATATATATATCACACTGTTACCATTATGTGCCATTGAGTCAGATCTGACTCATGGTCACCCTATATACAACAGAATGAAACACTACCCAACACTGTGCCATACCCGACACTATTAGTGCTTCTCTTCTATTCACAGAGTTTTCAATGGCTGATTGTTTCAGGAGAGGGCTTCCAGGTCCTTCTCCCAAGCCTATAGCAGCTGGTGTTCCCAGGGGTTTCTTATATAAGCACTAACTAGTCCCAACCCTCCTCAGCTTCTGAAATCTGATGAAGTCAGATGCCAAGGTAGTAGGACTATAGGCACACACACACACACACACACACACACAAACAAACAATTCAGTTCTCAGGGTTGAACAAGGGCCTCACACATGCTTTGCAAGCACTCTGCTGCTGGGCTGCACCTCCAGCCTATTAATTTTTTAATTTTTATTTTGAGACAATGTCTCTGCAGGCTGCCTCTGGCCTCAAACTCAAGACCCTCCTGCCACAGCCTCACAAGTCACTGGGATTACAGGTGTGCACCACAGCACCTATTGTATAATTTTATCATTTCAAGAATGCTATAAGCTGGGAGTGGTGGCAAATGCTTGTAATCCCAGCACTTGGGAGGCTGATTTAAAAAGATTGCAAGTTTGAGGCTAGCCTGGGCTCCATAGTGAGGCCCTATCTAAGGAAAAGGAAGGAAGGAAGGAAGGAAGGGAGGGAGGGAGGGAGGGAGGGAAGAAAGGAAGGAGAAAAAGAAAGGAAGGAAGGAAGGAAGAAAGAAAGAAAGAAGAGAAGAGAAAAGAAAGAAGAAAGGAAAGGAAAAGAAGAAAGAAAGAAAGAAAGAAAGAAAGAAAGAAAGAAAAGAAAGAAAGAAAGAAAGAGAGAGAGAAAGAAAGAGAGAGAGAGAAAGGAGGGAGGAAGAGAAAGCAGGAGGCAGGGAGGAAGAAAGGGAAGGAGGGAGGGAGGGAGGGAAGGAAGGAAGGAAGGAAGGGAGGGAGGGAAGAGAAGAGAAGGGAAAAGAGAAGAGAGGAGAAGAGAAAAGAAGAGAAGAGAAACTAAGAAAGTTATTATAAAATGGAATCAGGCCGGGTGCAACTTTCTGAGATTGGCTTTTTTCACTCAGCATTGTTCCCTCAGCAGGAGAACCACCCAGGTTTTTGCATATACTGGTTTGTTCCTTTTTATTGCTCCATGGTGTGGATATATCACTATTTGTTTAACCATTTACTCAGGGAGGGATATCTGGATGGTTCCCAGTTTGGGGCTATTTAAAAAAAAATAAAATAAAAAGGTGCTATCACCATTGGTGTGCAGGTTTTTGTGTGAACGAAAGTTTTTATTTCTCTAGAACAAATGCCTAGGAGTGCAACTACTAGTTGCACATGGTAGGTACATGTTATGTTTCCTAAGAAAATGCTGACATTACTCTACACTCTTACCAGCAATATATGCGTGATCCGGTCTCTGTATCCTTTCCAGCATTTGGTGCTGTGACCACTTTGTATTTTAGCCATTCTGATAGGTAGCTAGGTATATCACACCACGGGTTTAATTTGCAATTCACTGATGGCTGATGGTGCTAAACGTCTTTCACGGGATTATTTGCCATCATATCCTCTTCAGTGAAATGTATCTTCAAGTCTTCTGTACATTTCCTAATTGGATCCTTTGTTTTTCTTTAACTACCAAGTTTTGAAAATCATTTATATATTCCAGATAATAGTCCTTTGTCAGATATATGGTTTGCAAATATTTTACTGCAGTCTGCAGCTAATTTTTCATCCTTCTAACAAGATTTGTTTTTATTTTGATGAAGTCCAATTTATCAGTTTTTCCTTGGATACATCCTGCTTTTGTGTTTAGTCTTAGAATTTTTTGCCTAATCCTAAATTCCGAAGATTTTCTTCTGTGTTTTTCTAAAGGTTTTATAGTTTTACATTTTACACTTAAGCCTGTCATCCATTTAGAGTAATTTTTTTTTTTCAGTACCGGTGGGGTTGAACCCAGAGCCTTGCCCGTGCTAGGCAAGCACTGTAGCAATGAGCTGCACTCCTAAGTCCCTCTTTTATTTTTTATTTTTGAGGCCAGGTCACACTAAGTTGCACAGGTGGCCTCTGACCTTAAACCTGTAATCCTCCTGCCTCAGGCTCCTGAATAGCTAGGATTACAGACATGTGCCAAGATGTCTGGCCCATTTTGAATAATTCTTTTATGTAAGGTTTGAGCCTAAGGTAGAGTTGTTTTTTTTTTGTTTGTTTGTTTGTTTGTTTTGCCTATGAATTTTGAATTGTTTCAGCACCATTTGTCAAAAATACTATCCTTTCTACATTTAATTGCTTTTGCATCTTTGCCAAAAAATTAATGAACAAAGATGCAATCAATAGAATTAAAAGGCAGCCCATGGAATGGAGGAAAATATTTGCAAATCATCTATCTGATAAAGGATTAAGATCCATAATATAAAAAGAATTCCTACAACTTAATAACAACAAAACAAGAATGGGAAAAGGACTTATATAGGTATTTCTCCAAGGAAATGGCCAAAAACCACTTGAAAAGATGTTCAAGATCATGAATCCCTAGGGAAATGTAAAACAACTAAAATGAGATACCCCTTCAAACTATTAGAATGGCTATTATATTTTTTTAAAGAAAAGAAAAAAAAACAAGTGTTGGAAAGGATGTGGAAAAATTGGATCCCTTGTGCACTGCCATGGTAATATAAAGCGGTGCAGCCACTATGTAAAGCAGAATAGCAGTTCCTCAAAAGAAAGAAAGAAAGAAAGAAAGAAAGAAAGAAAGAAAGAAAGAAAGAAAGAAAGAAGCAAGCAAGCAAGCTGAATTGACATATATTAGAATTCCACTTCTGGATAAATACTCAAAAGAATCAAAAGCACATACTCAAATAGATATTTGTACACTCATATTCATATCAAAAATGGAAAACCCTCAACTAGATGGATTGACACAGTGTCTGCAACAATGGGCTTAAACATAAGGTCATGTGCCTGGCACAAAATAGAGGAGTGTTTCATTCTGTTGTACACAGGGTCACTATGAGTTGGGCCTGACTCTATGACACCTAACTGCAACAACATTCATAGCAGCATTTTATGAATAATGCTGGCAATAAGCAGTCAAAATAATGAATAATGCTAGCAATAAGCAGTCTAATGGTAGAAACAATCCAAACATTCGTCAATAGAAATGGATAAACAGAACGTGGTATGGATGCTGCTGTGGAATGCTACCCAAGGGAAAACCAAGGATCTTCAATATGGGAAGCTGCAAGTAGCACATCGAACCTCAGTAACAGTGTGGGACAAGTTTCAACTTGCTCAGTGCAGTCAGTCAGATGTGAGCTAGGGTTGAAAGAAAGTATGCCGTAACTCATGGATCACAAACAACACTTTGGTACAGCAATTTCTTTTGAATAAACATCACAGTGTGTCCTTGTCCTCTTTATTTACCATATTTGGCACCATGAGACCTCTGGCTATTCCTTAAAATCAAAATGACCATGGAAGATAAATGTTTTAAATACACTTAGGACGTCAAGGAAGTCACAATAGCAAATAAAGACACTCATGAAAGAAGACATCCAGAACTGCTTCAGAAAGTGGCAAAAACGATGGAATAAGTGTGCTCAAATCCAGGAGGAGTATTTTGAGGGGGATTAATGGCAATATGTCTTTTAGTAATATATTTTTTAATTTAAACATTCACGATAATTTTGAATCATTTCATATGTCAACAAATGCACATATATAAGCACTATTGTTAATTTTTCCCATAAAAATTACTTTCTTTTAAGTATCTTTTTTAAATAAGCATTTTGTTTTGTAACAGTTTTAAATTTACAGAATATTTGCAAATATTATAGTTTCCATAAATGTCACACTTGCTTTTGCCCATTGTCAGCATCATACATTAGTGTGATACATTTGTCACAACTAAGGAGCCCATATTGATGCATTAATATTAACTAACTGTTGTTAAGTGCTGTCAAGTCAGTATCCGACTCATAGCAACCCTCATAGGGTTTTCAATGGCTGTTTCAGGATTGCCTTGGGAGTGGATTGCCAGGTCCTTCTCCCAAATATTAACTAAACTCCACATTTACTCACATTTCTTTAGTTTTAATCTAAAGTTCTTTTCTGTTTTAAGGTCTCTTCCAGAATACCATACTACATTTTGTCATCATGTCATTAGCATCTTGACTGTGACAAACTCTAATGCTTTTCCTTGCTTTTGGTGGCCTTGACAGCTTTGAGGGGTACTAGTTAAGTATTTTGTAGAACATTCCTTAATTGGAGTTTTATGTTTATCTCATGATTAAACCGCAATTATGGGCTTGAGAGAGGAAAGCCACAAAGGTAAATGTCATTGCCACCATGTCACATCTAGAGTACATACTGTCAACATTGTTTATCAGTATTTATTATGTCTGTTAGGTGCCATGGAGTAGTGTCCAACTCACAGTGACCTTCATAGGGATTTCAATGGCTGATGGTTTAGGGATTGTTTCAGGAGTGGATTGCTATGTCCTCTCATTTTTGCTGTGCTGTGGATCAAATGCAGAGCCTCAGAGACAGCAAAGTAGCACTCTACCAATTGACCTATGGTTTGCATATAAAATGTATACCACAAATGGGCCACCTAATTCCAAGAAGGTGGCACTGTTTTGGCAGGCTGTGGAACTTTATAAGATGGGACCTAGTTGATGGAAGCATGGAATCTGGTCTGGACCTTTGACAATTACCCAGCCCCAGATTCTTGCCTGCATGTCTGCTCATATTCTCCCATGATGAGAAGAGCTTCTGGCACAGACTTATGCAGCCATGGACTGAGCTTCTTAGCCATGCCTTCCCTGCCTCTGTGGACTGACCCTCTGAAACCATGAGCCAAAATAAGTCTTGCTTTTCTAAATTGTCTCTGTCAGATATTTTAGTCACAGTGATGCAAAAGCTAGCTAATACCCTGTTGATGTTAATCTTGATCACCTGACTGAGGCAGTGCTTGTCAGGCTTCTCCCTTCGCATAGTGTCCTCTTTGGAAGGAAGTGATCTATGCAGCCCACAATTAATGAGGGCGAGTTATGTTCCACTTCTTTTGTGGTAGAGATCTATATAATTCAAAAGATTATTTGGAACTTTTGTCCAACAGATTTTGACTTACAGTATAGACTTACAGATATGTATTTTATACTTTGAGAATCTAATACTAATTAATTTATCTTATTCTTAAATTCTTCCATATTTGACCATTGGGTGTTGGCCCTGGTGTCTCATTGACATATCCCTATCATTGTAGGGGGATTGTGTGGTTTTCATTTAGCATTGTCTTAGTTTGTGGCATTATAAGATGTTCCAGGCTAGTATGATGTAGTTTCTGCCCCATTTCTAGAATCTCATCTCTCCAAGAATCCTGTTCCTTTTATTGGAGAATGCTTTTAGAAACCACTATCTAGGTACTGAGTGGGCTCATAACTACGGTGGTGTTGCTTCAAGGACCCTCATCTCAGATACAAGGATTGCATGAGGTATAATCATGAGTATCTTTAGTTATACCTACTGTGTGCCTATGATTGCCTACTATCTGTTGTAGGTAGAGAGGATAGATCAATGAAAAACAGACAAAATTTCTGCCCTTGTGGACCTTATGTTCTAATAGTCAACTGAAGTAAATGTAAACCCTTGTCTCATATTTTTCATTTCTTACTTGCTTTCTATCTCAGCAATATATTTTAAAAGATTATTATTTTATATTTATCCATTGTTATTTTCTGTCACATGACCAAAAATGAAGATCAGCAATTCTTTAAAATGTGAATCCCCTTGGAGCTCATTTTATAAAATAATACTGGATTTTCAGATCAACACTTTCCACACATTTTAAAATGCATTTACCACCCAGTTTGATACATTAACTCTCATACCTTTTCCTTTCTCAGTTCTATGTATGTGGCCTTTCCATAATTCTGTTGGAGACACTCACAGTGCCTAAAACAGAATTGATATTATTGCAACAAAATCTGAAAAGAGAAAGAGTCTCTGTGACAGGGAGAGGAAATGATATTTTTATGCTAAAACAACCTTTTGGAAATCAAAAGGAAAGATCTTTAGGAAGTTCAGAGATTGTGCTATAACAAAAGAATGGGTGAAAAACAAGGAAAGATCCTCTCCTCTTCACCCTCTCCACTTCCATAAACCTGGTTTCTTGGTAAGAGAGGAAAGGAGAGAGGCCTCATGTGGGGAGATGTAATAGAGTCACTGGCTGAGGAAAAGAGGCAACACCAGGAGCCCGCTCTCCTGGCTGCTCAGGCCAACAGACCCAGTGGAGACCAAACCTCTGCAGACTTGGTTCTGCAGAGGAGAAGCGAAGCTCTTGTCTCCTTGCTTGGGTCAGGATTTCTCTGGTCTATTTCCTACATAGTGCTTATGTATCATCTGGCAGAACCCATACCCTAAGACTTTACTGAAGCCCACCAGACTGCCCTGTATGGATTCTACTATGCTATTTTCAGCCTGCAGCCGTAGCCCTGTGGCATCTGATCCCCGCAGATCTCGGAAGCTAAGCAGGGTCGGGCCTGGTTAGTACTTGGATGGAAGACCGCCTGGGAATACCAGGTGCTGTAGGCTTGGGAGATGGACCCGGCAACCCACTCCCAAACAACAGTCTGGCACTGAAAATCCTATGGACAGCAGAGAAACACTGACAATAGCGTTTCGCCTGTTGTACATAGGGTTGCTATGAGTCAGATACCGACTCCATGGCACCTAAGGACAACATTGTCCATTAATTTAACCACAAATGGGCCGGGATTTGGCTCAGTTGGTAGAGCGCTGTGCTGCAGTGTCTGAGGCCCCAAGTTCAATTCCCAGCACCTCAAAAATGGGAGAAGGGACTGGCAATTCACTCCCAAGGCAATCCCAAAACAGTCAGCTATTGAAAACCCTGTGAGGGTCGCTATGAGTCGGATACTGACTTGATGGCACCTAACAACAACAACAACATGCTATTTTCAACCAAGCAAAACACACAAAGCCAAACAAAGGCTAGGGACCTCCATATCTAAATGAACAGTGGAAGTGTAGGAACGAAAGCCCAGCATGGGAAATTGGGTAGAACTGGACATGTACCTGTATATTTTACACACATGATTCATAGGCATGGGCACATAAGCATGCACACTCCCATTCACATAGGTATGTTCTTCCTTTAGTCATAATAGAGATATAGTATATTGAAGTATATCTATAGAGATAAGTATATCTAAGTATATCTATTCTTATCTATTGTAAACAAGAAAACTTTAAAACACGATTGCAGCTGTATGTTATTTGGATAAAGGTGGGCAGGCACCTGGAAGACGGAGACTAATGTTCTCTCTACATGGTACTCTGAGCCTACCAGGGAACAACTGTAGCTAAGAAGCCCTATAAGCAAGCACTTCCTAAGATGGGCAGAAATCCACATCCTTTAGAAACACGTTAAACTAAACCACTTATAATTAAAGTCTTTAAGGTCTAGTCTTATGACAGACTATGCAGCAAACCTTTTAAGAAGGACGAAGGCTCCTGGCAGCAGTGAGACTCATCACATCAGATGCCAGAATCTAGCAGCAATCCAAGCGGCAGGGTCGAGGCAGCCACTGCAGCAGCCAATTCAAATGGCTTCTCCTGAAGAGGGGACTTTCACAGGAGAGACGTGAAACTTTGTGTTCAACAAAAGCCAACCTGGTGCTGTCTCTACTTTTGCTAACTGTGGGCTAAAAATACCAAGTGAACATCAACAAACCCACACACCTCATCCATCTCTGTCTTCAGTGGAATGCCAACAAATCCACAACCCCTACAGGGAAGTGTCTGACCAGAGAAGGGAGAACTCCAGGGAACCAGGAAGGAGAAGGAAACTTGGAAATCGGCTTTAGAGAAAGCTCTTCTACAGAGGAAAGATGTTACCAACAATTTTTTTTCCTATTTTCCTCTTTTTTGGTTATTTTTTCATGTTTGTCATTTTTTAGTTTTTAGTTTCTAAATACATATAGTTTTTTATTGACAGAGTAGATGCACATATTTGTTTAGTGGTTACTCTGTGACATTTCAATACATGTGCATAATGTGTAATGATCAGATAAGGCTGATTGCCATGTCACCTCTGACAGATATCTTTTCCTTGTTCACCAATAATGTTTTCAAAATTTCTCTAATTTTAGTCATTAACCTACTCATGCTTTTAAAATATAAGGATTTTAAAAGGAATCTCTGTAACATCTCTCCATCAATAACAGATGAAAATTTATGGACACCTCTGAAGTGTTTTACATCCAGAGCTCACAGTTCAACAGGTAAAACAATTACTTGGAGGGGGGAGCACTAATGTACACAAGAGAGAAATAATGGAAGGAGCTTCATCAGATACAGAAGACCCTGGAGACTATAAAGATCTTAGTGCCCAAACCACCTGTCATCACCTTGTTTTGTGTACGTGGTACTAGCAGTTGAACCCAGGGCCTCATGCAAGCTTTGCAAGCCTTCTACCACTGAGCTGCACCCACAGCCCATTTTTCACTTTTTATTTTGTGACAGGGTCTCACTAAGTTACATAGGCTGCCTCTGGCCTTGAACTCACAATCGTCCTGTCTCCCCCTCCAGAGTTGCTGGGATTACTGACGTGTTCAATGACGACAGGTTCATTGTTATTACCCTTGTATGTTAATGAAGTGTTTATCACATACAATGCCCTCTATCTATACTGTTCCTTCCTGCTCAAGAAAGAAAACTTTATATACAAACAACTGATGATATTATTACCAAAGAAACACAATGTTGTTGTTGTTGTTAGGTGCCATTGAATTAGGTCCAACTCATAGCGACCCTCATAGAGTTTTCAAAGGCTGATTGTTTTGGGATTGTTTCTGGAGTAGGTTGCCAGGTCCTTCACCTATTTTTGTGGTGCTGGAAATGGAACCAAGGGCCTCAGAGAGTGCAGAGCAGCAGTCTACCAACTGAGCGAAACCCCAACAGACATTTATCAACATCTTAATAAAAGAGCAGAAGGTGCTATTTATTCTGCAGGGGACTTGGAGAGGAGGTGTAGCACAGCTTGGATCAGCAGCCATACCCCAACCTTTCTGGCACAGGGACTGGTTTTGTGGAAGACAACTTTTCCATGGGCTATGGGGCAGGGTATGCCAGTATGACAGAAGACAGAGATTGGGTAGTAATGTTTTTAAGCACAAATATTATAAATGTACGCATACAGAATTAGAAACATATGAACATAAGATTAGATACAGGAACCTAGAAGGGATCCATACAAATGAGCTGCCCCAAGCCCCCACTTTATCAGCTTCATTAGCTCCTACCCATCTCCATTCTTCTCTGATACTGCCCTTCTTTTCCTAGGTGCCAGCTTCCAATACTGCAATGAGTCATGTTTTTCTTGTGAAACAGACCATCAACTAGCATAAACTGAAATTTTTTGAATGTATTTTTCTAAATAAAATACATTTTCTTTAAATATTTAAAAATATGAGCTTTTAAATATACTTGCTTTACTTCCATTGTACTTAGTGCAAACATTCTAAGCTCTGGATTCTCCTCTCTGTCTGTCTTAGACTTTCCCTTCTCCACATGAACCCACTACCATCACCTACCTAAGACATATTGACTTTCTGTTTCACCTAGAATATAGCTCCCCGTTGACTGAGGGAACTGGGAGTATTACTACATGGTACTAGCAGCTAGATAGTTCCTGCTCATGAGTGTAGGTAAACTGAGTAGCAACTAATATGTGCTCCAGTCTCTAGTGGAACAAGGAGGAACATATATGGAAAAGAGGCCCAATTGACTGGATGGGAATAGACAGGACATCAGGTTGTGGTGAGATATCATGACAATTCTTTATGTGTTTCTCAGTGTCTTATATTTCAGGGTACAAACTAAGCTTCAAATGGTAGGTAAGTCATCCCTCTGTATATACCCACCACCACCTCCCAGCTAAGACACAAAAATTCTTCCCCTCCATGGGAACTATTATTAATTTATTTTATTTTATCCCCCAATTCCAGATTTCACTGAGAACATAGCTTCCCTGGATTGGAACGAATTGGTTGCATAGATGGATCTGTCTGTGAGGAGAGGTACTAAAAGGAACCCTAGGGAAATTTGTGTACACAAAGGCAGGTTAATTGCCGCATCATGGTTTGTTGTTGTTAGGTGCCATTGAGTCAGGTCTGACTCATAATGACCCTATGTAAAACAGAATGAAACACTCCCCAACACTGTGCCATCCCGGGCACTATGTCAGTGCTTCTCTGCTGTTCATGGGGTTTTCAATGGCAGATTGTTTCAGGATGGTTTCAGGAGTGAGTTGCAAAGTCCTTCTCCCGTTTTTCCAGTGCTGGGGATTGAAACCAAGACTTCAGAGTGTGCAGAGTGACACTCTACCAACTGAGCTAATAGGCTTCAGAAAAATCTCATGAGAAAGATTGTCTGATCTCTATCTTCTTGCTAATGATAATAATAGCAATTTAAATAGCTTCAGTGTCAACTACTAAGAGATTACTTCTAGTAGAAACTCCTAAGTGCTTTATATAGTACATGTAATTTTCATATGAACTCTGAGAGGAGGGGTGTTACTGTCCTACATTTATAACTAAGGAAATAGAAATTTGGGGGAGTTAATCTTTAAAAGTCATATATCTGATAACTGAAAGACAGAATTCAAGCCCCACATCTGTTTCACTTTCAAATTATGTAATATTTTGTGTTAAAAAACATGATATTTCCATTTTGCTGGTCAAAAGTAATCAGACATTATTGTTGCTGCTGTTGTTGTTAGGTGCTGTCCAGAGTTTGATCCAACTCATAGCAACCCTATGTACAATACAACAAAACATTCCTAGGCACATGATCTTTTTTATGTTTAAGCCCATTGTTGCAGCCACTGTGTCAATCCATCTAGGTGAGAGTTTTCCTTTTCTTTTTCCGTGACCTGCCACTCTCCCAAACATAATGTCCTTCTCTAGTGATTGGTCCCTCCTGACAACATGTACAAAAAACATAAGATGCAGTCTAGCCATCCTTGCTTCCAAGGAGCACTTTGGTTGCACTTCTTCCAGGACAGATCTGTTTAATATGGCTCACTGTATAACACATATTCTCAGGTTAAAGCTATTAAAAACCTGAACATCATTGTTCAATTCAAATGAAGGGTCTTCATTTTTGTACAACTAATATCCATAATAACCATGTGTCAGCAAAGGCCGGGGATAGCTAAAAGGCCACCACTGAAAGTGGAGCAACAACTAGTGTAATTTGCAGAGTAAGAGTCGGCTTCCTGAGTTGTTCAGGACAAAGGTCAGAAAACTTTTCCCATAAAGAGGCAGATAGGCAGTATTTTCATCTTGGCAGGCCATACTGCCTCTGTTGCACAATTCAACTCTGCACTACAGTGTGAAGGCAGCTGCAGCCAGTACATAAACAGATGGCCATGCCTGTGTTCCAGTTAAATGTTCTTTTCAAAAACAGAGCCATCTCCTGATCTGAAGGAATAATTTCCTCATGCTTTCTAACAGAGAAACATTTAGGCAGAGGGTTTAAACAAGAGAGACGAAATAGCATGGTGGTTAATGGGCTTAGCTCTGGAGTGGAACTACTTACTTTGAATTTCTGTTCAGATACTTTTTAGCCATGTGACTTTGGGTGGGGACTGCAACCAAGCCTCACTTTACTTTTCTACTCTTCTAATAATACTGTCTACTTCACAGAGTTGTGAGAAATAAATTTTTGAAAATTGTAATGTCTTAGTGCAATACCTGGCTTTTAGAAAACACTCAATGCATGTTGGCTAATCAAAGGGACTTTCCATATCTTCTCATTCTTATTCTCATTCTCATTCTCCTCCTCCTCCTCCTCCTCCTCCTCCTCCTCCTTCTTCTTCTTGTTCTTCTTCTTCTCTCCCTCATTCCCTCTCTCTCTCCTCTGTCTCTCTCTCTGTGTCTTTCTCTCCCTCCCTACTAAATCCCTACAGTTAAAAGACACTAGTGATAAGAACTGATACACTCCAAAGAAATCTCTTCTTGATAGTTTCTATATTATTGTTGATGGCACCTAACAAAAACATATTATTGTTGTTAGGTGCCCTCCAGTCAGATCCAACTCACAGTGACCCTCATAAGGTTTTCAATGGCTGATTGCTTTTGGATTGCTTCAGGAGTGGATTGCCATATCCTTCTCCCATAATTTCTATGTAGGTTATTCTAAAATAGCAAAACAAGATCAGGTCCCTAGATTTAGGCCAGTAAGAAGAGGCTGAAACATACAGTGTAGAGCAGGGCATCTTCCTTCCTTAGGTTTCTGGAAGAAAATAAGCAATGAAGATCCTCACCAAGGGAAAACTGGGACTGACATTTTGTCTACTCAGGAAGTGCACCTGCTTCTAGGTCAAGAAATCATTCTGATTCTTAACAAGCAAGATTTGGTATTTTCTGTAGACTGGAGACTGCTCTTGCATGCAGCCATAGCACCCTTGCATCCAATACTGCCTGATCTCAGAAGTTAAACAGGGTTGGTCTTGTTAGTCCTTGGATGGGAGACCACCTAGGAATACCAGATGCTGCAGACTAGGGAGAAGGACCTGGCAATCCATGCCCAAAACAATCTGCCATTGAAACCCCTATGAATAGCAGAGACACTGACAATAGCGCCAGGCAGTTGGTAGAGTGCCACTCTGCACAATCTGAAGCCCTGAGTTTGATCCCTAGGACTGCAAAAACGAGAAAAGGACCTGGTAGCCTACTCCCGGAACAATCCTGAAACAATCAGCTATTGAAAACCTAATGAGCATCATCATGAGTTAGACAGGACTTGATGGCATCTAGCAACGAGAAGAAGAAGAGACTGCTCTGTGTTTCCCATTATCCCGCTTTTCTGTATCAGAGTTCTTTTTCCATCATTGCATGCTGCGAATGTTGAAACAGGTAGTTTGTCTTTTGGCATGTGGGTCCTAGAACATGAATTACTTTCAGCCTTGACAAAGAAGAGAATAGGGATCTTGAAATTCAAGCTGAATGTGGTAAATCAGTGAGACTTTGATGTGGTCTCATCTTGGAGAAGGGACAGTATATTCAATGATGAGGAAGGGCTTCTGTGGATGTTGGGAAGCCAAGGGAATAATACAAACATTTTTGTTTGTCTGTCTCAAGGCTGCTCACTATGCCCTTTGCCTTGACCTGCTCTAACAAAGAGGCTGGAAAGATGAAATATCCAACTGTGCAGACATGCTTGTAGCTCAAGGAAACTGAGTAATCCAGTGAGGTATAACTAGAAGTAACTGGTGAGACTTCCAATAGATGTGATTGTTTTTTAAGGAACAGACTTGGCTATCATTCTGTCTCTCTTTCTAATCCCTCTTCCCCCCCCCCCACATTCTAATGTGCACAATACTGGAAGGTGTATTAGACATTTTGCAATAATAAAGAACACATTTAAGAATGGTGGAACAGAAATATAGAGAGAGCCTGTGTGATACCACTGAGCAGAAGCTACAGAACCATACTTCTCACAGGAGGAAAACAAACTCCTCCCTGTTGAAACTACTACAATTGACTCTTCTGCCATTTGGATCTGAGTTACTTCTTAAATGATATGATTACATATTCTAGAGCCATTAAAACATGTGATACCTTGCTTCTCAGTCTTTTGGCTAAGGTCAAGTGTAAAATGCATGATACAAGAAAGAAGAATATTTATCAGCATGTATTTAAAAAATTTGTCCATTGGTCACTTACACAAGAAATAAATTAAACCAGATTAACCAGCTTATTTTTTAAAGGAAATGTAGTGCACTGTATTTGTAGGGAATTATCTGGACACTCCTGAGGTGGACCAGGAGGGTGCTGGGACTGAGGCCTACTTGGTCCTGGCTGAGGTCTGAGCCCTCCCCAAATCCTATCCTGTTGCTGCCACCTCTGGTTACCCTTAACCCAGGAACTTGGAGTGGGACCTATTTGACTCCCTAAGAGCCAATATGGCTACCCAAATCCCAGTTCACCTTTTACCTACTTTATTCCTACCCCTCCCATCAAGTGATCCAAGATGGCCCCAAACAGCCCAGCTCTGGTGTGGACTTTTTCTGCCTGATTGGCCACACAGAGCTATCCAATTCGTTACTAAGGAAAGCTCA
This sequence comes from Pedetes capensis, assembly GCA_007922755.1. Lineage (NCBI taxonomy): Eukaryota > Metazoa > Chordata > Mammalia > Rodentia > Pedetidae > Pedetes > Pedetes capensis. The sequence goes on along the minus strand of VMDO01000216.1, from coordinate 165,379 downwards.
GTGATTGGTCCAGCCTGGACCTAACCCCCCAATCATAAGTGCACTTTTCCAAGCCCTCACACAGACAGCTGCTCTTCCTGGCATGAGCCGCTCTCCAATTGGCTGCATCCTGGTCCACACCCCCACCTAGAGTGTACATAAGCAGACCACCGATTACCCCAACTGTCCTTTCATTTCTTTCTTCCCAACCACCTTGACTCTGATTGTCACACTCTACACCTGACTTGGCCGCTTTGATCATCCAGAACGTCAATTAAGCCGCTGAGAGTTAAGACTCCAAGAGTCAAGGAAGAAGACCTCAAGCAAGGCAAGAAGAGCTCTCAATACCCCCTTCCCCCACTCTGGGGAGGAGGTGAGAGGAGAACACAGGCGAGAGGCAGCATCACCGGATCATTGGCATAGCCAGTGAGGACATCAGAGCTGTTTGTCACTTTGATACAGAGCTGTTATTCCATCGTAGCAGCAGAAACCTGTGCTGTTGGCTAGAAAGCCAACTCCTACAAGAGAGTAGCATAATAAAGTTCCTGTTTGTTTTATATAAGAAGGCCTCCCGAGGTCCTTCTTGGTGCCACTGACCCCGAGGGTCCGTGAGCATACTGGTGTTGTGGTGAAGCCCCATGGTCTTTTGTGGGGCCAGAGCAAACCCCAACAATATTTCCCAAACTTATTTCATCTTTCATCTCAGTGTACTAGTTTTATTAGAATAAACTTTGGGAAATTCTCTTGCATAAGATATCAATAATTTAGGAAACAGTTCATGACTTTTTCCTTTTCATTAGTAATTTTTAAGTGAGTGTGCAAGTTAATGGGTTCGTTCTGACATTTCCATACATGCTTATCATTGTACATTGCCCGTGTTCACCTCCCCCATTACCCCATTACCCTGGCATGACACTCCTCCCCTCAACCCTTCCCCCCAACCCCTTCTTCCCCAGCAATGATCCCTCTTCTACCTGCATATCGTGTGTGTGTGTGTGTGTGTGTGTGTGTGTGTATAAATCCAGATTGTGCCTTAAGTGCAAGATACATGGTATTTATGTTCCTTTCCTCCTCCTCCTCCTTCTCTTTAGTCATTTTTCTCCTCCTACACAGGCCCCTTTCTACTTTCATGACCTATATATTTTAATATTGAATATTTATTGATATATAATATCCACATATGAGAGAAAACATGCAATGTTTTTCTTTCTGGGTCTGGTTTATTTCATTTTAAGTGATGATCTCTAGTTGCATCCATTTTCCACCATAATTTCATTTTTCTTTATGACTGAATAAAACTCCATGAATATATATATACATATACATATATATATATATATATATATATATATATATATATATGTGTGTGTGTGTGTGTGTGTGTGTGTGTGTTTTCCTTATCCACTTACATATCTTACCTATTGTGAATAGTACTGCAATAAACACAGATGGAAAAGCAGGTAACTCTATGGTATGTTGACTTATATTCCTTTGGATATATACCTAGGAGGAGTACAACTGAGTCATATGATAGTTTTATTATAATTTTATTATAGTTTCTTCAGAAATCTCTATACTGATTTCCATAGTGGCTGCACCACACCTTTCTCCCTACATCCTCATCAGCATTTGTTGTTTGTTTTGTTGATACTAGCCATTCTGACTGGAGTGGGATGGTATCTCAATGTTGTTTTGATTTGCATTTCCCCAATAGCTAAGGATGTTGAATATTTTTTCATATGATTGTTGGTCATTTATATATCTTCTTTTGGAACTCTCTGTTCAGCTCATTTCCCCATTTTTTGATTGGATATTTTGCTTTTTTGGTATTAATTTTTAGAGCTTTTTATGTTGTGGGTATTAGTCTTATGTTTGGTGTATAGCTAGCAAAGATTTTCTCCCACTCTGTAGGCTGTTTCTTCCCTCTGATAATTGTGTCTTTTCCCGTGGAAAAGCCTTTTAACTTCATGCGATTCCATTTGACAATTCTTAGTATTGCTTCATTTGCTACTGGGGTCCTTTTCAGAAAGTCTTTATGTCTTGAAGTGTTTTCCTTATGGTTTCCTCCAGCACTTTCAAAGTCTCATGTCTTACATGAAGGTCTTTGATCTATTTTGAACTGATTCTCATACAAGGTGAGAGAGAGGGATCTAGTTTCAGTCTTCTACATGGGGACATCATTTCTCATAGCACCATTTGTTGAAGAGGCTATCTTTTCTCCAAACTAAGTTTCTGGCACCCTTGTCAAATATCAGGTGCTGTAACTACATGGGTTTATTTCTGGATCATCTATTCTATTCCATTGGTCTACTTGTCTGTTTAAGTGCCAGTATCATGCTGATTTTGTGACTAAGGCTCTGTTGTATAATTTGGAATCAAGAATTGTTATACCCCCTGCATTGCTCTTTCTGCTCAAGATTGCTTTAGTAATTCATCATCTTTTGTGTTTCCATATGAATTTTAATACCTTTTTTCTATTTCTGTGATGGATGTCATTGGAATTTTGATGGGTATTGCAGTAAATCTGTACATTGCTTTCAGTAATATAGCCATTTTTCAATATTAATTCTTTTGATTCATGAACATGAGAGGTCTTTCCATTTTCTATAGTATTGTTCAATTTCTTTCTTCAGTATTTTAAAATTTTCATTGTAGAGGTAATTTACCTCCTTAGTTAGGTTTATTCCTAGGTATTTTATTCATTTTGAAGCTATTGTGAATGGGATTGCTTTTGAGATTTCTTTTTCATCCTGGTTGTTACCGGTATATTGAAAAACTACTGTCTTTTATGTTGATTTTGTATCCTGCTACTTTGCTGAACTCCGACATGTCTGTCAGCTTGTCATTCTGTGGGGGTTGCATGTTGCTGTGATACTGAAAACTATGCCACCAGTATCTCAGATACCAACAGGGCCACCTATGGTGGGCAGATTTCAGTTGAGCTTCTAGACTAAGACAGACTAGGGAAAAGGACTTGGTAGCCCACTCCCAGAACAATGAGCTATTGAAAACCCTATAAATAGCAGACAGGCACTGCCAAATATAGTGCCAGAAAATGATCCCCCAGGCTGGAACACATTCAAGAAATGACTGGAGAAAAGTTGCCTCCTCAAAGTACAGTTGACCTAAGTGACAGGAATGGAGTAAATTCCCTTGGACCTCCTTTTGCTGATGTGGCATGATTCAAAATGAAAAGAAACATAGTGGTGACAATAATGAGCTCAAACATAAAGAGATAGTGTGTATTGCACAGTGTTGGGTAGTGTTTAGTTCTGTTGTACTTAGATTTGCTATGAGTCAGATCTGACTCAGTAACACCCAACAACAACAAAAATGTCTGCTGAAAATGTTTATCAGCTCTATCTGGTGGAGTCTTTAGAGTTTTCAAAGGAATAGGATCATATAATTTGTAAACAGAGATAATTTGACTTCTTTCCTTCCTACTTGTATCCCCTTTGTTTCATTCTCTTGCATTATTGCCATAGCTCACAGTTCAATTACTATATTGAATAGCAGTGGAAAGAGTGGACACTTTTGCCTCATTTCTGGTTTTAGAGAAAATGTTTTCAGTTTTCCCTATTTAGTATGATGTTGAGTGTAAAGTTTTTCATATATTGCCTTTCCTATGTTGAGTTATATTCCTTTAATTCTTAGTAACTTCAAGGCTTTTGTCATGAAAGGATGTTGAACTTTGTGAAGGGAATTTTCTGCATCTGTTGAGATGATCATGTGATTTTTTTCTGGGTCTACTTATGTGCTCTATTATATTTGTTATTTTGCATAGGTTGAACAAAACTTACACCCCTAGAATGAAACCAACTTGATCATAATGTATGATCTCTTTAATGTATTATTGAAGTCAATTTGCAAGTATTTTATTAAGGACTTTTACATCTATGCTTTTCAGAAAATTAGTCTGCAGTTTTCCTTTTTTGTTGTATCCTTATCTGGTTTTGGTATCAGGGTAATACTGGCTACATAGAATGTGTTTGGTAGTATTCTTTCCATTTCTATCTTGTGGAATATTTTGAGGAGCATTGGTGTTAGTTCTTCTTTAAAGGTCTTGTAGAATTTGGCAGTGAATTCTCCTTGTCTTTGTTGGAAGAATATTACTGCTTCAATGTCACTGTTCAGTATAGGTCTGGTTAAGTTGTTTATAGCATCTTGATTTAATTTTGGTAGGTCACACATGTCAAGGAATTTATCCATTTCATCTAAGTTTTCCAGTTTTTTTGAATATAAGTTTTCACAGTATTCCCTAATGATTCTCTGCATTTTATTAATATCTGTTGTAATGTCCCCCTTTCATCTTTAATTTTATTAATTTGAATCTTCTCTCCCTTTCTTTTGGTTAATGTAGCTAAGAGTTTGTTAATCTTTTCAAAGAACAACCTCTTTGTTTCATCAACTCTCTTTGGTATTCTTTTTGTCTTCATTTCATTAATTTCTACTCTGGTCTTTATAGTTTCTTTCATTTACTGATTTGGGGTTTTGATTGTTCTTGTTTTCCTAAGACTTTGAGCAGCATCATTATTTATTGGAGTCCTCTCTGATATTTTAATGTAGGTTCTCATAGCTATCAACTTCCCTCTTAAAACTGCCTTTGCTGTATCTCAAAAGTTGTGGGGAGTTGTGTTTTCATTTTTATTTGATTTTAAGAATTTTTTTTATTTCCTCTCTCATTTCTTTAAGGGTCCCTTGATCATTTAAGAGTGTATTGTTCAATTTCCATGTAATTGTATAGTTTCTGTAATTTCTCTTGCCATTGATTTCTAATTTTATTCCATTATGGTCTGATAAGATACATGACATTTTCTGAGTTTTTCTGTATTTTTTAAGACCTGATTTATGGCCTATAATGTAATCTACTTTAGAGAAATTTCCATGGAATGCTGAGAAGAATTTATATGCTGTAGCTTTTAGATGGAATATTCTGTAGATGTCTATTAGATCCATTTGATGTTTTATGGTGTTTAACTCTGAAGTTTCTTTCTTAATTTTTTTTTGTCTGGATGGTCTATCTATTGATGAGAGTGGAGTACTGAAGACACTTACTATTATTGTTTCTGGATTTATCTGTCTCTTTGTGTCCAGTAGTGTTTGTTTTATAAAATTGGGTGCACCAAAGTTCAATTCATATATATATATTTACTGTTGCTATATCTTCTTGATTGATTATTCACTTTATTAATATATGGTGACCTTCTTTATCTCCTCTGATTTTTTTAACATGAAGTCTACTTTGTCTGATATAAGGATGGCTACTCTTTCTTCCTTTTGGCTTCCACTTATTTGGTATATCAATTTTCATCTTTTCATTTTCTGACTGAGAGTGTCCTTGCCAGTGAGATGTGTTTTTTGTACATAACAAATTGTTGGATCTTATTTTTAAATTCAATTTACTAGTCTATGTCTTTTAATTAAGGAGTTAAGATCATTTACATTTAGAGTTATTATTGAGAGAGGTTTGCTGATTCTTATAATTTTATTGGGTATTTTCATGATTAGTTTGCAAACTATTCATTCTTTTCCTTCTCTTTCACTCATACTTGGAGTTTTCTGGTTTTTAAAGTTACCCATGACTGATTATTTCCTATTTCTCATTAGTTCATCTATTCCTCTCATAAAGTTTAATGCTTCTTGTTATCTTGTAATTGAGACTATCTTTCTTCCTCCTGTGTGTATAAGATTCCTTTATTTATCTTCTATACTTCTGGCTTTGTGGTTATGATTTCCTTTAGTGTGTGCTTGTCTTGGAAAGCCTTTATTTCTCCATTGATTTTATAAGATAACTTTACTAGATATAATAATATTAGTTAGCAGTTATTTACTTTTAGGACTTGAAATATATCATTCCCTGCTTTCCTTGATTTTTAGAGTATGTGTTGAGAGGTTTGTTGTTATTCTGATTGGTTTGCCTTTCTAAGTGAATTGGTGTTTTTTTCTCTTACAGCTTTTAATATCGTTACTTTGTTATATAGTTTTAGCATTTTAATTAGAATGTGTTGTGGGGAAGTTCTTTTCTGATCATGTCTACTTATGGTTCTAAATGCCTCTTGAGGTTGGATGTCCATTTCTTTCCCCAGATATTGGGAAATTTTCTGCTGTAATTTTATTGAATAGATTTTCTATATTTTTAGTTTTTATCTAAGCTCCTCCCCTAGATTCCTAGATTTGGTATCTTGCTCATGTCCCAGGGTTCTTGGTATTTGTCGTCATGTTCTTTTACTATTTTTCCTTTGTTGATATCTCAATGTGGTATTTCCTCAACTTTGTCTTCTAGCCCTGATATTCTATATTCTGCTTGAACTCATATACTGATGATGATTTCCACCATGCTTTTTATTTAATTTATTGAGCTCTTCATTTCTAATATTTGTTTGTTTTTTGCTTTTTCTTTTATCTCAATTTACTTGCTAAGTTTCTTACCCATTTTGGTGACTTTGTGTTCTACTCTCTCACCTAAGTCTTATATTGGTTTCCTTACTTCATTTATAAGCTTCTTTATGTTCTCTTTGAAGCCATTGATGATTTTTATAAGTAGAGTTTTGAATTCTTTGACATTTCAATCATATCAATATCTTTGAATTCTGTAAATAATTATTGTTTTGGAGAAGACATGTTGCCTTGCTTTTTCATGTATCTTGTGTTTATGTTTTATGATTTGTGCATCTGTTGGGATGAATATCTCTTCCATTTTATTTGAGGATCTTCTTTGTGAGTGGCTTTCCCTTGAGATCTCAAGACCCAGTACCTCTACTCAAGGAAGACAAACCACTGTAAAAAGCATACTACCTATCTAAACCAGATATAACAATGCACTTAAAACCAGTTGAAGCCAGCTACTACACCATTAGCATCCATAGTACAGAAAATGTCAACAATAATAGAGAGTAAGCCATAAAGTTACAAATTATTTAGAGTGAAGGTAAAAATAATAATTGCCTGAAATAAAAGGAGGGACAGAGAAAGAGGAGAAAAAAGGAGGCACCAAGGATTAAGAAAAAGAAAGGAAAGAGGAAATCCAGAAAGAAAATGAATATTAGGAAAAGCAAAAGATTAAAAAAAAGTGACAACAACAATAAAAGGATTATAAAATAAAGAAAAATATATAAATAAAACTAGGTAAACATAAGAAGAGAATAAGAACTAAAAAGACTAAGATATTTCTTTTTTCAAAATAAAGTAACAATGATATTAGAAGTACAGTAAATAGAAAAAGAGCAAAAGATAAAAAGAAATTTTAAAAAGAATATAAAAATTACGTTAGAGAAAAGAGAAGGTAGGACAATAAAATTAATGATGAAAAGAGGGTGAAAAAAAGCGCCTAACACTATTGTGTACACCTGCAATGCCAGGATCTTGGGAGCCTGAGGCAGAAAGATTTTGAGCCCCAGGCCACAGACACCCAGCACAACTCAACAAAACCTTGTCTCAAGACAAAAAAATAAGAAAAAATCTGCAGGTACTGCACAATGGTACAGCACCTGCCCCATGAAAAGTCCTTGATTCAATTCCCAGAACATCAGAGAAAAATTAAAAGGATAAAAGTATTGAAATGGCCTCTTTCTATGGCTTCTAATATTGAAATCTGTTAGGTGGAAGCAGTGGTCAATTAAAGATGAAATCTTTTATCTGACCTCTGCTCAGAGTTGCCAGTCTCCACACTTCCTTTTAGAAGGTGTGGGGCTATCAACGACCTTGCCCAAGCCTCTTGCTGCCCAATCCTCTCAATGTGCTAACATGCCAGATTCCCACTCACTGTAACTGTCTCACAAAGCTCAGCCACACTGTTGGGTTGTGGCCAGTTCCCCCAGGCTTCTTGCCCAGTGCTTACACTTTATTTTCAGTCCCCCAGAGTATCTCAGTTTCATACAACAGGTTCCCTCTTACGATGGTGCCTGTTCATGGCACTTTGAGATACAGAGTATGACCAGAGGAATCTCTTCTCTAATGCTGACCCCTGAGTCAGGAGAAGCCACTGTCTCCCCAAATCCCCTAAATGGATCCAAGGCTTTCAAGGATCATCAGCTTGTCCAGTGGGACTGTCAGTCTGCACACCAGACACCAACTCCTTTGTGATTTCTGTGCTTTTCTAGTCTTTCTCTCTTTGTAATAGTGTCCACTCCTTTCTATTCTGACTCCTTTGTTTCACTGCATCATGTGGAGGCTGCCTCTATCTGTCATCTTACACCAGAATTTCATGATTTTTTCCAAGTAAAAATGGGTTATAGACTATGTATGCATGTTCACTAATGTTTTGAACTGTAACTGTTTTTATCTATCTACTTATCTACTTATCTTGCCTTTTTACACTCTCTCTAAATAAAATACCACCACTATATACCATTTATGTAATCAGAAAAACACAGTATCACAATTAATACTGTTTTCCCCCTATAATCCTGCTTGTTTGGGTAGAACAAATGGAACAATCATAAACTCTTGCATATTATATTAAATAACAGAATTGTAGTCTTGTGATTTACTTGCCTGAATAGCATAATTATTCTCAGGTTGTAGTATAACTATTCTCAGTTTACCTCACGGTTAGTAAAAATATTTTGTTTGGGACAGGCATTGTGGCACATGCCTATAATCACAGCATCTAGGAGGCTAAGGCAGGAAGATTATGAGTTTAAAGCCAGCCTAGGATACATACCAAATTCAAGTCTAACCTGGGATATATAGTGAGACCCTGCCTAAAAGGAAAGAAAAGAAAGAAAGAAAGAAAGAAAGAAAATAGGAGGAAAGAAAGAGAGAGAGAGAGAAAGAGAGAGAGAGAGAGAGAAAAGAGCCCGCTGACTGAGTTTATGCCTATCTAGGGCAATGGACATTCTCAAGAGGAAGGGGTGGAACATGGGTCCTTAGGCTCTTCCTGAGAAAATGAGAGGCCCTTAGCTCATAGCATCCTATTGTACCAAGGCACCAAAGGGGAGTTCTGAGAAGAAGATAGAAACTCTTTCAGTAAGAATGTTCTGAAGAAGGTCCTCACATGAGCTCCTAACAAGCTCTTGATGAGTATGGACACTTTGTGTTTTATCAAAATTGTAAAACAGATTAAGGAATAAAGGATATTAAAATCACCAGTATATTATTTCTTCTATGGGTGTGTAAGTGGTACCAGTATATATGTTTCCAGTGTGGTCAAAAACTATTTTGCCATGATAATTTATTTGGACAATGATTGTTTTTCAGAGTTTGGGGGCAAATGTAGAAGGAAATATAAGAAATTATCAAATTATTTTGCTATATTATTATATCAAATTATATTTTCATATTATATTTGCTATATTCATTAGCAATGAATGTGATCTGATAATAAGATGGAAATAATGTATGACTACTAATTTCCTGATTTTGAGATTATGATTATATAGGAAATGTCATTGTTAATATAAACTATGCCCTAAAATGTGTGGGGATGATGGAGCATCTATTTGGAAACTTTCTTTCAAATGACTCAAGAAAATAATTCACTGTTTTCCATGCAAACTTTCTGTAAATTTGTGATAATTCCAAAACAAGTAGTTTTTCAACAAATGATTAAAGAAACACATTAAGTCACCCTTCACCTTCTCATCTAAACCTTTCTCACATCACCAAGAAATATTAGTTCTACAGGTTTGAGAAAACAACAAATTTGTTAATAGCTACATCCAACTACACTGATGTAGTTTTGAACATCCTGACCACATCTGCATTTCTACTAGAAGGCAGTTTAAGTTTGCCATTGAATAGCTATTTTCATGAATGGAAATACTGTCCATTAAAAAAAATAGAGTAAAGATTACTGCTGTAGAGTCCTGTACATTCTCCAAGGTATTTCCCCATAGCTTATGTCACTGGATTCTCACCAGATTGGAAGACAACATGGAGGAGTTGAAAGCAAATAGGCCCTGGGCTAAGGATGTCATGGGGGAAATTTTAGCTCCACAAATCCTAGCTCAGTGTTTTGGAAAAATGACATAGACTCTATGCTCTTTGTCTCTGCTGCAGTATCTGAACCTTATAAATAATAAATTTTCTATTTAGAAGAATCATACTTCTTATTGTGAAGATTTAACAAAGTATAAGCAAGTCAAGGTATAAATCATAGTCAAGGATCACTCATTGAATCAGCTGGTAGTTACTGGGTATTTGGTATGTACCACACCCTGTCCTAGCACAGGAGACACTGCTGTGACCTGTAAGTATGGTCCCATCTGTCACATTCAGTCTAGCAGGGGGGTGGAGAGGACAATCAAATGGTGACATCACAGAATGACTGGGGTAAGGTAGAGTGGCAGTCACAGTAAACTTCTCTAAGAAGAGCTGAATCTTCAGTAAATGGGAAGCAGCTGTTCCAAGACCTGCAGGAACAGCTTTCTCAGAGGTACCCAATAGATTATTCTAAGAGGGGAAAGGTTATTGCCTGGAAATGAGCAATGGCTCCTAAGGAGTAAGCAAGACCCTGCCCTGATCTCAGTGATAGGCTTCAGGTTTGTAAATACTCCATAATCCCTTTGACTACCTAATCTTATTGATACATTCATAGAGAAACCACCTTAGGATAAAGAGAAGCACCCCAGTTTAAGTACCCCACCCTCACATTCAAATAGAAGAGCTTCATCTAATGCATGATCCTCAGCTTCTTGAAGATATTATATAAAGCTGGCAGAGTGGAGAGGGTTATGAAATTACCAGTTTTTATATGATAATATTTTGTAAGAATATTGCTTCAGAAACCAGTCTTTTCATGCCCTTCTAACTCAAAAACTATGCTCTCATTTACAAACTCTATTAGGGTAGCTATTCCCAAGTATAATTGAGGAGCTTAGTAGAGAGCAAAGGAAGTCCCAAGACCACAAATAATCAGACTGCACCACAACTAAATTGCCATGACCCAGATAAGAAGCAAGACGCAAAAGAGAAGTTATTTCAACCCTGAAACCTTCTCCAACTGCCTCCCTTACCAGTCAAGGATGGTCTACAAACATGCACTGTTAGTTCCATTGTCATTTAATTTCAATGTTTACATCAGCAAAGTTGTATAGCTCTATTAATGCTTCAAAATTATTTAATTGTAAGGTTTTCATGATTTAAAAGTGGAAAACTCCTGAATTAGAAATACTTGTTCACATTTATATGTCTTTCTATTGGTGCTGTAAATGGTTTCTTGGTCTATATTTACATTCCAATCTAAGATTGCTTTCAGAGAATTCTCAAATGCTTTCTATATTTAGTAGAACTGCATCAGACACCAAAATATGCATATTAAATTTTAAAAGAACATGCCATGCTTTACATGCCATTCTAGCTCCCTGTTCCTTTTATATTTTTTTTCCATGGTAAAAAATTCTTTTAATTTCTAGATGGCACATGCCATTTGCTCTCAGGGCAAAAATCACCTGAGGGTCTTTACCTTCCTTGAAAGATGGGACATCATTTTCATGCTTCCCCTTCCCACCTCATATCCCTACACTCTTAAGACACACTTAAGACAAAGAAGAAGAAGAAGGAGAAGAAGGAGAAGAAGGAGAAGAAGGAGAAGAAGAAGAAGAAGAAGAAGACCTTCAATTACATGGACTGACACAGTAGCTACAACAATGGGATTAAACATTAAAAAGATCATGTGCCTGACACAGTGTTCAGTAGTATTTCATTCTGCTGTACACAGGGTCGCTACGAGATGGACCCCACTCAACAGCACGTAGGCACACAAAACAGATATTGAGTAAATATTCCAGAATTCACAAAGTATACAAAGGCTGTTATTCTCCCAAAGTTTCCTTTACGTTCCTGAATATACACTGAGCAATCCCTTCTATGAATTGTTCTCCCTTTAAGGGGAGGTCATTTGGCTAAGTGTTGGCCAAAGGGTTGTGAATGGGAGCCACTCCTCCTAGGAAGCTTCATGCCGTCTACTGCTCTGTCCCTCATTCCCTAGACCAAACAATGTTGACCATGCAGATGACACAAATTCCTAGGAGGTGATAAAGCCACAAGATGAAAGATTCTGTTTTCCTGAATAATATCATGGAACAAAGCCACCTACTTAGAGGCTCTTACTTGAGAGAAAAATTAACTTCTTTTCTATCTAGATCATTGTGCTTTGGAATTTCTGGATGAACAAGTTCCATTTGTGTCCACACTAACACTCAAAGAGATTAATTCAACACATATTCAATCATCTCCATGTTTTGTGCCAGGCACTGAGCTACTTTCAATGGAGAATAAAAAAGATAAAAAGAAATACAGTTCTTACCCTCAAGGAAGTCAACTGCCAGTACAAGTAGGTACGTACAGAGTAACTATGAAGCAAGGGAGAATCTAATGGTGCTTCAGAGAAGGATAACTCATTTTCCTACCAACATCTTGAACTGTCAACCAGCAGTGTTTCCCACACATCCAGTGAATACAGTGAGCAGAAGAGAGCAACGGAGCTCATTTGCCCCTTTCTTTCCTTCTTTCCTCTCCAAGTATCCAGAAGCTTCATTCTGCTACAGGCCTCTCTTGTAGAGCCTTGTCAGTTTTGTATGGCATTGTATGCCCATACTTCCATCAGAGTATGTGTCAAGCATCTTTGTTACTCAGGTTCATGCTGTCTGGATGGCTTTAAAAATCAGTATGAAATTGGGTGCATGGTGGTGTGTCCCTGAAATCCTAGTACTAAGGAGGCTGACCTGCAGCAGTAGCCCTGTGGCATCCAATCCCGTCAGATCTCGGAAGCTAAGCAGGGTCAGGTCTGGTTAGTACCTGGATGGGAGACCGCCTGGGAACACCAGAAGCTGTAGGCTCGGGAGAAGGACCTGGCAACCCCCTCCCAAAAATCAATCTGCCATTGAAAACCCTATGAACAACAGAGAAGCACTGACAATAGTGTTTCCCCTGTTGTACAGAGGGTCGCTATGAGTCAGATACCGACTCGACAGCACCTAACAACAACAACAAGGAGGCTGCGGCAGAAAGACCATGAGTTTGAGGCCAGCCTAGTCTACATAGCAAGACTCTGTCTCACAAGAACAACAACAACAAAAATCAATATAAGCCCAGATATTAAAAGGATTCTGTATTGCTTCTTCTCTAGTAATAATAACTTGTTGTTGTTGGGTTCTGTCAAAACACATCCAACTCATAACCACCCTACGTACAACAGAACAAAACATTATGGAACAATGTGCGAAGCAAACAATCTTTTTATGTTTGAGCCCAATGTTGCAGACACTAAGTTCCTTCACATTTTGAGTCATGGCCCATCAGCAAACGGAAGTCCCAGGGGCTTTACTCCATCCCTTCATTAAAGCTGACTCTACTTTGAGGAGGCAACTCTTCTCCAGGTGTTTCCTGAATGCCTACCAGCCTGGGGGGCTCATTTCCTGGCATGGTATTTGACAGTACTTCTCTGCTATTTATTGAGTTTTCAATGGCTAGTTGTTTTGGGATGGGCTGGGATTTAGCTCAGTTGGTAGAGTGCTGCTCTGCAGTCTCTGAGATCCTGAGTTCAATTTCCAGCACCACAAAAATGGGAGAAGGATGTGGCAACCCACTCCCAAGACAATCCCAAAACAATCTGCCATTGAAAACTCTATGAGGGTCGCTATGAGTCCCACACGACTCAACAGCACCTAACAACAACAACAGTTGTTTTGGGAGTGTGCTGCTGGGTCCTTTTCCCTAGTCTGTAGTAGGCTGGAAGCTCAGCTGAAACTTGTCCACCATGGGTGGCCCTGCTGGAATCTGAATTACCAGTGGCAGAGTTTTCAGCATCACAGCAGCACGCGAGCCCTCACAACACAATAAGCTGACATTTACTAAACACTTATTATGTACATGACAGGTTTTCTTCTAAGTTCTTTCCATGTAACTCATTTCTGTAGTAATGAGGAAGATAATGATGGTGAGGAAACTAAAGCTCAAGTTCAGAGATTTCCTCAAATTCACACAAAAAATTCATGTTCAGCATCTGAATATGGAAAAAAAAATTCCTGAGCTTCTTGAGTCTATGCTGTCAGGCTCACATTGCACAACTTTTATCACTTTATCAGTCATGTTTGGAAAAAGTTGTGAATGCTAAACCGTGTGATTGTAGACATTAAACTTGCTTTGATAGAACATCAGGATAGAGAATCTGAATTAGAGGTCCTCACATCAGATTTGCAAGATAAGAACCTACCAACGGCATGCCAAACAAAGCACACTGTCCTCTGGATGAGGTTAAATGAAGACTCATGTCATGGTATGTCTGCAGCCGTAGCCCTGTTGCATCCCATCCCATCAGATCTCAGAAGCTAAGCAGGGTCGGGCCTGGTTAGCACTTGAATGGGAATCCACCTGGGAAAACCAGGTGCTGTAGGCTTGGGAGAAGGACCTGGCAACCACTCCCAAAAGTCAATCTGCCATTGAAAACCCTATGAATAGCAGAGAAGCACTGACAATAGTGTTTCACTTGTTGTATGTAGGGGTCACTATGAGTAGGATACCGACTCAATGGCACCTAACAACAACAACAATAACAACAACAACAATAACAACAACAACATGTACAATAGAATAAAACACTACCCAACACTGTACAATGCCTGGTGCTATTGTCAGTGTGTCTCTGCTATTCATAGGGTTTTCAATGGCTAATTTTTTCTGGATTGGGATGCTGGGTCCTTCTCCCAAACATACAGCACCCAGGGAGTCTCCCATCCAAGGACTAACCAGATCCAACCCTGCTTAGCCTATGAGATCTGATGAGATGGGACACCAAGGTGATATAGCTGTAGACTCATATATACATATTTAGGTATATATACATGGGCTAGGATTTGGCTCAGTTGGTAGAGCACTGCTCTGCAGTCTCTGAGGTCCTGAGTTCAATTCCCAGCACCCCCCACAATGGGAGAAGGGCCTGGCAATCTACTCCCAAGGCAATCCCGAAACAACCTGCCATTGAAAACCCTATGAGGGTCTCTATGAGTTGGATACCGACTCGACGGCACCTAACAACAGACTCCACTAATTATACATACATGCATATATGTTTTTGATACAAAGTCATGCTACATAACCCAGGGTTTGAACTGACAATCCTCCTGTAGCAACTTCCCCAAAAGCTGGGATTATAGGCATGTACCATAATACCCAGAACCTAGTATTATTTCCTTCTTATAGAGGATATTGATGACCCCATAAATAAATGCAAACAACTGAATTATACTACCAGCACCCCCTACTTCCCCAGATAGTGTCACTTTTTAGGCTTTTTTTTTTTTTTTACTGAAAACCCATCATGAATCTAACTTCTCTCTCCCTCTCTCACATTCAAGAAACTTAAATATATTCCCCTAGGACTTGTCCAGAGAATTATTCCCTAGAAAAAAATTGCCCTCTCCTACCATGATAACAAAGACATCATTCATGAGGAAAACAAAAGGTTATTAAAAAGACAGGAAGGAAGGAAAGGCCAAATTACATGCCAAAAGAGACTCTGAACCTTGCCGTTGAATGCCAAGTAGCTAAAGTAAAAGGAATATATGACAAAGTTAAAGAACTAAACAAGATTTCAAAGGGAAGCTCAAGAAGACAAAATCAAATATTTTAATGACATGTGCAAAGAGTTGAAGATAGAAAACCAAAAGGAAGGGGCATATTTCATTTTTCTCAAGCTTAAAGAATTGAAGGAAAAAATTTGAGCCTCAAGTAACAGTAGTGAAGGATTCTATAGGAAAAATATTAAACAATGGAGGAAACATCAAAAGAAAATGGAATACACAGAGTCATTAAACCAAAAAGAACTGGTAAATGATCAACCATTTCAAGAGGTTGCATATGATTAGGAACTAATGGTACTAAAGAAATAAGTAGAAGATGACTTGAAGGCATTGGTGAAAGACAAGGCTCTAGGAATTGATGGAATACCAATAAAGATGTTTTAATAAACAGATACAGCATGGGAGGTGCTCACTTGCCTATGCCAAGAGATTTGGAAAACAGGTACCTGGCAAACTGACTGGAAGACACCTATATTTGTGCCTATTTCCAAGAAAGAAGATTCAACCAAATGAAGAAATTATTAAACGATATCTTTAATATCACAAGCAAGTAAAATTTTGCTAAAGATCATTCAAAATCAAACATAGCAATACTTTGACTGGGAACTACTGGAAAGTAAAGCCAGATTCAGAAATGGGTGTAGAACAAGGGACATCGTTGCTGATGTCAGATGGAGATTGGCCAAAAGCAGGGAATACTAAAAAGACATCTATCTATGTTTTATTGACTGTGCAAAGGCATTTGACTGTGTGGATGACAACAAATTATGGCTAATCTTGCAAATAATCGGAATACCAGAGCACTTAATTGTACACATGAAGAATCTCTACATGGACCAGGAGGCAGTTGTTTGAACAGAACAAGGAAATACTACCTGGTTTAAAGTCAGGAAAGGTATGTGTCAGGGCTGCATCCTTTTATCATAAATCTTCAATCTCTATGCTGAGCAAATAATCTGAGGAGTGGACTTTATGAAGAAGAAAATGGAATCAAGATTAGAGGGAGACTGTAACAAACTGCAGTATGCAGGTGACACAACTTTGCTTGCTGAAAGTGAAGATGATTTGAAATATTTACTGATGAAGATCAAAGAACATAGCTTTCAGGATGGATTGCACTTCAACATCAAGAAAACAAAAATCTCTGACAAGATAATAACAAAGTTCACTATAGGAAAAGTTTCTATCTTAAACAGAACTGCAGCCCAAGTATATATAGAAAAATATTACCAAGTAAATGATAGAGAAGACTTAGATGGGAAAGGTGGGGGGAGCATACAAGAGGGTAAGGGGGCACCTATATGAATAATGTACATCAAAATGCATATATGGAAATGCCACAATGAAAAGCATGTCAGAATGAATCACATTAAGGTGTACATTAAAAATTTCCAAGAAAAAAAAAAAGAAAAAAAATCTTTGCAACGGGGTGAGTAAGAAACTTCATGATGAGTGGAGAAAGAATAGGGTTGGCCAAGATTTTGGTTTACTTGGTTCATCAATCAATACCCACAGAAGCAACAGCCAAGAAATAAAAAGACACGTTGTATTGGGTAAAGCTGTTTCAGAAGACCTCTTTAAAGTGTTGAAAATTAAAGATGTCACTTTGAAGACAAAGGTGCACCTGATTCATGCCATGGTATTTTCAATCACATCATTTTTATGTGAAAGCTGGACACAGGGAGACAATAGAAGAATTGATAGTTTTGAATTATGGTGCTGGAGACAAATATTGAATACACCATGGACTGCCAAAAGAATCAACAGATTCATCCTAGAAGAATTACAGAATGCTCCTTGGAAGCAAGAATGGCTAGACTGCAGCTTATGCATATTGGACATGTGTTTAGGAAGGACCAATCGCTGGAGGAGGACATCATGTTTGAGAGAATAGCAGGTCTTTGAAAAAAAGGAAGACCATCCACTAGATGGATTGACATGCTGACTCCAACAATAGGCTTAAACATAAAAATGATTGTGTGCCTGCACAGTGTCAGGGAGTGTTTTGTTCTGTTGTACATAGGGTTGCTATGAATCTGACCTGACCAAACAGCACCTAACAACAACAACAACAGTCATGAGTTAGTGACCTAAAATTCATTCTGCCTATACAAAGTCTTTTATTTACTCACTATTCATTCATTCATAAAAGATGAATATTGTGCCTTCGATATACAAGTCACTGGGAATGCAGTGACCAAACAGGTAAGATCCCTGTCCTTTAGAGTTTTCTCTATCTGTACCCCTGGAAAACTATCCCAGTCTTTGTAACCTTCGATCAAGAGCCTTAATGTTGACTTCCAAAAGCAAAATGATTAATTCTAAATGTATCCACAAGGTATTCCCAGAGAAGCCTTCTGATTTTCCCAAGTAAAGAGCTTAAAATGTTGAGACATTTATGGAGTCATTAACTATGTGATCTGGTAACCAAGTAGCAGTCATCCAAAACACAGCCCAACACAAAATGGAGTTTTGAAGTAGTTAGCTTTCTCAAAATTGTAGAAAGAGGATATATGAGCTGGAACAGTGTTTTTTTAGCACCTCCTTTTCTTCCAGTCACACGTCTCACATCCTGATGTTGTGCTTCTTCTACCAGAACCCCTTGGAAATCTTCTTTTTTGACCTTTGCCTATCTTTTTCTCATCTTCTGCCCCAAGGCCTCTAGATTCTGCATCACAACAATCAGCACAGCAAGGTAGAAGTTCCCTCCTTAAAAGGAAGGAAAAAAGGAGAAGCTAAGGAGGCCAAACCTGGATGGAAGGAGGGAAAAGACAGGCATATCTATGAGTTAATCATGTTGCCACATCACAAAGGTACAAAGAATTCCTGTCCACCTACACTAATGAGATATAGTCTCAAAAGAGGAGTCCCTTATCACTCTGATCTATACTTTTTCCTCCTGTGATATATGTCGGGGGGGACATATATCCATATAGAGAGACAGAAGATAACTGTGGATGTGCCTTGTGTGTCTCCTTCATAAGTATATAAAGGATCTATTTCCAAATCCTTTCCAAAGGTCACCACACACACACACATGCACACATTCCTCTGGTACATGACCATGATGTGAGCAAGATATTATCTCTTTTACAGCTTGAGGATACCAGCCAATTCTGGAGACCTGAGTATTTTACTTATAAAATAGCCTTCAGTAGATTATGAAACAATAGAATTCTGAATGGCCTGAAACCCTTCCACAATTATAACTGCATTCTGTACCTGCATTCTGAAAGCCAAGGAAAAGTTCCAGAATAGAAAGAAATAAAAAAAGATAAACTAATTCGCACTTCTTTGTGATATTTGTTAAAAACTGCCTAGAAATTACAACTGCATTAACATTGTACATTTAAATCTGAAAGTTATTAATGATACTAAAACTAGCCTCCTCAACTCACAGTTAAAGAAATCAAGGACAAGAGAAATAAAATGCTTTGCTCAAGGACAAATAGCTTGTAAGGGGCAAATCCATGATTCAAATCTAGTTCATTGCTCTTTGAATAACCACCTCAGCTCCAGGCTCATCCAGAATTAGTGTCACCCTAAACTCTGTGAAACATTCAACCAAGGTTGTCTTTTTCCTGCCAGCTGGATGAATTTTATGCAACTCCTAAAGAGAGATTAATTGTGTCTTCTGGTTATGTGCCATCAGCAGCATTGTCTAAGGTTCATCAAGGAAGGATTTTCCCCAAGAACACCCCTGTCATGAGACTGCACCTGGCCTGTTCTTCTAGAACTTAATCCTTTTGTATTTCATTGTCTGTATCATAGTAGAAGTGAACTTTACTGATTGTACTTAGAGTAAGCTTAAAGGAGCTCAGAGCTGTGTGAATATAATATTTTTCATCATTAATCTAAAATTAGTTAAAATATAGGCCTTCAAAAGGAAAACATTGACATTTTGCAGCATATATTTTTATAAAGAAAAGATGTAACCATGAAATTCAGGTGAAATTATACCTTTATGTAAAAACATAAAGTTGAGAAGAGTAATCTATGATTGTCTATTTCATAATAATTTATTTAAGCCAGTTATATTAAATTGTGTTTGCCTTGATAAAAAAAAAAAGTCTCTAACTAGAAAAACTTTTTAAGACTCACATTCATTTTCAAATAAGCATGTGAATTTTGACAATCTAATCCTCTAAAGATCCCTAGTTTCCTTCCCAAACATTGAGGAGAAAGGAAACTAGAATTGATGATCTTTTAATTCCCTTCACACCCTAAAATGTTAGTATCTTTGTTCAATACTGTTCAGGGAAAAAAGTGAGGCTTGTATTCAAATATGCCCACAAATGCTAAACTGTAAAAATGAATTCTGTCCTTAAATCTAAGTTAGTTTTGTTCCTGTAGTAAAGTAGTTTTTGTGTTGGCAGATCCCGAAATCTATACCCCTTTTGTCACAAACAGTAGGTATATATATTCCTAAATAGCATAACAAGCCACTGGGGAAAATGTGTGTATCAGATCAAATACCTGCCATCTGGAAGGAGTATGACAGATGCTCCACATCCATGGTTGGCCTCCCTATGTTTCAAAGCAAAGCCCTCTAAGAACTCTATAAACATCTCTTGAGGTGCTTGTTCACATGTAGAATCCCAGCCTCCCTCCCCTTTTTTCACTCATTAGGTCAAAATGCTGGGTTAACAGGGTAGGAGGTATGTCTTAGCTTGGGCTACCATAACAAAATAGCAATCTGGGTGGCTTAACAGTAGAAATTCATTTTCTCTTGGTTCTGGAGGGTAGAAGTCTAAGGTTAGGGTGCTGGCCAATTTGGATTCTGATGAGGGCCTTCCTCCTGGCTTGCTGACATATGTCATCTGGCTGTGTTGTCACATGGACTTTTTTGAATGAGAGTGCTTGGGGAGAGAAAGAGAGATCTATCCTCTCTCTTCTTATAAACTGCCAACCCTATAGGATTAGCCACCTACCCTTATGAGACCACATAACCTGAATTACCTCCTAAAAGCCCCATCTGCAAGTACAGTCACACTGAGGGTTAGAGTTCTAATACATGACTGGGGGTGAGGGACAGAATTCTGTCCAAAGCAGAGGAGGAAACCCCAATTAACAAAGAAAATCTCTCCAGATGATTCTTTTGTACACTGACATTTGAAAACCACAAATAGTATTAGTTTACCTTCAAATAGAAAAATTGAGATAACATATCCTTTATATTTTCAAATCATAATGGATGAAATAAATGGAAAGAGAAAGAGGAGAGATGGAGAGAGAAAGAATATGCCAAGTTAACACGGGATTGATATCGAATCTTTCAAAAACTTATGAACAAATAAAAAACTCCATATGTTGTTGGTGCAACTGTCAGCTGAGAGA
Organism: Pedetes capensis; assembly: GCA_007922755.1. Taxonomy (NCBI): domain Eukaryota; kingdom Metazoa; phylum Chordata; class Mammalia; order Rodentia; family Pedetidae; genus Pedetes; species Pedetes capensis. Next base: position 144,542 of record VMDO01000216.1, on the reverse strand, counting down.
GCTCTGACTGGTTAAAGCTACATAATTTAAGCAACAAAATAAGAAAATAGTATTGGATTATAATCAAAGTATAAAATAAATATTTGTGAATCCATTCTAATATAAATAACTTATTAAATAAACAGAAGGGCAAGAATAGACAAATCTTCTATGGGGAAACATTTCAAATAATTTATGTGGATTCTCAACTCTCATGAATGTGGAGCATAACTCCATACCCCATATGTGTGGTATCCTATTATGGTTTGAACCTAAAATGTCCCCCAAAGTAATGTATTTAAATGTTTGGTCCCAGCCAGGCATGGTAGCTCATGCCTGTAATCCCAGCAACTTGGGGGGCAGAGTCAGGAGGATCACAGGTTCGAGACCCTGTCTCAAGATAAAACTTTAAAATGGGCTGGGTGAGCACCATGGTGGTAGAGTACTTGCAAAGTATGTGAAAGGCCCAGGGCTCAACCTCCAAGTACTGCAAAAGTTAAGATAAAATAAATGTTTACTCCCCAGCTGATGGCAATCTTTGTGGAGACTATGGAACTTTGGGAGGTGGGTTCTAGCTTTGCAGAACTGGGTCACTGGGGGTGGGCCTTTGGAGGTTTTATCCAGTCACCTAGTTCTGGTAGCTCTGTTCCTGATAGACCATGACATTGAGATTCTCTGCCAGAGGCTGCTGCCCCCTGCCCTGCCGCCATGCCTCCCCATCTCTGTGGCCTGTGATCCTCTAAGCCATAAGCCCCCAATAAATCATTCTCCCCCTAAGTTTGCATCTGTCACCTTCTCTACTACAGTGACACACAAGCTGACTAACATAGAAAATTGGTACTAGAAAGTGGGGTTATAGCTGTATGGAAACCTGACCATGTGGTTCTTACACCTTTGAGACTTGTTTGCAGGAAGAGTTTGGAAGAGCTCAGAGATGCAGTCAAAAAAGCCTTTGAATGCTGTAAGCAGAGCTTGAGGGGCAATTTTGGTGACCAGTACCAAAGAGGAAAATAAAGACAGGGTTCCTGGGGTTTCAGAGGAAATTGAGGGCTCAATTGGGAACTGGAATAGAGGCCATGTGTGTTATATTCTGGGTCAGTGGGGGTGGGTCTTTGGAGGTTTTACCAGACCCCCAGTTCTGGCAGCTTTCTGTTCCTGATTCATCACCACATGAGGTTCTCTGACAGAGGTCACCACTGCCTGTCCTGCTGCTGTGCTTCCCTGCCTCTACGGACTGTGATCCTTGAACCATGAGCCACCCCTAAAGTTGTTCCTCCTATAAGTCTTCTTCTGTCAGGTTCTCTGTCACAGCAATGCATGAACTAACTAACCGAGAAAGATACACATAGTGACTTCTTTCCAAAAAATACAGTAAGGAAAGATGAACAGAGTGGTAACTTTACCAAGTATGAATCTGACAAGTATTACCTCAACCAGATGATCAATATCAACATCAACACTGATGTCATGTGGGTACCCTTGCTATAGTAATTATACCATACTAATATAGGACATTTAATGATAGGAGAAACCAGAAGCAAGGGTTTGTATAACTTCCTCCGTATTATCACCACAATTTTTTAGTAATCTGTAATTATCCTAAAAATAAAGTTTATTTAAAAATGATTTAAATCAATACAACTCTGAATTAATGTGAAGAAACTTTAAGAATACCTTAATTTTTGTCCAAGTCTTTTTTCTTTCAATAGAAATAAAGAAATATTTCTATATCAGGAGGCAAAAAGGAAGCTTATAAATAACTTCTTCAACCTGAAAAGCAGTAAAAGATAAAAAAACTACAAAAGAAAAATTCTTTCTTCATATTAGACATCATATTCTAAGTGCATTTAAAGTTAACAAGGTATAAATTTATTTCCTTTTCATATATATTCCAATAGTCACATTGCTTGAAAGTCAATTAGAAATAATTCATATGAAATTTTCATTAGACCAAATTTACTGTAAAATTACTGCCGGTTATTGCTTTATTTCTATTTCATTGAGTTCTTTTCTAGTTATTCAGCCTTTTATTTGGAGTTTTAAATCACAGCAAATGTCTTAGGCAGAAAAATTTTAAGTTGGTATTACAGTATTCTAATGGAATCATGTATTGTTTTCTTTTACCCAGATATGACATTTAGTAAATGTTTGATGAATGAATACAGTTGCTCTTTATTGCTTTATTCAGTACACTGTCTCTCAGTTATTTCATAGGTATGATTACAATTTGGTCTGATGCCTGATCTTTCTTCTAAATGCACTATATTACAGCCTAATCTTCTCTGTAAGGCCTGATTATTGCAGATACAGATATCTATACCTTGTGGACTCGGGTAACTGCTTATTTAGGTGTGTTAGTTAGATCCAGAAGATGTAGAAAGAAAATGCCACAATACATAATGCCCTGCATTATCTTAATGAATGCTATTCACTTAATATTGAATTATGGGAAGATAGAAATGAAACTCTCTCTTCTCCACCTGCTGTCTAGCTGTGCAAATCAAACCAATATCAGTTAGCTTTTGCTGTGTGACAAACCACCTCAAAACAGCAGTTTAAAATGACAATAATTTCTTTTAGCTCATGACTTTGAGTAGTCTGCGATCAGTGAGACTTTCTTCATATCAAATCCCATCCTATAGGAAGCTAGTTCATCCTTTCTCACACAGAAGATTCCCAGAGTAACAAAGAGTGAGTCCCAAAGGATAACTTTTCAAGCCATGCTTAAATGTTTTCTACTGTCCCATTGTTGTTAGGTGCCGTCGAGTCGAGTCCGACTCATAGCAACCCTATGTACAGCAGATTGAAACACTTGCCGATTCTGTGCCAGGCAAACAATCTTATTTATGTTTAAGCCCATTGTTGCAGACACTGTGTCAATCCATCTGGTGGAGGGTTTTCCTCTTTTCCGTTGACCTGCCACACTTCCAAACATGATGTCCTTCTCCAGGGATTGTTCTCTCCTGACTACATGTCCGAAATATGTAAGTCGCAGTTTGGCCATTTTTGCTTCCAAGGAGCACTCTGGTTGTACTTCTTCTAGGACAGATCTGTTGGTTCTTTTGGCAGTCCATGGTAAATCAAATACTGTGTTAGTTTTTTTTTTTCTGTTGCTATAACATAGTGCCTGAGGCTGAGTAATTTATAAAGGAAAGAAGTTTATTTGTCTCTTGATTCTGGAGGCTGGAGATCCAAGATTGAGCAGTTGCATCTGAGGAGGGCATCCTGCTGCATAACAGAAACAGAAAAGCAGAGGAACCAGTGGGTGCATGCAGAAGAGGCAAAACACAAGTGATATCCTCCCCTTATAACAACCTACTCTCAAGGCAACTAATCCAGAGCCATGAGCATGGGAATTCCCTCCCACAAGGACTAATCTGGTCCTTAGAAGATCGAGGCAAACCCCTCATTATAACCTAATCACATTTTAAAGGCTCTACTACCTCTCAACATCTTCATATCGGGAAACACTTTTCACCCTGAGTTTTGGAGAGGACAAACCATATTTCAACCATAGTACATAGTTAACTCCATATTTAAATAATTGAAAAATAAATTCCATCTCTTGATGAGGGAAACTGCTTAATACTATTATTTCAGTCTGTCCCAGTCCACTCTCTGAGTTAAATTATGTATATTCCTCCAAATGCAAAATATACTGCTCCTCCATGACTTCCCCAAGAGCTGATACAGTGTGGTACCAGTGTCAAGATCTAATGCCTTACGATGTGTGTCTTGTTTAAATGTGGATGAGTCTTTGGATGGTACATCTTGGCACCACCTCTTGATCCAGAGACTGCTAAATTTAAGAGATGGTACCTGCTCTTCACATGCCTTACATTCAGTACTAAAAGAGAGACAAATAACAGAGACTTTCATTCAAAAATGGGAGAAATAGAGGGCACACAATAACCACTGTTTCGAGTCAATTCTTAAATCTAATTGAGTGTGTTTTATCAGATTTCCCTCCTATGGGGTCAAAAAATGATCCCTAATTAGAATGTAGTTATGCTTCCAAGGAGTTATTTTGTCCACTGTACTTTGTCTCTCTGTTTCACTCCCTGTACTATTGCACCTCCCATTTGAGATTCCCTTCATTTTCCATAAGAAATGATATATTTGAAACTGAGTAGATTTCTCAGACTATTTTTATTTTGACTTAGGAAAACTTAAACTATTGCTCCCCATTTCAGCCCAAATTTGAAGTGCTTTCGCCAATACTACACTCTTTAAAATGTAGATTTTCTATGGATCTAATTCTATTCCACTCCATGCCTCTTCACGCTCTCTTTTCTATAATCCTGTCTCTGTTTTGGGTGTGTCTGGCTGCTATGAATAAGAAATGACCTTGAGACACTTAGAACTTATTTATCCAACTGAAAGGTCTACTCTACATTATAACTTTTTTTAAATATCCAACAAATATTTAGAGATCTTAAAAAGTGTAATATATCTGCACATTTAATTTTAGTTTTGGATTCAGCATTTAGGTAATTTTAAGGATCTATACCACCAAGAGAGATGAAGGATATGAATATTTATAATTTTCTAACCTAGAACATCTCAGGCCCCTATATTTCCTCTAAATTCTACTTAAAACTGAGCAATTACCTGTTTGCCTTTTATCTCCCTTCAAATATCTTATCATATTCAACCTAGAAAAAGCTGACACTTTCAATACTTTGCCTGTAAGTTTCCTGAGCCAGATGCACAAATTCATTAGGTACATCCTATCTTCCAAATTATTATAGGTAACAATTTTGCTACCACATAACACTGGTGTCCATTTTCCAGCTGGTTAGCAGTTTCTGCTAACATTTTCCATTTCAACATCTTACTAACTTTATCTAATAGTTTCATTCTTGATTGTTACCAGCTTCCTAATTCCAAAGTCAATACCATTTTTTAGATTTTTGTCATGGAAGCATTCTACTTCTGCTATTTTTTGCTTTGTAGTGTGGCTATTTCCTCTGGGCTGAATGTGATTATCATTGTTTTAAATGAAACAGTGGTGGTGACCTCCAGAAGACCTTAGGCCACAGTCATAACAAAATCAACTACACAGCTGAGAGTTGGGCTTATGATTGCAGCAGACCTATTAGCATTCCCCTGGGAGGGCGGTGGAGGCTCATGAGTTAGGCCCTAAAGACATCTGGCCTATTGGTGTGCTCTCATGGAGGGTGGGGGTCACAAGGCTTGCACAAGATCAGGCCCATTGATGTTCCCTCATAGAGAGAAAGGAAGTGTCACAGGCTCTTATAAAGCCCTCAACAGACCCCTTCCTCCAGAAGCCTCCCATCACCATACAAGAGGGAAATGATTGGCTGGGCTGGGCAACTTCAGTGATGCCCTGCTCATGAGACTCTGGTGGGACTTCTCAGAGGGAAGTTTCCCAGTGGTGGTGATGGTGTTGTTGTTAGGTGCCATTGAGTCAGGTTCGAGGCATAGCCACTCTATGCACAACAGAATGAAACACTACCCAATACTGTGCCATGCCTGGCACTATTGTCAGTGCTTCTCTGCAATTCATAGGGTTTTCCATGGCTGATTGTTTCAGGAGTGGGTTGCCAGGTGGTTCTCCCTAGCTTACAGGACCCAGTATCCCCAAATGCTCTCCCATCCAAGGATGAACCAGGCCTGACTCTGCTTAGCTTCCCAGTTGTATGTTGTTGTTGTTAAGTGCTGTCAAGTCATGTCCGATTCATAGTGACCCTCATAGGGTTTTCAATGGCTGATTGTTTTGGGATTGCCTCAGGAGTGAATTACCACGTCCTTCTCCATTTTTTTTTTGGTATTGGGAATTGAACTTGGGGCCTCAGAGACTGCAGAGCAGCACTCTACCAACTGAGCTAAATCCCAGCCTGTTCTCAGTGGTGTAGCTACCCATAAATGCTGTCAGTGAATCATTCACATGCCTGTAAACAACAGCATTAAAATCATTGGTTCACAAAGTTAGACTAGACATAATCCTTTAGTCTGTCTGTACCCTCTCTATTCTGAGGGCAAATTGTCATTCTCTTTAAATTACCTGTGTGGCTCGCACCTCCCGGTCCGGCCTGGAAGTTCGGATGGGCTGCGCCGCCGCACACACAGATACTAAACACAATTCACTCGGTACGTATGTCCAATACACATAGCTGTTATTTATGGCATTATTTACCCCTGTTACATATACCTCTTTCACCATAATTGGCTCCGCAGCTGTTGCCGTTGGCATGGCAGATGCTGCCAATGGAGCACCATTATTAACAGTGTTAGGGTACCCTTTATAATTGTGGCATTGCTCCCTTTTTTCTTTTTTGGCCTTACCCTGTTTGGTGGTTTTTTCTGCTGTCATTATTGCTTTTGGGTTCATTGTTTGAGCTGTCCTCAGTTTCGCCACTCCCTCCATCAGCCCTTACATTCTTCGTGTCCTCTCTTCCGTGATGGTTCCCTGGGCGTTCGGAAGTTCGTGGCTCACTGTCTAAGTCTTTGTCCCCTTTTTTGGTGTTACTACCCTTGGTGTCCTTTGCTCTCTGGACATTTCGTGCTGGGATCCAAATTGGCTAGTCCTCCCCCTGTGGGAAAACACATGCCGAACCTCGGCCTTGGGTTAGTAACATGTCGGGCCCCCTCCACTTTCCAGTGAGAGGGTCCTTCCACCAAACCAAAATTTCCGGTGGCCTTGACATCTGTCCCCAGTGCTTTTTCACTCTGGGCCTATTTTCATGTTTTTGAATATTAAATATATTGATAGTTGTTAAGGTTTTACTAAGTATTACATTGAGTGGGTACTCTGCCTTCCTTCTCCCTTTTTCTTTTTCTAATTGTTGTTTTAAACTTTTGTGGGCTCTTTTCACTGTGGCCTGTCCCTGGGAGTTGTAGGGAATACCTGTGCTATTGGTCACTGTCACAATTGTTGGTGCCATAAGGGCTCTCTTAGGCTCCTTGCCTTTTTAAACTCTTATTTTTTCCTCATTATCCATTAAGATTTCATAGCCTTTATAGAAAGAAGTCAGAACAGTATCCTCAACATATGTTGACTTAGTAGGAACCTCAATATTTAAAGGCATTGTAGTTACTAGTGAAGATACAAACTTATACAACATTACTGAATTAATTTCAATAGGAACTTTAGCAAGAGCCTTTTGGCTCCAAGGTTTCTTTTCCCAAAATTTACAATTTGACAGATTTAGACTGAAAACCATTTTCTTACATTTCTTAACATATGTCATCTGATTGTAATTTCCATCAATCCAATCTATTACAGAAGCAATACCTTTTGAATATGGCTTTACATTGTTCATATATCAAATATCTATTGCACTTGGAGTGGTCTTTTCTTTTAGGTATGGTTGGAAACAATCCATACAAAACTTGTGCTGACAAGAAATTATATCTAACAATTTTTCTTTAGAATGTTGTAAAAGGCACCAAGAACATTTTACAGTTGATTTGTTAACAAGAGTTAACCCATTGTCAGAACATACATCTTTGACATTTATAATTTTGTCCATTTCACTATTGAGCTCCTTTGCCTTACATTTGAGCTTTTTTGTTTTATATTTATTATCTTCAAAATTATTATTCTGAGCAATATCATCCTCTAAACAGTTACCCAATAGATCCTTTTGATTTGTTGGTACAAAACAGATCTTAACTAATTGATGTTCCTCCTTTAACATAGGTAGTTTGTCAGATCCTGTCATTTCTGATTCTTTGTTACTCAGCAATCCTAAATTTTTTAAATTGTAATTAATTATTTGCTGAGGCATCAGTTTGGGGTTTTAGTCCTGCCCCCATAGGTGTGGTTAAATTGTAATTTATTATTTGCTGAGGCATCAGTTTGGGGTTTTAGTCCTGCCCCCATAGGTGCGGTCCAGTATATCTGAAGCCTGTCCCTGTCTCTTTGTGGCTTTTCACTTTCCTTGTTCTTGTTCTTATTTGTATTCTCTGGAGGTCTCTGTTCTATCTCCTTCTGTAGCCTTTCTCTTTCCTTCCTTTGTGGCAGGGCTACAAAGTGGCCCACCCTGTTTGAAGGCTTGTGGAGGGGTGTGCCATCCCTATGGTAGCTGGACCAGCACATTTTCTCAGTATGGCCCATTTTGCCACATCGCTGGCATGGACCATGAGGCCTATTGTTATTCTGCTCAGATCGTTCCTCCCTCCTCTCTTTTCTGGGCCCTTCCTGCCTTTTGGGGCATTCCAGCCACCAGTGTCCCTTTTCCCTGAAGTTATACATCTGCCGGGTCTCCTGTCTTTGAATCTCTCTGCAATTACGGTAAAGGCCTTAGTGATGCTGTCTGCCGCTTGGTCAGTGAAGGCTCTGGCCATGACTGTGGCTATTTGGGTCGTGGAACCCACATCCTGTGTGGCCACAATCCAATCCTCCAGCGTTCCATTCTTTAGGCCGTGGCAGGCTTGCCTGTAGTCACTGGACATGCCATTCCACACCAAGTGTTTAAGTAGTTCTGCCTTTGTATCTTCATGAATAACCTTATGCTCCAGACTCTTATTGACCTTGTCAACAAAGTCCACAAATGGTTCATTTTGCCTCTGTCTGAGTGACACTAAACTTGGTGTCGCCCCTTCTCTTGGTAGCCTATCCCATGCTCTCTGGGCACATATTCTTACTTGGTCAAATGAATGTGCCGGGCCAATTGCTTGCCTTGTAACCACTGAGTATATAGGTCCTTCTCCCAACAAGCAGTCTGCCCCAAAAACTACCCCCATCCGGGCGTTTCTCTCGGCTTGCTGCTTACATTCATCCCGGTATAGAGCTTCCCACTGGATGAAAGTGGGCCCTGGAAGGACTGCCCTTGTTAGGTCTCTCCAATCCTGTGGAGTGTTTGCCCTAACAGCGAGACTGTTAAGGAGTGTTTTTGTCCACGGGGAGTGTGGTCAATCCTCCCTAACGGCCGCCCTTAGGTCCTTTAAGTCATTGGACTCATATGGGTACCACATTTGTGGGCGCTCCGGTGTTGGTTATTACATTGACCGGGTATACCTGTGGCCCATAACTGCCTATGCCTATGGGCTGTCCTGTCCAAGGCCCTGTGCTTGCCAGGGCAAGTTGACCTTGGCAGGTAGAGCACACCTCTTGTGCGTACTTCCTGGGGGTGTGCTTCTGCCAGAAGCTCCTCCCTCATCATTTCTGGTGTCGGGGGAAGTTCCCCTCCTTTTGGTCTGGCTTCTGTCCTAGGCCCCTCCCCTGGAGGTCTGACTTCATCCAGAAGTCCCTCCTTTTGGGGCCCAGCTCTAGATGAAAGCCCCTCCCTTCTTGGAGGTCCTATCTCCCTCATTTGAATAATAACTTCCTTCAGCTCCTGAAGTACCTGCTTATCCAGCTCCATGTTGGCCTGCGCCACGTGTCTCTCATTGGTGCTTTCCTGCTGTTTTTCATGGCTCCATCTAAGTGCTGCGAGCCCTTTAAATAATGCTGGCGACACGTTACTATTTCCTCTGCATACAGCTGCTCTGGCTGCTTTATTCACTTCTTCCCATATCTCCGTTTTCTCTAAATCCTCTCCGGCTAGCCACAGTGCTACTCTTAGTGCCTCTTTCCAGAATTTTTTTGTTTCCCTTTTGCTCACTTTATGCCCGCCCTGTTTTAATTGGGCTTTTAGGCTTTTCCATTGCTCCTTGGAGATTTTACTTTTGCTGCTTCCCATGGCTACCGCTTTTCTTTAACTCATGGGAGGTACATTACGCTTCTTGGTTTCTCCTATTTTTCTTTGTTTCCTTCCTGAAAATGGGAGGTTGTTATGCATGCTTTACCTTTCTAACTTGGTTTGGCCTTCCTTGGGTTCCCCAAACCTCCTGAGCCCTTTGGCTCCCATTCAGACCTTTTTTAGGTCCTTTTTTCTCACAGAAGCTGTTTGCCTCCTCCCTTCCTCGGCAGGCCCTTTTCCTGCTTTTTCTTAGAGCCCTTTGCTCCTTTCTTTGCGGCAGGCTCCTTCACTACCCTTCCTCAATGCCCTGTGGCCCCTTCATAGACCTTTCTCTGGCCCTTTCTTACAGAAGCTCTTGGCCTCCATTTTACGTTAGCCTTTGGCCCTGCCAAGCCACTTTTTGCCTTTCTATATCTTCCCGTTGCCGGGAGGTTCCATTCTTTATGCTCTCTCGTGGTCTTTCCTAAGTGTATGCCTCCCCTATGCCCCTGTGCAGCCTGGTCCCCAGACTTAGGGTCCCTGCCTAGGGCTGCATACACCTATGCTTGACCATGTGCTCTCCCAAAATGGTGCTTACTTCATACGGACCCGTTGGCCTTCCATCCGTTGATCAGAGTCCCTGCTCATTGTCCTCATGGCCTCTGGTATGGCTTTCTGTCTGGCTCTCCATGAAGCACAGCTGTTTTTACTCCTCCTCCAAGCACCCTTCTCGGGAGAGGGCTTTTCGCTTTTCCTTTCCATTCCCCGTTAGGGATGGGGATTTCTCCTTTTCTGAGGTCCCCTCTCAGGATAAGGGTCTTTATTCATACTCCATGTGGATCCCCCACTTCTATGTGAGGTCCCTGTTCAGGCGCCAACTATGTTGGGCCCCATGTTTGGGTGCCAACTCTATGTGGGGCGCACACCTCCCAGTCCGGCCTGAAGATTCGGACGGGCTGCGCCGCTGCACACAGATACTAAACACAATTCACTCGGGACGCTCGGTGAGGGGCGCAAACTCCTGGGGCCCTCAGGACCCCGGAGGAGATGGGAGAAAGGAAAAGCCTCAGGCGCTTTTGCCTTCCAGGGGCAAACACCTGTGTTGGTCATCTCAGTGGTCACGAGGAGACAGCTGTTGCTTCATCGGTGATCAGACGGAGAGCAGGTTCTTTTCCTTTGAGGATTGCGATGGGAGAGCATTCTCTCCTTCACCAAAGTTCCGGGGCAGAGCAGTGGGAGAGGTGCTTCCTCATTGGTGGTCTGGGCAGGAACAGGTGAGAAGGCACAGAAAGGGGTGCCAAAAAGCCTAAAAGGGCCTAAAAAGCTGTGCCAAAAGGGTCGAGCTGCCGCAGCGCAGCTCTTTATGTAGCTCACCCATGGAATGGCCTGAGCTTTCAGTCCAATTGTCCAATCAGGAAGGGTTTTATACAAACATGCAACCAAGTTACTTTAATTTTCCCTAGATTTCTAACTTACAAACCAGATATTCAAACGCCATTTTCCCAGTTTGGGAGTTTTTGCCAATTTCCTCCCAATTTCTCCCTACAATTACCCAGGAAAAGTAGTTTAAGCAACATATATTAATTGAAGCCTTTGTTATATAACAAACTACCCCAACAAACTACCCCAAGACTTGATGATATAAACCAACAACCATATAACAACAACCATTTCATTTAGCTCACAATTCTGAGAGTAAGTTGGATGTCTGGGAGGATGCTCCAAACACTCTTTCATCCTCAGCTACCTGGCCCAGATGTCTTTCCATTGTGTTGTCTCAGGATTCCTAGCAGCAGGAACTGCCAAGTCTCAAAGTGTAAGCACTTTGTGAGTTGGACTGGCCAATGAAAACCCATGGCTAAGTTCAGATTCTAGGGGTGGATTAACTGACAACACTGTTGGGTGGAAGGAGCTGCCAAAGATGGTGGCCATTTGTCTCTAATTCATTAATGCACAGCATCCTATTTATAAAACAGTAAGAAATTCACTGATTATTCTCAAGATTTATATCAGAATCACACACTTGCACACGTTATCATACTGTATCTTGACCTTATCTCCTGCCAGCTGCTTGCTATTATGTTTAGTCTAATGGAAACTACAATGTCATGAACTTTCCTTATAGTGAGTTACTGTCCTACTAATAGGATGGTGTACATTAACAGTTAGTCTTCCAATCAACCCATCCTTCAGAACTCAGCTCATATTTCATATTTTTCTAACCCTCCATCAACTTTTCTGCCAAGAGACTGGGTCCTGGATCTGGCTCCTCATCAAACAGTAACTTTGGGTAAATCATTGTATCGTTCATGAACATAATTTCCTCATCTACAAAATGAAACGTTTTGACTCAGTGAAAACCTAAAGATGTTCTACCTTTCAAAGATATTTTACTTAAGTCCGATGTAGTAAAGATATAGTTTAAAATAGAAGGGAAACATGCAGCTACCCTTAAATCAAACATGGAGGAAATACCCTCTTTCTTATTTCTTGAATTAAGTCAATTTTCTTAACACTTAATGTGCCACATATTTGTCTAGAATCAAAACTTTCCTTGAGTCCTTAGTTTCCCTAGATTTCATCTCATCTCTGCTTTTTCTCAAGGCTCACTTCATCATCTTTACAGAAATAGAGAATGGAAATCTTTTTGTCCATTTCAGATTCCAATGTTTATCAGCATCAATCTAAGAAAGTTTGAGATGTCCTAATTTATCAAATACTTTGTGTGTACCTACTATATGTAAAGTGCTAGAGATAAAACACTTAGCCAGAATAGGTGCACCCCTTGTCTTCAGATAACTCTATGCTGGTGGGAGAGGCAGATATTAATCAGGTAGTGACATAAAGACAATTAGATGAAATTATGCTAGCTACTACAAGGGACCCTCATGTGTCTGTCAGCTTGTCCTCCTGCTGAAAGCTATGCCACCACTATTTCAGATATCAGACAGGTTTTACCTGAGCTTCCAGACTAAGACAAACTACTGAGAAGGTCCTGGCAGCCCACTCCAGAAACAATTAGCCATTGAAAGTCCTATGAATAGCAGAGAAACACTGTCAAATATAGTGCCAGAAAATGAGATTCTCAGGCTGAAAAGCATTCAAGAAACAACTGGAAAGAGTTGCCTCAAAGTAGAATTGACTCAATGATGGGAATGGAGTAAAGCCCCTGGGACTTCCCTTTGCTGATATGGCACAATTCAAAATAAGAAGAAACATAGTGGCTGCAACATTATTGTTTTTGTTAGGTGCTGTCGAGTCAGTCCTGACTCATAGTGACCCTATGTATAACAGAATGAAACACTACCCAACACTGTGCCATGCCTAGCACTATTGTCAGTGCTTCTCTGCTATTCACAGGGTTTTCAGTGAGTGATTGTTTCAATAGTGGGTTGCCAGGTTGTCCTCCCATTTTTGTAGTGCTGGGGATTGAACCTGGGGCCTCAGAGAGTACAGAGCAACACTCTACCAACTGAGGTAAACAACACAAAAAGATCGTGGGTATGGCACAGTGTTGGGTAGTGTTTCGTTCTGTTGTATATAGGGTTGCTATGAGTCAGATCAAACTTGAGGGCACCCAACAACAATTACAAAGGAAATGTACATATTACTGAAAGTACATACAAAAAGAGATTTAGCCTAGTGTAGGTATTTCAGGGAAGACTGCTGGAAAAAAAGCAGCATTTAAACTGAGACTTAAAGAATGATGAGAATTTAGGAGAGAAAGGAGAAGGTGAGTGTGACTGGAGAAGATTATAAACAAAAGTAATATTTTTTTACTTATAAGTTGTATGACCTTAGGCAAGGTCCTTGTGCCCAGATTCTGAGCCTGTCTCCTCTGTATAATATGAAGTGTAATCATACCTATACCAAAGAGTCTTTAAAGGATTGAATTTAGGGTTTATTTGCAAAGTGCTTAATACAATGGCAGGTATATTAGTAAGGAATTACTACATATTTTCTAGTGGTGGCAACAACCTGGAGGTGGAATTCCTGAGTTTGAATCCCAGCTCTGCCAGTTAACTAGCTGAGTGATACTGGGCAACCTATTCACTTATGACCTTTCCCTTCCTCAGAATCACATCAGGGCAACCTTAAGTACCTGTCCTTAGGATGGTTGGTAGGATTACATGAGTTCCAAAGTGATACATTAAGAATTCTTGGCACATGGTAAATGCTACATGAATGTTAGTAGGAATAGTTTGTAGGAGCAGTTTGTTAGTTCTGTATTAGGAATACAGAAATCTCACAAAGTCCAATTAAGCATTTAGAAATTATTCTGTGGCTTTAAGGGAAATTGAGACTGAAAAAGTATAAGTACATACCAAAGTTTATCTAGCTAATGGATTGTGTGATCTGAAATTAAGACATAGAATTTCTAATTCCAAGCTACCACGTAAGACCTCCCCAAACCCCAATAAAAATTGCCTCCTTAGAACCTCAAGGAAGATCACTTGGCTAATTGATATAATACTATTACCATTGGTAATAATGTCCCTTCGTCCTTTCCAAATCAGTGAAGATGCATTTTCCTGAGACATTTCCAAGCTGTGAAGAAATTGATAGGAATTCACATTACTCTGAAATTTTTGTATCAGAATACTTTAAGTATAGCACTAAGAAAATTATGTTTATTAATAGGAAATAAGTTTCAGATTTGAGTATGAGCAATAAGATGTGCAGAGAAAAATGTCCTGATCCTTGAAGCATTCATCTTTTAAAGGCAAACTGAGAGCATTTCAACTTATAAAACACATCATCAAGATGCCCCTATATCCTAAGAATTGCCGGTGCCAAAATGCTGATGGGAAAATATTGCAGCTTGATGCACACCCAGGTCTGGCTGACTCCAAATCTCTGATCTTATCAGCCATACACATGTCCCCCGACTCCAAGGATCATTTCCAATGGTGATTCTATGAGCTTCTGGAAGAAGGAAAAAGAGGTCAAGGAGGGACTGCTGAGAAAACACTAAAATGTAAAGAAAGTTACAGTTAGAGATAGCTCCAAAATTTCAGAGATGGGGAAAAAAAAGTCACTAAGGCAGACAGATCTTTAATATTCAGGCTTAGTTTTCTATCCTCTTTTGGTTTGGTTTCCATGACAACCATACTTACAGAGCAAGTCCTCATGTATTTGCTGAAGGCAGGTGATTGCTTTTCCTTCAGGCCTGGGCAGATGGGGGAGGGAAGCAGTCCAGAGAGCACACTTAATAGAAAGAATCTTGTTTTATGGTGAGATTTCCTTCAAAATGGCTGTGTTCATTTCTTAAACTTCATGACAGGGGAATTATCTAAAAGCAAAATTAGTATAAATTAGCATAAGAAGAAAATTAGTATAAGAAGAAGAATAGGAGGAAGAGAAAGAGAGAAAAAGAAGATGGAAGGAAACACACACAAACATGGTATGCAGGTTCCCGTGGAACACCCAAGCTAAATTCTAGACACTTTCACCACTTGCCTCATACTCCTAGGCCATTTCGTCTGCACTCACTCCTCTCTCCACTCTGCATCCTTCTGTTCAAGCAGAGATGTATCTGCTTTCGCCTCTGCACAGAAGTACAAGAGAGATACCAGCTGATCGGCAGGGAAGCCATGTGCCCACAGCACCACCACAGTTTGGATGTCAGTTCCGCAGACCTAGAATCTCATGAGCCCCAGACTCTCTGCTTCTGCCTGAAAGCTCACTCCAGGGTAGAAGAGAATTGCTTTCTCTGTGAGCAGGACAGGTTATGGGTGCAGGGATTTAACACCAGTCCTAGAGGGAACCCTCAACCTGTGAGGAGCAGGTGGTGGTAGATGAGCACTTCATCTCGACACAGACTTGGTAGAATACTTCTGAGAGTTACTCTACCAGTTCCTTAGAGAGGCCTCAGAGAGCTCAGCTGTCCACAGCAGTAATTCTGTCACTAGCATCCGCTTTAGCGGATCCCCGAACTTCTCCTCCCCAACTTCCCTTCTTCCTCAGGTACACTCTGAAATTCCTTCCCAAACAATTGTTCCCCAAGACTCAACTCAAAGCCTGCTTTTAGGTAAACTCAAAGTAAGACATTAGGGCATCCCTTTCTTGGCATCAATGTACCTGAAAAATAATATTAATAATTATTAAGATTAATAATTAAAGCAAAAGAAAGTTGATATTTTTGAGGGTCACCACTGCCCAACACTGCACTCTGGGTTCCCTAAGGAAAACAGAACTTCCCTGGGTCTCTATGTGAAAGTTTTACCGCAGGGCACTGGAGGCTTATGCAACTGTTGGAAGGTTGGGAATCAAAGATCACAGTGTCCATAGTTAGAAGCATGTGACTGTCAGGCACACACTGAAGACTATGGCAAACCTTCAGGCTGCTGCTCCACAGACACTGGCTTACAACTGCTGTTGGAGCTCTAAGCTTCTCTTCTCCCCTGCCATCCAAATTTTAAGTGGATTTTGTTGTTGTTAGTTGCCACTGAGTTGCATCTGACTCATAGAAGCCCTAAGAACAGCAGAATAAAACACTACCCAACACTGTGCCATGCACATGATCATTTTATGTTTGAGCCCAGGATTGCAGTCACTATATTTCTTCTCATTTTGAGTTGTACCATATCAACAACTGGAGGTCCGAGGACTTTACTCCATTCCCATTATTAAAATTAACTCTACTTTGAGGAGGCAATTCTTCTCCAGTCCTTTCTTGAATGCCTTCCAGCTTGGGGGGCTCATGTTCTGGCACTACACTTGACAGTGCTTCTCTACTATTCATAGGGTTTTCAATGGTTCATTGTTTCAGGAATGGGCTACTGGGTCCTTCTCCCTTGTCTGTCTGCGTCTAAGATCTCAGCTGAAACCTGTCCACCATGGTTGGCCCTGCTAGTATCTGAAATAGTGGTAACGTAGCTTTCAGCATGACGGCAACATGCAAGCCTCCACAGCACAATAAACTGACAGACGCAGGGACGTTTAGGTGGATTAGAAGATTCTAATCAGAACCATTGAGAGGAAAATGATTGTGGAAGATAGAGCTCCAGATTTCTGTCTTGCCATGCAAACTGGAATGCAGAAAAGAGGATGGTCATGTTACAGTTATGAGAAAATGCAGCACAGCTCCATAGAAAGCACTGCAGAGGTCAGGTGCCTGACTTAGGTAGTGCTGAATAAATACAAATTCTTGTTAACCAATTTCTTCTTTTGTAGACTCTAGGAAGGTCATCACATACCATATTTTCCCCATAATTATGCAGAAAGATTCCAGTTGAGCTAGTTTAATCAAAGATTCTGTAACAAATCTGTCCTAAATTTATACACTAGTCTCCTGGGCTGGTCAAATTCAGATGTCCCTACCTAGGATTTTCAGCCAAGCATTTAGAAAACATCTTAACACATCCAAATCTGAAATTGTTTTTACCATGACATCCCACTATGGCAACAATCATTGCCAGGTCCTGCTTCTCCTCCTAAGTTCATCCTTGAAGTGATATCAGCATAATAAATATGGTATAATGGAAAAAAGGAAGACCTTCAACTAGATGGATTGACACAGTGTCTGCAACAATGGGCTTAAACATAAAAGAGATCATGTACCTGGAACAGTGTTGGGAAGTGTTTTGCTCTGTTGTACATAGAGTCACAGTGAGTCAGACCTGACTGGAAGGCACCCAATAACAACAAAAACATACTTATGGATGTACTTTAAGTCATCAGTTAAACATCTAATTTTTACAAGCTTTATGCCAAGTTGGATCATCTGAAGATGGACAGAAAATTATAGCTTTCTATATTTCTTCAGCATAGCTCATAGCTTCTGCCTTAATGAATGAATCCTCTAAGTGTTCCTTTGTTCCATTTTTGTGTCAGATGCCACGACAGGTCACTCTTCCCTTCTGGGCTTCTTCCCCTTTAATTTTTAGTCATCTTTACATTGCAGTTTTTTGTTTTCTTCCCATCTTGAGCCTCCTTCTGTTCCATCATGACCCCGCTTCCTTCTCAATTGGGTGCTGCCTCCAAGGATTTATTCAGACTTTTCTGCCTGGATCTCCATAAAGGTTCTTGACATTTGATGGCATAATTAATCATGTTGAGATTCTGATAAACCCTCCAGCCAGGAAAATTTCCATGAGCATGTATAAGGGTCAATTGATTTCAAACTTTAATTTTCTTCTTTTGCCTCATGGAGTATACAATGCCATGGCAATCTCCTTTGGTCATAATAGTCAGCTACTGCCAACCAGGAAGCTTAGCTTGTGGGCATGCCTCTGTTTCTGTGTGGCATAGAAGCTAAATTGAGAATTAGACAGACTGTCTTGCAGCTTGCCATGGTAGGGTGTGATAATACCACAAAGGTGTGATGGACAATTAGGCTCAAGGCAGGATGGGGATTGAGATGGAAGCCAACAGATAGCAGGAGAAGTAGAGTCAGCTAAGGCAGGGTGGCCACTGGGATCATGTCTGTGCTGAGAGATAGGAACATAATGTCACCAGGCTCAGAGTTCAGTATTAAAAAATAAAAGATGCACACAGTAGTCAGGTAGGCTGGGGCCATGTCTGTCCCTAGATTATGAAGAATGCCTACTAGGAAAATCCAAGGACCCACAGGAGGCCTACACTCCTCTCCTCAGCCCAGGCACACTGTTTTGGAGAGAGAAACAGAAAAAGCTGGAGACTCTCTGAGAGCCTAAGCTTTGTGTTCCAAACAAGCAAGGAAATCTCTGGAAAGGATCCTTTAAATTACTTCACTGCACTAAAATTAAACTATATTGGACATCGAATTCGAGGTTGAGGTTTTTTTTTCCCCCTTTAATAGCAAATGAGCATTCAGTAGACAAACAACCTGCATTATGCAGATGACCCAACTCTACTTGCTGAAAGTGAAGGGGATTTAAAACATTTACTGATGAAGATCAAAGAACATAGCCTTCAGTATGGATTGCACCTCAACATCAACAAAACAAAAATCCTTACAACTGGGTCAGTTTGCAACTTCATGATAAGTGGAGAAAAGATTGAGGTTGTCCATGATTTTGCTTTACTTGGTTCTACAATCAACCCCATTGGAAGCAGCAGTCAATAAAAGACGCATTGCTCTGGGAAGAGCCATGGGAAAAGATCTCTTTAAAGTATTGAAAAGTACAGATGTCACATTGAAGATGAAGGTATGCCTGACTCATGCCATGGTATGTTCAGTCGTGTCATATGGTTTTGAAAGCTAGACATTGAGCAAGGGAGACCGGAGAAGAATTGATGCTATTGGATTATGGTGCTGGAGATGATTATTGAATATACCACGGACTGCCAAAAGAACCAACAGATCTATCGTAGAAGAAATGCAACCAGAGTGCTCCTTGGAAGCAAGGATGGCTAGACTGGACATGTAGTCAGGAGGGACCAATCTCTGGAGAAAGACATGTTTGGAAGAGTGTCAGGTCAACAAAAAAAGGAAAACCCTTCACCAGATGGATCAACACAGTGTCTGCAATAATGTGCTTCAACATAAATGAGATCTTGTACCAGGCACAGAATTGGGGAGTGTTTCGTTCTGCTGTACATAGGGTCACTATGAGTTTGACTCCACTCTACGGCACCTAATAACAACAACAATGAACTAAATTGAAATTTATCTAGATTTATTAGTATATGTCATCTGCACAACCAATTTGGAGTGTAAGTTGCATTTTTTTATCAAATACAAAAAAAAAATGGCACTCCTTTTCAAGGCATTCACACCACTTCTGAGGATGAAGATTGTTATTCTAGTTTCATACCTTCAGAAATACTATTGATTTGCATGGTTTTCTGCTTTTACAAAACCTATATTTTTAACTCTGTTGTATAATTTATACTAGCAAGGCATCTTAACTTACATGCTAATAGGCAAGCTGAAACACAATGAATGCATAGTGGAACCTATCTTTTTTCCCTAAAGTCAGCTGCATTTTGTTCTTGCTGTTGTGAAGGTGGCATTTCCATGTCCCAGTTGCCTTGCCCACAGCACCAAAGGTACCCATGTCACCTCTTTTTCTCCTTCATTTCCAACTATATCTTAATGTCAAGATTTACTAATTTATTTTCCTTTTGAAGTATATCTATATTTCACTCTGTATCTCTCCAGTCTCACATTTCTGCTATAGCTGCACATCTTGTTGTTGTTAGGTACCATCCAGTCAGGTCTGGTTCATAGTGACTCTCATAGTGTTTTCAATGGCTAATTGGTTTTGTCTTGTCTTGTCTTGTCTTTCTTTCTTTCTTTCTTTCTTTTTTTTTTTACCTGACACATGCTAATATTCCATATTCAGAAGCTATTCAAAGAGACTTGAAAAGCCTAAAGCAGAGCCATTTAGGTTGTTGTTGTTAGGTGCCTTCAAGTCGGTATCTGACTCATAGAGACCCTCATAGGGATTTCAATGGCTGTTTTGGGATTGCCTTGGGAGTGGATTGCCAGGTCCTTTTCCCATTTTTGCAGTGCTGGGAATTGAACTCGGGACCTCAGAGACTGCAGCGCAGCGCTCTACCAACTGAGCTAAAATCCCAGCCCAAGCAGAGCCATGGAGCTAATTTAAAAAGGAATCTTCTGGTTTTGAAGTTTACCTCAAGAAGAGATAAAAAGAACTTGAGGTTTTGTTTTAGCAGATAATTTCCTTGTGATGCTGTAAAGAAAATGATAAAAGACCACATTTTGCAATATAGGTATATAATCTAAACTTAAGTATTTTATGCATATAGGATAAAATGGGAATATGTTAATAATTATTGAATAGGCTTAACATTTCTATTAAATTCACAAATATATTTTCAGGTGAATGGCATATTTGGAATTCACCTATTCTTTCCTCCTGCTTTAAGTTGTATATAATTGATAACATTTGCCATTTAAAATAATAAACACTGTTTATCCAGTGTTGGCCAGGAGGCTTCAATGGCTAATTGTTTCAGGATTACTTCGGGAATGGATTGCCACATCCTTCTCCCATTTTTTGAAGTGCTGGGGATCAAACCTGGATCCTCAGACAGTACAAAGCAGGCACTCTACCAACTAAGCTAAACCTCAGCCATTACTGCACATCTAGATGCTACAAATATTCTCAATGTCTCCTCAGGATCCCAGTATCTGAATCCTTTAGTCCATTTCCAATACAGCAATTTCTTCTATCAGAGGGGGATATGTTCCAAGACCCTCAGTGGATGCCTGGAACTGCAGATAGTGCCAAATCCTTCATACACTAATTTTCCTATAGTGATACACATAAATTTAATTCCTTCCCCATCCTAATTAAGCACTTATCATATACTGTGGCTGTGACTTTTGCATTTTGAGCTCTGACATCAAAGCTATGACAAATTTCTTCACAATTTCATGGATGGATTCCTTCTTACTATAGATCTTAGCACTATCAGCATGACATTTTTGCCTTCTATGTTACATCAAGAACCTTCACCTTTTCATGCAAAGGAACTACTTTACAGATTCTCTTTAGCATATCTGAATTGCCGTTTTACTTCTTTTGCATTTTCAAGCCACTATTAAGTAAAATAGAGCTTACTTGAACACAAGCACTGTGAAATTGCATCCTTTGATCTGATAATCCAGACTGCTACTAAGAGACTAATGGGCAAGTAGCATATACAATGTGGATATATTGGGCAAAGGAATGATTCACATTTCAATCTGCATGGAGCAGAACTGGGTGAGATTTCCTCACAATACTTAAAATAGTGCACAATTTAAAATATATGAAGTATTTATTCCAGGAGTTTCCATTTAATATTTTTGGACTGAAGTTGACTGGGACTACCTTAAACCATCAAAAGTGAATCAAACTGCAAGTAAGGAGAGATTACTGTACTCACAGATGTTTTTTCTTGGGGATTCATTATATCTTTCCCTGCTCAAAATCTTTTAGTTGATCTGGATTTTTTTTTTCCTTTTCAATAAACTCTAGGTCTACATTTTCAATTACACACTAGATCTCTGTACAAAGATGTTCCCAAAGTCCTCAAATCCAAATTTTTGAAACCAAAGTCATTATCTTTACCAATCATCCAAGCCTCTACCCCTAGTTTGCTCTTCTTCCTTCAATCCATATCTCAGTTAACCACAGCAAGATTTCCCTGGCCACCAATTTGACACTATCATTCTTCTGTAACTACTGCCTTCCTCTCATCCTCAAATTCAGCAGATCACAAAATCACATTAACTTTCTCCAAAATGTCCTGTATATACTGCAGTCTTTACTTTTCTACCCCCCAAATCCATTTCTCCTGACTTTCACCTCTCTGCTATTTAGTTCACCCTTCACCAATGCCTGAAGAAGCATCTTCCTAAATTATACTTCCCATCATATCACTTGCCTGCTCTAAGCCTCTCATCTTTCTTATCCAGGAAAGTGAAATTTCTTAGCTTAGCCATATCAGGTGCACTGTTATCTTGTTCTGTCCACCCTGACAGCCTCATTTTGAGTGCATTCTTCTTCACACTCTGAGCTCTACCATTCCGTGTGAAGGTTATCAGATTTAACAAATAAAAATACAGGATCCCCAACTAAGCAGCAATATTTGGAGCATTCCCACACTAACATGTTATTTGCTGCTTATCTGAAGTTCATATTTAATCAGATGTCTGTCTCCGATTTGGCAGTGCTGATCTATACTGCAGTCTCCAAATGTGGTGTTGTTGTTAGGTGTTGTAGGTATCCGACTCATAGCAATCCTACATACAACAGGTGAAACACTATTGTCAGTGCTTCTCTGCTGCTCATAGGGTTTTCAATGGCTGATTGGTTTTTGGGAGTGGGTTGCCAGGTCTGCCTCTCAGGCCTATAGCACCTGGTGTTCCGAGGTGGTCTCCCATCCAAGTACTAAACAGGCCCAACCCTGCTTAGCTTCTGAGATCTGACAGGTTTGGATGCCACAGGGCTATGGCTGCAGGCCTCCAAATGTGTACCCCATTTAAAAGCCCTCATGCTCTCATTTGTAATAATTGCTCTCTTCAGACAGGATTCTTCACCCGACTCCCTTTCCTTTCGATTTCCCATTCATCCCACAGATCTCTGAGCAACAAACAAGGGCCAGCAACTCTTCCCTCCTTGGACAGGACTTGTCTGAAGCCCTGAAGGAGATAAATGTAAGACTTTCCCCTTTCATCTCCTAAGGTGATCTTTATTACATACAGACAGAAAGCTATGTGATATAATGTAAGGGGATGGAGAGGAGGCAGAAATTCTTTCCTGGTATAATAATGCCAACACATCAGTTTTCCAGAAAGAGATTTAAAAATTCACTAATATAAGGGATATAGATTTCTCTGGGGCATGGAAGAGAATGAATATTTCCAGATGTCCCTTCATTTGCTTGATTAGCTATTTAGTACGGGAATAGCAGAAGCCCTCTGTGTTCCTCCACCTTGCTTAGGAGAGAGTAAGAAGGAAGCTAGCAAAACCCAATACGAAAAGTCCACCCCTTTTGGTGAGAAGGCACAGGCACTCCATGACTAGGCTGCTAAACCTGTGAGCCACTACAGGGTCCCAAGGAAACTGAACTTTGATTAGGAAAGAGCCCAAGGAATAGGGAAAGGCGAGGGAGCATGAAGAGAGAAGATAGTTAAAGGTAGAATGCTCTGGAGGGAAGTAGCAGGGAACAGTTAGAGGATCAGAGTCCCTCTGAGGCCTGGGATGACCCTGATTGCCTTCAAATTCCCCCCTCCCCATTCTTAACTGAAACAATTTAGGAATAGTCACTAAATTTTTTTTCAAAGATGAAATATATTTCCTCCATAGGTGTGTAATATATATCTGCTTTAAAGAAAAATGAATGAGGGAGCATCTGCAACAGGAATAGAAAGTTTCCCCATTATCTTGATCAAAAGCTGAATGAGAGCCAGGCGCGGTGGCACAAGCTTGTAATCCCAGAAGCTCGGGAGGCGGAGGCAGGAGGATCGCAAGTTCAAGACCAGAGGCAGTCTGTGTAACTTAGTGAGACCCTGTCTCAAAAAGTAAAAAATTGGGCTGGGGGTGAAGCTCAGTGGTCCAGCACTTGCAAAGCATGCAAACACAAGGCCCTGGGTTCAACCTCCAGTACAGAAAAAAAAAAAAAAAAAGCTGAATGAAAACCTCCTCAGGTAGATTATGGGGTTACTCAAAGCCTCTCCACACATATGGGGCCCTAGCAGGAAAAGGACCCATTTGACCCAAGCTTGATCCTCCCTAGAAGAAGTAAAGGACTACTCAAAAGACACAAAGTTATTGGAAAATATGAAAACTACCACCCAGTTAACTTTATATCAGGACTTAAACCTCTGCCTTGTTTTACATAGAAGAATTATTGATGGAGGATATCATAGGGTGGCCCACTGAGAAATAAAATTGCATTGTTAGTGAGTACTGAACATGTTTGCCACTAGAGATTGCCTAAGTGCAAGTGTTTCTCTTCCCTCCCAGCAGTGGGCAGGCTTTGGGTCTTTGGGACAGAAAGAAAAATATCAGATTTTATTTGACCACTGAAAAACTAGAGTGGCCAGAGGATGAGGGACCAAACCAATGAAGTCATAAGACTTTGTGTCTGACTCCATTTAATTTTATTGCCTAATAAAATGCCAGAAGTTGACTTTTTGTGTCAGCATGTTGAAAAAGTGAAAGCAGCACTGTCAACTGATTGGCAGGAAGCAGAAAGAGGTTCAGGGAAAGGGGGGCCAGAACCTGGTGAGTTGTGACCCCCGGAGGCTCCCAGCCCCCGGCTGGTGTTAACTAAGGATGCTAGAAGGACAGAAGGATGGGCATGACTGTCAGCCAAGGGAGGCCAGACATGGCTGAGCTTGACCCTGGGAGGTAGAGGTGCTGAGGAGCTGCCTGCCTTGGAGCAGGGCGGACCCTCTCCAGTGGGCGGTGATGCAGCTCTGAGGCCCAGGGGACTCGGTGTGTCTCCCAGGGTGGCAGACAGTTCAAAAGGGGAGGGAGGCTTGTCTTCTGCAATTGCCCTTACAGTCACCATCAAGTGGCCTCCTGCCTACTGCCCACTGTCTTCCTCCACTCAATTCCAGCTTCCCTTCACAGAAGGTGAAGACCATAACTGATGGAGGCTTCCTGTAACTCCCACATCCCCGAGTTCGGGGTACAGGGCCAATACTGCGGAAACATGTCCTCTAGCCTACTGAGAAGCAGCCAGTGCCACATGCCACTTGTGCTTCCTGAGTGTCTGCTGTACTGCAGGATCCTGTCACAGCTAGGACCAGCTTCATAATTTGTGTGGTCCAGTGCCAACTGAAAATGTTACACACTTTATTCAAACATTAAGAATTTCAAGTGGGAGGTCGCTCTAGATACAAGGTCCTGTCTGCTAAGCAGATCACATGCCCAAGAAGCCTGCCTTAGCCATGGACTTTTCATGAACTCACTACCAACACGTGGAGTGGGTACTATTATACTGAGTTTACAGATTGAGAACCTGAGGCTAGGCTTATGGAATTTACCTCCAGCAAGCAGTGGAGTTCACACTGAAACTCAATTTAAAGGACTTTGAATTAAGTCTCTGACTGGAGGCAGTTAACAACAACAACAACAGTGAAGATGTAAAATTCATTAATTTTTAGTGGAGATTTTGTTTATGGAAAAATACATAGTACACAAAGCCTGTTAATTTTAGTCTCTTGCCCAAACTTTTGTCAATGGCCAGCGATTGGATATGAGTAAGGCAGTCCCTTGTTCTGGTCCCAAATTCAAGGTGATGACAAAAGCCTCGGGAATCAACACTAAAATCATACAAAAATTCATGATGCACAAAATATCAAAATTATAAATTAAAACAAGTTGTGGTGATTTACTTCACTCTCTTGCATTATTCTGCAATGGGAACAGTCTGTTTCCAATAACCAATTGTTTCCTATGTATGAGACCATCAGGTCTCCCTAGCAAGTTTATGAGGGCTGACAAAGGTGGTGTGAACAGAGTCGACAATGCAAAACTCTTTATATTGCTGTGTTTCCCATTATACAGCTTGTAGACATTTTATCTACTTGGTTCAAAATATATGGGCTAGGGTTTAGCTCAGTTGGTAGAGTGCTGCTCTGCAGTCTCTGAGGCCCAGAGTTTGATCCCCAACACCATAAAGAATGGGAGAAGGACATGGCAATCCACTCCCAAAGCAATCCTGAAACAATCAGCCATTGAAAATGCTATGAAAGTTGCTATGAGTCTGACCTGACCTGATAGCATCTAACAATGAGTCCGACTCATAGCAACCCTATGCCTAACGGAGTAAAACACTGCATCACATACGCACATGATCTTTTTATGTTTGAGTCCATTGTTGCAGTCACTGTGTTTCTTCTCATTTTGAGTCATGTCACATCAGCAAATGGAGGTCCCAGGGGCTTTACTCCATTTCCATCATTAAGGTCAGCTTTAATTTGAGAAAGCAACTCTTCCCTAGTCATTTCTTGAATGCCTTCCAGCCTGGAGAATTCATTTTCTGGCACTATATTTGACAGTGCTTCTCTGCTATTCATAGAGTTTTCAATGACTAACTATTTGGAGAGTGGGCTTCTGAGTCCTTCTCTCTATTCTATTGTAGTCTGAAAACTCATCTGAAATCTGTCCACCATAGGTGGCCCTTCTGGTATCTGAGATACAGGTGGCACAGCTTTCAGCATCACAGCAACACACAAGCCCCCACAGCATGACAAGCTGGCAGACATGTGGCGGGATAAGTATACAGAGGCACACAATCTTCCTTTTACCTCCAGGTCCAGTATGGCTTGAAATGACACTGTTTATAATTAATTGTATTTTTGAGTACCAATTTACATAATGTCCATGATTTATGGTGTATTCTGTATGGTATGAAATTGATGGGATATATCTACTTTGCCATAAAAGTCCTAAGGAATATTTTGACTCATTAGGCAGAACACACTCAGACATTCCATTTGTATTACAATATGTATACTTGTTCTAGTCATTATTTTTCATATAAACATTGCACAAGGGCAATGTCTTGGACACCTGCTTTAAATCAATAGTATTCACCAGTTCTCAACCAGTCAGACTCCCATTCCTTTGTTGACACTAACCCAGGCACTTGAATATCTTCTCACCTATCACACCCATCAGTTCTTCCAAGCCTAGACACAAAGCCACTTTTCTGAGATGTCTTCCCTAATCCTTTCAGTCTCTATATAAGCCAAGTATTGTTTTCACATGTAAAACTCTGATCTCTGCCAGAGGATAAAACTCCTGAAGACACAGACTAAATCTCACTCATCTTTGTATCCTTAGCTGTTTGCACATGCTGTGCAAGTAATTTATTGTTGTTGTTAAGTGTCATTGAGTTGTGTCTGATAAATGGACTATTCAGTTTTTATTGTAGCTACTTGTGTATATTTGTATATATGACAAATCCTATATTTGTATTATGCCTATTTTCTTCCATTTGAAAAAATAAACTCTGTTCTCCCCTTGACCCTCCTCCTACACTTAGAACACTTTTTTTGTGTGCACCCATGGTCAGCTTTCAGTAATATTTAATCAGTTGAATTAAAGCAAGTTATAAAAATAACATGTTTGATTTTAAACATGTAACTGATGTCCTATGAAGTAATATTACCTTGCCAAAAAGTTGCTGCTGCTAAAGTGTAATTTTCTACGTATTAGAAAGGTTTATAACATTGATATCTCCCCTTTGATGTTTTTAAAATTATTATTTCTTAATTATCATGAGAGGCTGGGATTTAGCTCAGTTGGTAGAGCGCCACTCTGCAGTCTCTGAGGTCCCGAGTTCGATTCCCAGCACTGCAAAAAAGGGAGAAGGACCTGGTAATCCACTCCAGAGGCAATTTAGAAATAGAACCTATGAGCTGGACAGGACTCGACAGTACCTAATAAGCAACAAGCAATTATCATGAAGGTAAACCTCTGATAGTCTGTGTCTAAATGGTGACAGAATTCCAAATTGATTGTGTCTAAACTAATGATGTCACCCTGAATTCAAGAGACTCCAGCTATGTAGAGTTAATTTTGGTTATCAATAAAAATATTTTTCTAACTTCATCAAATACATAAAACTTGACTATTCATAAAAGCTTCAGGAGCAGCCATGTACTTTTAAAACATTTTACTTCTTCATATCTTCTGTTGTTTGAAAACTTTTTTGATCCACCAAGCAGCACTCCTCTCCAGTGAGAGCACACGTGAGTTAGTGTGTGTGCTGTGCTGCTTAGTCTACATGTGTTATGCCCAATATCCTTTTCTCATAGTTTCGGATGCTTTCACCAATTTAGGACAAGAGAGCTACACCTGTGACACCTGGTTAAAAGGTTACATATTTTTTAAAATGCCTAGTGATTGCTACTTATTTCTCATAGTTTATTTCTCTCCAGTTTTTCACATTTTAACTATTTCAAAGACTTGTTAACTATGTAGTGTTAGTAATCATTTACTTAGCCAATTGGCAAAGTTCAGAACAATACATTTTCTTTCCATTTGATAGCAGATAATTTTAGTGTATTTTATTTCAAAGTTGGAAATACCAAAGTTAAGAGGCAGAAGCAATGATGCATCAGCAGTATGATTTCTGGCAGGGTACTTAAACTTTACAAGCTTCAGGTTTACCATCTAGGAAATGAGGTAATACTTTGCAAGCTCACTCTGAATAACAAATAGGAGGGGTTATCCCCAGTCCCCAGGTCCAAGTTATTCTTTAAACCACCCTTAGAATTTAGCAAAAGAATTTAACTTACCTCTGCCTCAGTGTGTGTGTGTGTGTGTATATATATATATGTATATATGTGTGTGTATACACATATATATGTATATATATACATGTATGCATACATATGTATATATGCATACATATATATGTGTGTATGTGTGTATATACATAACATATATGTACATATATATACACATATATATGTATATATACACATATATATATATGTATATGTATATATACATCTATATATATATACTTGTTGGGGCTGGGATTTAGCTCAGTGGGTAGAGCGCTGCGCTGCGCTGCAGTCTCTGAGGCCCAGAGTTCAATTCCCAGCACCGCAAAAATGGGAGAAGGACCTGGCAATCCACTCCCAAGGCAATCCCGAAGCACTCAGCCATTGAAAACCCTACGAGGGTCGCTATGAGTCGGATACCGACTCGACGGCACCTAACAACAACAACAACATATATTTGTTGTAACAATTGTTGGTCCATTCATTATTCTCAATAGCATTATAATAACTTTTTTTTTTTACTTTTTTTATATGTTCATAAAAAAACAGTAGGGAAAAGAGAAAGAAAGATTGTCAGGAGATAAATGAGGCAATTTCTGAGGACTAGACACTGAGGTGGAATTCCTCGCCTGAACATGATTTGTTCCAAAACAACTAGAAAGACATTCCTTTCCACATGAATCATAAATCTTTAAAAACACAGATAACTTTCACTGCATCCATGTAATGATTCAACTTCAAAAAGGAATTTCTTGTTTTCCATAAGAGTGATTAAAGAACATCATGATTGTCATCACCACCATCATGATTATTATTGATCTTAGTAATGATAACTAATATTAATTAGACTTGACCCTGGAGTACTTAGAATATTCCGGGTGCCAGGCTAAGCACTTTACTGGCATAATCTTATTTAACCCTCCTAACTCACCCTGTTGGTTGTTTATTTTGAGTTTGTAGATGAGAACATTAGTAGAGTTAGGTAATTTGCCCAGGGCCCCACAGTTAAATAGCAGACCTGGGATTGAAGGCCAGGTCTCTCTAAACAGAGCTTTTATGCTTATAACGTTTCATTGTAATAGTTGACAAGCAAGTTCTCCCTGGCATCTCCATGAATTTATGTAATCAGGAGCAATGGTTTGATTAGGAGTTCAGATATTTTTGAAGTCTAGTTAGAGTTGGGAGACAGAGTAGAGGCGGTACATTACCCAAGAACAGATGCTCTTTATTTTAGGAGTGAAACAAATAAAAAGCAACCAACCAGACTAAAAGAAATTATGTAAATGATGTTTTAGAATTGCTAGTTCTGGTTCATTGAGTAAACAAAGTGTTTCTTGGGTATTAAGAAAGATATGCTAGAATAGGTTTATTTTAATTAGCTTGCATATTATAGTATTTCAAAAATGATTTTAGAGAGCAAGTCAGATACAAATTTTTCTCTTCTTGCTAAAACCAAGAGCACTGCACATTGTTATCTAGTTTGGATCACAAAATTTGAAAACATTTATTATACTACATATATCTTACAAGGGTAATTACACTTGCTACAACAAGCAACATTAAGAGTTAGTTCTGTATTTGTGAAGAATTTTGCATAACTCCTTTTAAATAAATTGAAGGAAAAGACAAAGAAAATAAGCCTTCTGAAGTACCTCCATTGCACATTTATTTACTTTTGTAATTCAAACTTGAGTGAAAATAATAAAACATGGAAGGAAATTCTTTTATAAACATGATTACTCAACAATTCTTTTAGAATACAAATACTGACAATAATTGTTGATTAGATGTACCTCAAAATCCACATCTTTAAATTTCCAGAAATGATCCTAATTATTTACCCATGAAATAATTATTGTTCTAGTTTTGTAGTTATATAATTTTATAGACTCTTAATAAAGAGTTTTGGATTATTTCAAACACCAGTAGCCAACAGGTTCTGGGGAAGAATGAGGAGCTTTACAAAAGTGCCAGCTAGATGTTATCATAAGATACACATTCTTAGGATCAAACAACATTCGCAAACCAGAAAGAGTGGACTATTTGTGTACTGTGTTCTGGCATCAGTGTTTGGCTGCCAAAGATGAGCACATGGGAACAGGTTCCTTTACAGAAAAAAAAAGTGCTTTAAAACAGACAATTCTTTGAAGAAGAGCAGATGCCCAAGTATAGCACCAATATTCATCAAGCATAGCAAAAAAAAAAAGTATACAAAATTATTTTTATGCCAAGGAAACATAGTTATATGTTTATGCTCTTAAAAGTCATTATTAAGTTATGTTAATTACTCAGAGACAAAGGAAATTTTCAAACCCTACCATATGCTGGGTTCTTCTATGAGAGTTCATCTTGAGTTTTATGATCAAAGACAATTGTTTAGGTTTTAAGTCTAATGACCATGTCCTCTGGGTAAAACAACTCCTTGGTTAAGTCTTGTTTCAATTCCATGCTTTGAAAGATTGGATCTACTAGAAGATATGCTCCATGAGATCAGAGGGGTTTTTTAAAAACTGTTTTATGTAACTGATATGTGAAGTCCCAACACCTACTAAGGCACTTGGCTCTTAGTAGGTACTTCATAAATACTTTTGGATAAATGAATTAATGATAGCAATGTCCCGGTATGTTTAGGCCACCATAACAATTATATGCAGACTATTCTAAAATTAAGGTCTCTTTAAGGAAACACTTGGTCTTAAAGATATGAAGAATAAATATATCCTTGACTTCTAACACAAAGTCTTGCTCAAATGGGTTCTTATCTAAACAGCAGGTTATTTCCAGGCATGGTGGCCCATACCTGTAACCCCAGTACTCAGGAGGCTGAGGAAGGAGGATTATGAGTTTGAGGACAGCCTGGGATACACAGTGAGTTCCAGGCTTGCCTAGGCTACATATTACAGCCTGTCTCAAAAAGAAAAATAGCAGATTATTTGATCCTGAACATCTTACTCCAATCTCTATACAATTTGGTCATACTATAGGCAATGGAATGGAGTGGAAAATGTGAAAGGCCAAAATAATTCACCACAGAAAAGAAATAAAATCTCTCCTCTAACTCAGCCCAACACTTAGTTATATACATGGACATCAGGAACATCTTACCTCACCACTCATGCATTCACAACCTCTTTCCTCATGCTATGCCCAGGGAAGTCTGGAACAAGGCATAAAGCCCTTGCTTCCCTCTCTTGTGGCAATCCTCACTGGTCCTTCTACTGCTCAGGCTTTCAGAGGAATTCTGTAGAATTTGCCAAGGACTAACGAATATTTGAGTTTGCCCAGGATTTGGGACAGAGACTTATTCTCTCAGAACTGGTCATCAGTTCAGATGTAACTTCCTCCAGCAGCCTTTCCTGGTCCTCTCTAAGATAGCCAAGTCATCCTCCTCTCTGTTCCCCATAACACCTGGAGCCCCTCTCAAGGACCTATGTTAGTCATGGAACTCCTGAGAGAAACAATAGGATATTTATGTCCACACATGAGAGGGATTTTTTAGGGGAATTGGTTCATGTGTTTATGGTGGCCAAAGCATCCCACAACAAGCCTTTTGCAATCTAGGGATCCTGGGATAACAGCAGCACAACTCAGTCGAAGTCCAAAGGCCTCAAGCCAGAGAAGCCAATGGTGCAACTTTTGGTCTGAGACTGAAAGCCTGAGGGCCTGGGTGGGTGCTAATATAGGTCCTGGAGTCCAAAGGCTGGAGAGCCCAGAGTTCTGATGTCCACGGCAGCAGAAAAAAAGTCTATCTCAACTCTCAGAGTAGAGACCAATTCATCCTCTGCATTTGCTGTCTCCAGGCCTGTGGCCAAATGGATGGTGCCCACCCACATTGAAGGTGGCTCTTAGCCACCTTGTCAACCCAGGCTCACATGCTAATTTCCTCTGAGAACACCCTCACAGACATATCCAAGGAAATGCCTCACCATGTTTCTAGGTATTCCTTAATCCAGTCAAGTTGACACCTAAAATTCATCATCACAGCACCAAATTATATTGCAATTATCAGGAAATAGCTGTTTCCTCAACTCT
Source organism: Pedetes capensis (assembly GCA_007922755.1). Lineage (NCBI taxonomy): Eukaryota > Metazoa > Chordata > Mammalia > Rodentia > Pedetidae > Pedetes > Pedetes capensis. The sequence goes on along the minus strand of VMDO01000216.1, from coordinate 112,211 downwards.
GCCCAAAACTTGAGACTATGTCATATCACTCTTTAGCATTTGTACAGTACCTCTAATTGAGTGGTCCCAAGTCAATGCTCACTGTACTCTGTGTTCCCTCTCCATTCTCCCTGGAATGGCTGAATGGTGAAAATGGAATGTTATTACTAGAAATCTTCCTCTCACACACTAACAGGCACCATTTGAAAGCAATGGCTTGATATTCCATTTCATATGGAATGTCATTTCTGCATTAAGAACTCTTATCCACAATTTCAGGATGCACCTGAATTGTTTAGGGCCTTGGTTCCAGGTTACTAAAACATAAACAGAATTATCTTAAGCCAAATGAAGAGTCCATAAGCAGGAATACAGCTGTACTTTGACAATGTACATAACCAGAACTTAGACTCTTGAAAAACATGTATTTCATCTCTGTCCTCTACTGAGCATTTGCTTGCAGGCTCTGGGTTTGGTTTGGTTTTGCTTTTTGTTTGTTTGTTTTCCTGACAGCTTCCTTTGTTTTTCTGGTCCATGTGAAGTGAAACAGAACTGTTGATACCTACAAAATGTACATTTTTATGTTCCAAAAACTCAAAGAAGACTGATTCCAGGTTCCCAGCTCCCCTCAAAGGATTCCAAATGGTCTAGCTTCATTAAGTGCCCTCTTCAGACCAACCAAATTCAGCTAAAGGTGGAACTCCATGATAGGGCCACACTATTAGGCAGACAGTCCCACAGGTGTCCACCACACTTCCAAACACTTAAGCTTCTAAAGAAAACACAGGGTCCAAAGGGACTATTTCAAGTGTATTCATGAATAATTTGTATAAAGTTTTTTAAAGCAATGATATTTAAATTTATTTTTATTAATAATTCATGGACCAATAGAAAATTCCCAAGTAAAAATGTTTCCTTTGTTTAAAAATAAATTTATTACATGGTAATATCAACAGTTTAAATAGTCATTTAGTATATGCAAAAACAATTATAAAACATAGTTTGAAAAGATATGAAGTTCTTTAAATTCTCTCTTGATAACAAAATTTCAAGGGGCCACTAAAATTTTAGGGATCAAAACAAACTTCCCAAGACTGAATAGGCTTGAGAGATTTTATTGGTTGGCTAACCTCAGTCCAGTAAAGAAGAAACATTTATAGCATTGTTTTGTGTTTTTAAAAGCTCCAATGAGCGTATGTTTCAAGCCTTTTTAATACCAAAGAAGACTGAAACAGAGAAAAGTCATGAAAGAGGCAAAGGAAACTTTTAAATGTAAAGAATATGCAATATAAATCAGTTGTATATAGTCCCAGTTCAAAGATGACCATTAAATCAGAAAGAAAATCTATTTTGATAATTATTCGTTGTTTGACATTGCTCTTATTTATATGTGAGCTATTCCTATTTGAGCCCCAGCCTTGCTCAAAACACAGTGTATACTAGAAGGAGATATACAATTCTGGCTTTTGTTTGAATTCTCTCTTCACTTTGTCTAATGGCACACACATCATAAAGTAAAAATTACAAAGATTATGGAAAGAAATTGCTTGGCTGACAGGCACAAAGTGCAGCCATGTGGAGACATCTTACACTGGTCTTTGTAAGTGATTTACCTAATCAATGTTGAAAATTCCGTATTCTGTGGAATATTGGCTAAATGCAGATTTTGCTTTTTCGGGTTGATTGCAATATTTACTAAATATACCATGTAGTTGAAGGGAATTTGGCAAGATGGTTCAAGTAATAGATGCAATGGTCACTATTTCACTGGACCAAAATTCTCCTGAGAGCAATCATATAATCTGTTGTTCAGAAGAACAAAAAAATGAGGACATGATGAAAGAAGTGTCTGCCTGGGATCTGTGGTGCTGTCACAGACATTAACAACCTCTTTCAGTGCTAGTATTTGTACTTTTTTGAGCATAAATCCCTACTCAGGGCCTAAAGAATGCCAGGCATTTACTTTTCCATCTGTATTCATTACTCTAGCTATGAGGCTGATCTGTTTGCTTTCGTAATGTAAGAATTTACTCATATCACTGAGACTTTATTAAAGGAGCAAAGAAATAAAGGTCAACACCGCAGAAAACATGATGGTAACAGTGACACTGGCCAGCACTCCGCATTCTGCGTTTCTCTAAGAAAATGACATCTCAGAATCATAACAGTTCAGTTGGAAGCCTTGGGTTAATACTATTGACTTAAGTTGCACAAATCCAAATTAGTAAAAGTGATAGGTAAAAGCACCAACTTTGAATCTGGGTAAATCTTGGTTCTAATTCCAGCTCCATCAATTCCTAACTCTCTAGATCGGGGTTAGATTACTTGACTTCTTTGGGCCTCTTTCCACATATGGGAAATGAGGACCATAATATGTGTCTCATGGATTGTGGAAAGGATTAAATGAAATCATATATTTCAAACTCCTAGCGTGTGGTATGTGAAAAGGGTAGCTTTATTTTTGATTCAATTCCTGAGCTCTAAATTCCTTCTCACTTTTTTTTTTTTATTTGACTAATTATTCTGGTGACAAAACTCAAAAGAGAAAGTTTGTTGAACCGTTCCTTCTTTCCATTGCTACATAACCAGGTACTTTTATCCAATTTCTAGACTATAACAAAATTATTATTAAAAATAATATTTAACAACATAAAGTTACAAATAAAAATAAAAAGTGAATACAGTATTTCCAATTCATTTCTACTAGCTGTTTTCCTGAGACATGTTCTGTCCACTTTCCAATGAGCAAGGCATTTTGTGGCTTGACACCAGCCTGGAGGTACCTTCACAGCCTGTGAGAATGAAGAAAATAAGGGCAGCCATTTTAAAAGAAATGTACTATGCAATAATGATAACAATGATGAATCTAGAGCCAGCATTTATGCTTTCAATTTAGTAGTCCTTTATCATTATCATATTTATAATAAATTCAGAGACAATTATAATTTTTCAAGAAGCATTTATTATACTCCATTAAGTTGCTTTGACGTTTGGGGAAGAGAGATTCTTTATATACAGAGAGGTATGGAAAGTCACTGCCCTCTCATGTTGTGAACAAGGAAGTGTGTGATCTGACTGCTACTGCCCTCTCCTAGGACCTGGAGGAGCTGTCCAGGAATACAGATAAGTCTTTGAAAGAGATAAGTCATCATTTCCTTAAGTGCAAGTCTCTGGTTTGAACATATATGAAGCCCCCTCACCTCTGGGCAGCCATTCACGTGAGTCAATACTTTGCCTTAGTTTTAAACCAGGTTAAATTGAGTTTCGTGGTAATACAATCAAAATTACCCTACCCGATTCTACTAGTTCTGCTCCATGTGCCTGTGGGCAGCCTTTCTCCAGGAGTTTATTGCTGCGGATTATATCACTGGGGCTCCATTGCCCACTAGTTTCTGGTCAGGGTTAGCTAGTAGAAGGCAAGTGCTGAAGATCTGAAGGCAGAGGAAACTGGAGGTATTTTTGCACTACTGTTTCCCTCAATCCTTGTTTAGGTTGCAGCAGTGGCTATTTCTGCTACAATGATAGCTGCTGGCTGGCGGGCCTTCTCCAGCTCTCCTCTAAGTGCTAGGACATGTGCGCCCTATCAGGCTTATAAAGGGTAACAGCTCTCAGCTGTTGCTAGACTCATGGAGCCTTGATGTACTTTGCAGGTTCCCTTAAACCTGCTCTCACAGTACCCCCGTCAAGATCTCTTCATTGGATCATGTGAAAGGATGTGTGAACCCAGGGCCTCAGGTTTAGCTTGGCTGGTAAAGTGTTGCTCTGCACTCTCTGAGGCCCTGGGTTTGATCCCCAGCACCTCCAAAATGGGAGAAGGACCTGGCAACCCACTCTAAAAGCAATCTCAAAACAATCAGCCATTGAAAACCCTATGAATAACATACAAGTGCTGACATAGTGCAGGGCATGGCATAGCCGTGGGTAGTGTTTCATCTCTTGTACATAGGATCACTATGAGTCAGACCCTACTCAATGGCACCTAACAATTTCACTGTTATATGTCCAAATTTAAATATCTCTTCCTCCCATCCAGAAATGAGGAAGAAAAAATATATAAAATAACCACCATGATCCTATAGAATTAGAATGACTAGCTCTGTGGTAACATGAATCACAAAGTTATGACAAAGTCTTTTATTTGGATTCAGGTTCTATGAAAAAATAAATTTATTTTTAGGTGTTTTTAAGCATAACTAAGTTCCACTCAGTGATTATTGGACATAATTAAATCCCATCTCACACTTAAAGGTCACCTGGTAGTTTCCCATATACCAAGTTTATCACACCTACCATTAAGCAATATTTGTCTCTTGAATATCTTCATTTACAGGAGTTATATCTTTACCCAGAGTTTCCATTTCTTCTTCCTTTTTCCTTTTTTTACGATGCTTCCGAAGAGGACTTAGAAAATAATGTGTTAAAAATTAGTATGGACCTGTAAGTTCATGTGAATACAAAATTATTCAGTAAAAGAACCTATGATTTTATTTCTAGACTGTTAAACATGCCTAACTTGCTGGACATGGTTCCACACACCTACAGTCCCAGCAACTCAGGAGGCAGAGGCAGGAGGATCACAGGTTAGAGGATAGTGGCAGCCTGCATAAAATTTAGTGAGACCCTGTCTTGAGATAAGAAATAAAAAATGGCCTGGGGTGCAACTCAGTGGTAGAGCATTTGCAAAGTACATGCAAGGTCCTGAGTTCAACCCCAAAGTACTGCAAAAAAAAAAAAAATCCTTTTTCATTAAATATTTAAGGTTCTCCTTTGACCTATCTCTTCTTTTAGGATCAAACATAGGTATACTAGGTGAGGGTTGGGGTAGAGGACAGTTATCTAAACAGGAAGAACATGGTACTGGATTGTTGATAAAGATTAATTAACATAAGAAAAATTTTCGAGCAAAGTTATTTTACAAAGTAGAACTATGACTATTGTGTAGCTTGCAAAGAAGAAACAAGAAAAACTGAAAACAAGGCTAAGAAAACCAAGAGAATGATAGTAACCTCTGGATATATTAAGTTTCTAGGCAAATTAATTTAAAACTTAGTCAAATATTTTGGATCGCAGTGCAGTTTCATAAAAGTATGGCTCAAAATTAATATAACAAAACAGGTTATTTCTCAGCTCTGCCCAACTCATTCTCTGCCCCAAATCAGACACTAAAAACATTTCTTTCTACCATAAAGTACATAAATTCAAAACTGTAGGAATCCTACAATTTATCTGGTTTAATACTTTTGTCTTATAGAAAATCCTGTTCACAGACATCAAGAATTTTCTCTAAAGTCTCAAAGATAAATAATGGCAGAGCTAGGACAAAAAATGTCAGACTGTCTATGCTACTGATTTTTTCCCAAGAATGTTGTGAAGACAACTGCTTTTGGTGTAGATACAGCGCTGAAGTAGATGCAGCAGTTTACAGAGCTGAGCTAGCTCAAGACAAGACACACTTTAATAAAGTCCCCTTCAGCATATGATGGGGTACTTCTGCTGTGAAACAAAAAGAAAAAACAATTGGTAAATTTCAAAAGAAAAAAAGAAACTAACTTAAGAATTGTACCAAGTCACTCCACCTCAAAGGAAAAGCAATGTGTTTTTTCATTTCAAAGTTATGGTATAAAATGAAAAATAAAAGGGAAAACAGTGTAATCATCATTGCACATGAAATTAATCACTTTAATGGGGCCAACCAAAAAATGTTTATGTTTGTTTCTAGTTTTCAATGATAATGTGTGATGGTACAACTCTAGGAAATATTATCTTATTTAGCCTACTAACAAACACAAAATGTTCCTGCCTTCAGGACTAAGTGATTGGGTTTTTTAAAACTAAAAGATTTATACAAATTTTAAGTTATAACAATTGTTTCCAAAACAATGATAAAAATGATGTGCCATGTGTTTCATTATAAACACTTCAATGTTGGTGATGGCAAACCTCAAAAAGTAGGTTCATTTAAACCAAAGCTAAGAAGAAAGAGAAGGTAAGAAAAGAAGGAAGGAAGGAAGAAGGAAAGAAGGAAGGAAGAAAGGAAAAGAGAATGGGCAAGATACAATTTCTCAGGTTTACTGAAAATTAAGTTTAAAAATACTTACTGACAGCATGTGCAGACACCAATAACCAAAACAATAAAAATGACCATAACTGCTATCAAACAAATCACCAAAATCTGTCCTCTGTCCCCTCTTAGGTAAAACAAGTCCACTCGCTCACATCTTGCCCCCGTGTAGCCTTCATCACAGCTATGAAAACAAAAGAGAAAGACGGTGATAAGGTAAAAATGTAAAACTTTCTCGAATCTGTTTCTGTTCTGAAAACAACAAAAACAAAATCATTGTCTTCATTACTTGAAATTAATAAAGATAGAGAATATTCTTGCATTCACCATTTCTGCAACTGCATTCTAAGAGGTACTGTCCTACAAAGTTCCTTTGCCTGGGTCTCAAAGTCCACATTTTCAGAGCATCTTCAGCAATCCCTCCACACTCCTCTAAGTAGCTTCCTTTTATTCCATGGCCCTATTACAATGGAATGTTGTTGGTTAGATACTGTCAAGTCATGTCCAACTTATAGTAACCCACATAGGGTTTTCAATGGCTGATTGTTTCAGGACCGTTTCAGGAGTGGGCTGCCACATCCTTCCACCATATTACAATGAAATAACCAGAATCAGCTAGCTGTCAACGTGGAACCATCATTTCTCTCAGTCTCTCAAGTCTCTGTCAATACAATCTTCAGATACACAAGTCAGCAGATGTCCTAAGTTTGAAGCTACAGTTATGAATCCATTTGATGAAGCTGAGACCTGCCTGAGAAATACTAGATGAGCTCAGTGATTTGTGGATGACCCATAGAATTCTCTGAATTGTATCAGAAGCTTCAAAGGTGTGTACAAATTTGTCTGAGGACATGTGAAGCAAACTGCTGCAACATTAGCATGTTTGCATTAATAAATAGTTCCTTTATTCTTCCCAGACACATGCAAACATACAGATACTGGCCATGTACATAATTACTTAAATGGCAAAAGATTAAATTCTGCACTTTGAAAATATTCCTATGAGACCTCGATTTTCTTTAACAAAGGATTTATTGCCAGGCTGTTCTACAGCTTATGCTTGACAAGAGCCAATACAGTTAATTCCCATAAAGCCTGTATTTCTCAAGTAAGGAGATCCCTTAATACCAATATTGTAGCTGAGAGAATACTTCAAAAAACAAACAAAAGACAAGCTCAGTAACAATCTCAATTAAAAGTGAACTTAAATGCAAGCAAGGGAGAAAGACATCCAATGTCATCTAGTGCAAAAGGACCTCAGGATAAATGAGAAAGAATTGCTTCCTGCAGTATAGCTAGGCACCTTCATTTCAAGGTTAAAATACAGGGAGAGAGCTTAGAAATATCAAAAATCTGTTGCACATGGGATTGAAACTTCAGAGAAGAATCACTTTTAATTGCATGTAGGAGGAAATTTTTTCAAAGAGTTTTGTTAAGAATGTAATTAAATCTTACAAGTATGCACAGTCTCTTCCAATCAGCTTAAATATTTCTTTAACAAGTTTACTAAACATGACATTTTAAAATAATAGTTTAACCCATAAAAGGGGACAGCAATTACTAGCTGCTCTTTTAGAATGTTTTTCTAATTAGGAGCTCTAGGTTCAGTGGCTAAAGCATGGTTTAATTGAATTTCTCAGTAAGTAGTACTTCCTGTAAGTTATTAACCCAATGAAGCCATACTGGAAGGTCAGATCTTGACATATCTATATTGGCTTTCATATTATTTCCCTCCACAGCAAATCAATAACATATCAGCTGATGGTCATGTTCAGTGAGTGTCTATTCCATGTGGAGGCATAAGTAGCAAAAAGAGCAAGACCTTAGTATTTATTAAACAGTGAATAAAGATTTATTGATTGAACATCTTAGAATAAAATTGAAAATCGTTTTTAAGGATTCCATGACTTTTGAGGGACTATAAAATCAGACTTTGAGACCACTGTTCTGAAATAATCAACAAACACTGTTTTAAGAGATCTATAAGTATTAACTCAATCATCCGGTCTCAACCTTTGCAATAGCTGCCATTATAACCCCATATGCAGGTAAAGAAACTGCAGTACAGGGAAGTTAAATGAGTAGGTCTAGGATTTAAACAAAAGTAGTCTGGATCCCCAGTTCATGCCCTTAATAGTATGTAAAGAACTTTGATGCATAAATAAATAAAAATTAGCTATCCAGAAACAAATTGTTCACATGCCAAGAAAATCTGGAGAAAACTATTCAGAGATCTGAATTGTTTGAAATTCACTCTGGATTTTTTTGCGTAAAATCAGGAGACCACAAAATCCTATGATCCCAAACAAAAGGAGATATTTCTGGTATCTCAAGATGGTGTTGTCACCAATGAAAAGACAGTTTTGCCTGAATCCATGCTACACCAAGTCACTGAAAAGATCAGTCTTGGGCTTCCATTTGTGGAAGTGGCATAACTCAAAAAGAGAAGAAACGCAGTGGTTGCAATAATGGGCTCAAACATAAAAAGATTGTGTGCATGGCACAGAATATGATAGTGTTTCATTCTGTTGTGCATACGGCCACTATGAGTCGGACCTGATTCAGCAGCACCTACCAACAACAACAAGGTTAAATATCTGCCACTCATTTCAATGATACAATTAGGGAACACTTAGTTGGCTTAAACTTCAACACTTAAGAGGAAAGTATCATTATCTATTTTTTACAGATGATTTTATAGATGATAATCATACTCAGGAAAGTTAATTGACCCATTATTAACAATGTTTATTATGGGTAAGCCTGCCGCCATACAGTTGTGGCCTCTGATCACATCAGATCTCAGAAGTTATGCAAGATCAGGTCTGGTTAGTATTGGATGGGAGACCACCTGGAAACACCAGGTGCTGTAGGCTTGAGAGAAGGATCTGGTAACCCAGTCCCAAAAAACAATCAACCATCAAAAACCCCATGAATAGCAGAGAAGCACTGACAATAGTGTTTCCCCTGTAGTACATATAGGGTCACTATGAGTCACACACCGACTCAATAGCACTAACAACAACAATTGAGGATAAAAATAAAATCTTACCATAAGTCTGTCTGACTTCACCATCTATTCCCTAACTCCTAATTCTCTTCTGTTTCCCATTAGTTCTTTATCATTGCATTACTAAGAAGGTGTCCCTAGTTCAGATTAAAGCCATGGTATTGAAATTTAAAATAGCATTAGAAAGATTATGATATCAGTTATTACTTGCCCATCTATTTAATTTTAGGGACTGTGTTTACCACTAGAAAACAAAAATCAATAATCCATGAGCCTATACTCTAGGAACTCACTCTCACAGAAGAGACTCACAAAGAAACCAATAGCCATGTACCAGTGGATAAGAGTTTTCATCAAAATGTGACTAGGTCACAGAGGAAGATATTAACCTCCTACCTAGCTGTGTTCCTCGAAAGAAGGAAGTGAGTGACAGGATTCAAGAGCAGCTGATGTTTCAGTTGCATCTTAAACCACTAGGAGGAATAAGCTCTTCAGGCTATGAGAGGAGTTTGTACAATGAGCCATGAGAAAGAATGTAGGACTTTACAGAAACATTTGGGAATATGGTGAAAGATATAGCTAGAAAGTTAAGCTATGATCAGAAGAGTTATGGAGGCCAAGGAAATTAGTTTTAACCTCAAAATGAATGGGACTAGCTGTGTATTGATTTTAGGCAGGTAGATCACACAGTGTGATTTTTCATTTTAGAAGGCAGCAATATTAAAGAGGAATAAATCTGCAGGCCCAGGGACCAGTTAGAAAAATGTACTAGGTTAAAGGGAATTAATATATTTTTAAACCTAATATATACTTCCAAGCCAGTAAATAAATAAAAACTGAAAGAATCAGCTCTACCCTTCTTAACACACACACACACACACACACACACACACACACACACACACACACGCACACTTTGTTTTTTTACCCTAGCAATTCTTAACTCCCCTCAAGTATTATCCATGCAAGGTGTTGTTGTTGAGAGATGCCATCGAGTCCCTGCTTAGCTTCTGAGATCTGAAGATATTGGAAGCCAGGGGCTATGGCTCCAGGCCTATCCATGCACATTTCTTTTTAAAATTGAACTTAATTATAGCTGAACTCTCAAGAAGTCCATGACCTTTAACATTCCCACAAAACAAAGCTTGGAATCACTATTCTGAGAGCCTTATGAAAAAAAACAAAGTATACTGAGGATGCAGAAGAACATAAATATTCTCTCAACTTCAGGTCAAAATTGTACTTAAAGGCTCAGTGGAGCCTCTAAGGAAGGAAGGCCCCAGAAAGCACTTTAGAAGGATAACCCTTGAGAAGAAAATGAATATTAAAAATAAGCAAAAAAAAGTTTTGTGTACTTACATAAAATTAAACTTATGCTCTTAATCTACTAAGAGTTGGAAAGAGAACTTCTTTACCAGTTCCTTACTGTACTAAACGGGCTTTGCTAAGCACAATTTATAAATAGGAATGACTTCCTGGCACTTTACTGACACCTGCAAAAAGTAGCTTTTAATTTGGCAGGAATTCTTTTATATTTACAGTAACTATGAACCACCACGTCACACATGCCAGAAGAATTTTTTTTTCCATCTGAACCACCCAGAGATTATTTGAGCTGAAAAGCGTCCTAACACTGAACAAAATAAGTTTTACTTGCGCAATAAAGCAGAGGACATTGCCCAGCCTGGAAGTGGATCTGGACTCTCACGCACTCATATTTCAGGAGGAAAGTGTGCGTCAGTTTCTCCGTAAGGAGCAACTGAGCAGGCCCTAAACAAGTGGCCGCGGGCAGGACCAGGCAGAACTGCGCCCGGACAGATGGCATAGTTAGCTCAGACTTTCCAGTGCTGTCAAGCCCCGGGCGGACACCCTTCTGCACCCCTTCTCTCGCCGGCTCTGGGCACTCGACTTACACGCAGGAGGGCGTCTGCTCGGCCACCACGAAGCGACATCTCCCTTTGATGCAGTAATGTTTGTATTCCTTTGGGCACCGAGAGAAGTGACCTTTCCGCCTAGGTGGTGTGGTGGTAGCTGGAAAACAAGAAAAAGTTTAATCTGTCAACTCAATTTAAACACTCAATTGTAAACAGAAACATCCTGGTTTGCTGCCAGTTTTTCTGCACAATATACTGCAAGCTCTCAGGTCTCCCTCTGTCTGGATTGGGATAAAAGTCAGACTTTTGAGGCCCCAAAATAGTGCTAGAGATTGGATCAGGGGAATTGTGTAGGGACTGTCACCTATTGCAGTGAAGATGTGTGTCCAATCTACCCTCAGAAACTGGGGTTGTTTAATGAGTAAAATATAAATATGATAAGAAAGAGGACTTTCTTTCCATGAAGGTAATCAGAACCATGCTAGAGGTTGTTTTGGGGTTTTTTATTTTGTTGTTATTCCTGTTTTTTGTTTGTTTTTTAATGCAAACATTTACATAGCATTTACTGAGTGCTATCTACTTGTCACCTATCATCTCATTTAATGTTCATGGTAGCATTCACAAGTGAACACCACTCGAATCTCCAATTTACAAATGATCAAAGCACAATGCCCAGAGGTTAAGTCATGTTCTGAGATCACATGGCTAAGAGTGGCAGATCTGGGATGGGAACCCAAGCAGTCTTGCCCCAGACCCTGTGCTCCCGACTACTACACCCTGGCGCTCTGTGGAGTCAGCTGCTCAGCAGGTGTCTGCCATCTACCCTCAGCCTGGCGCATCCAGCAGTCATGCTTGCGTCACTGGGAGTGTGTGCTTCTCATCTGGCCCATGGAGGCTTTCTCTTGCTCTGGTTGAGAAGGCAAATACTAGAAGCTTCACGTCCTGGATTTCAATCCTGAACTGACTTCTCTGTCTTACCCTTTTAGAGCCTTGGTTGTCTAATTTTTCAACTAAAGATAATGATGTGTAACAATGTCCCCATCACTCACATGTAAGGGGTAAAATAAATAATAACTGTCAAGAGAAACAGTACAGAAACAACTACTAGTCTCATTTGTTGATTCTCAACTGGCACATGGCTACACCCAGAGATAAACAACTAACAAGGCAGTTCCCACCCAGGGTTAAACTTGCCATGTTCACAGTATAACCAATAGCTTGCAGGATTTGGACAACTATGGGGCCAGAAAGATAATATGGTACTTCAGAAGGAAATTTCATACTAAGTTAGATAAAGCACCTGCCATCCCAATGATATTAAAAAAACAAACATTTTTTTCAGTAATGGGATGTTGAACCCAGGCTTTGTGAATGCTAGGCAAGTGTTCTATTACTGAACTGCATCCATAAATGCCCTCTTTTTTTGTTTTTTGTTTTTTGTTTTTTGTTTTTAATTTTTGAGGAGGGCCTTGCTAAGTTGTGCAGGCTGCCTTTGACCCTCAACTTGTAATCATCCTGACTCAGCCTCCGGAGTAGCTGGGATTATAGGCATGTGCCACAGGACCCAGCTAAAGTAATCCTTTTATTAATAGTAATAACCATGAAACTTCTTAATATTATGAAATGGGTATGTATATTTGCATAGGGTCACCAGAAAGAAGAATCTCAGAGGACTCTGAGAAATCTCTACACGACAAATATTTTTGATGCCAGTGTACATTATAGTCATTCTTCAGCATCCATAGGAGATTGGTTCCAGGAACCCTTGCAGATTCCAACACCTGAGGAAGCTCAAGTCTCTTCTATAAAATGTTGTAATATTTGCATGTAATATATACACATTCTCTCACATACTTTAAATTAGCTCTACCTTATTTATAATACATAGCACAATGTGAATGCTATGTAAATAGTTGTGATACTGTGTTATTAAGAAATAATGACAAGCAGGGTCTGTTTATGTTCAGTATAGATACATTGTTTTCAGAGTGTTTTTGATCCACAGTCTCATGAATCCAGCAATGCAGAACCCATGGATATAGAGAGCTACTATACAGAGCTTCAGTGGATGGCAGGATGGTGCTGAGGAACTGGCTGACCTGGTTTTGGTTGTTGACTTGCTTGTCGCCCAGGCTGACTGCTTGTGCATGCATGTCGGTCAGTGGGACACAGCAGAAGGATTGAAATTTCTCCTAGAAATAACTGCCCACTGTGTCAAAGACAAAGACTTGTGTGTTTTGACAAATAACTTGATAAACCAACTTCCATTGGTTGAGTGTTTTCAATCCTTTAAGAGGCACTGAAAGACATCAGAGGAGGTGGTGTGTATTCAGGGTGGCATGGCCGTAGACTGAAAGACATCAAATAAATAAACAACACCTTACCTATTTTAATTGGTGCAATGAAACAAATTAAAAACAATAACAAGCAATAAACCAGTAAAAACAACCATAGGAACAGCTTTAGTACACTGGCAGCAGTGAAAGAACACTGAATTAGGAAGCAGCAAATGAGAGTTTAATTTTCAGTTCTACCCTTCACTGACTGTCTGAGTCCAGCCAAGCTCATTAAGCTTTCTGAGTCTCAGTTTCTTTGTCTATAAACTGAAGATGATATCATCTACCTTAAATGGCACTGAGAGGTGCAAATTAAAAAAAAAATGTTAGCAGAGTTGCCAAGACAGTAAAGTTCTCAGCAAAGAAGCTGAGTCTAGAACCTTAAATATCTTGACAATCTTAAGAGAAATGCTTGTAAGTAGGAGAAGGGCTTACCTAAGCAAAGAAAAGGTTCTGAAAGATGTAGATTTTAAGAGGCAGTAAGCAAGAAATTAAATGATGGAAAATATCAAGAGAAAGGCACAGAATCAAGAATACACACTTCTAATGCAGCAAGTGGGAGGCAGATGTAATTAGAGTGGAGAGTATTGTGAAAGGGAGTAGCCAAGGATAGCTGTGAACAGTGTTAGAGACCACAAATGTCAGTAGGCTGAAGTGAAGTACAGAACAAGAGAGCTGAATATGGTTCTTAACAATGAAGTTAAATGATACATGTAAAACATACTTTGAACTGCAAAGCATTCTATGGATGCTTTAGATAGGAGAGTGCAGGCTGGACTAGGGTAGGAAGATGCTTGGTACTAGGAGAAAAATAGGACATACCTTTGCTGTGCGGACTATGTGATACAGGTCTGAACCAGGGGAAAGGAGGGCAAAGGGATGAATTCAAGGGGCAACAAGACTTAATGACAGATCTGGTGTCCTCCAGAAAGCCGTTCCTGTTTTGCAAGGCATATGTGCCTTTAAATATAAGCCATTTGGCTGTTTCCTAAATATCACTAATTCCTACAGTTGCAGTGCCTCTTTACATGTACCCAAACTTTTAATGAACAGAGAGTATAATTCCAAAGGCAAATCAACTAGCAGCTGCTCGATGTAGAGATTTGATCAGCCTCAGCCCATCCAAGCAGCTCAAATCCATGCCAGCGAAAAGGTTGCCAGGTTTTGTTTTGATCACTCACAGAACTCACTTTGCCAAAGAGGCATGCTCTTAAGTATTCCAAGCATTATTTGGATTTAAAAACCTTTCCATGCTACCAGGCAAAAAATGTCCAGTGATTTCTCTATGGAACTTTCAAATCTGAAAGAGAAATAAATCACACATACTGCCATCTAAAGCAAAGCAAAACAAAACAAACCAGATGGGATTCTCTCTTCCTCTCTACTGGAAAGGAGAAAATTCATCAGCATGCTCCCCTGCAAACTGTACCTAAAATTCCCAGTTGTTTCTTATCCAGCATCCATCAAGGTCATGTTATCTAAAAATTGAACTGTGAAGTCAAACATTTTCTGCCTATCATGAGACCTAATGATAGAGGACAGGAAGGGCAAAATCCACTCTTCCATTCCAGAGATGTTTGTCATGAAGGAAAAGTTAATTCTCTGACAAGAGGATGATTAGTCCCAACTGTTGTATTTCTCACTTGAAAAGCAAAGGATATAGTCTCGAGAATGTAACAACCAGGAAAATCCTCATGCTCCTGTGGATGGTGAAACTTAATTGATATTTTTTTCCTCCCACCTTACCCTTCTCCAATACATATTTCCCATGCTGAAGCATTCCCCTAGGAGTGAGATGAAACTATACATTTCACAGAAAAACAACATCCATCAGTTCAACAACATCCAGGCTCAAAGATGGACAGGTGCTACAAATGTCTCAGTCTCTTCGTGGGAAAGTATATTCCAAAGATTCTAAAAGTCAATTAAGTAAGAAATTATTAGGGTTAGTGTAGGTCAGTGCATGCAAAATGTTTAATTTAAAAATTTGATTTTAAGAGTTTTCAAACCATGTGCAATGGTACATACCTATAATCCCAGCCACTGGGGAAGCTGAGGCAAGAGGATTGCAGGTGCCAGACTGGAGGCAGCCTGCACAACTTAGTAAGGACTTGTCTCAAAATAAAAAATAAAAGAAGGGGTTAGGGGTACAAGTCAGTAGTGGTGTACTTGCCTACCATGCTTGAGGCCCTGGGCTGAACGTGAGTACTGGGGAAAAAAAAAGTTTTCAATAAGGATAGGAAGCAAGGATATCCTTCTTAGGTCACATGGGCAATTCAGTGAGAAGTGGCCACGTTCCCTGGAATATGGACAGTTAGATGAGATATAATAGACTCCCTTTGGCTGTGCCAAAGTGGAGGAATACAGAAAATACCCAAATAACTTAGTTCCAATATGGAATTTCCTTCAATTTGATGAGATCTTTGATAAAACATAACATAGTTCCTTTGCCTTTCTGCATATGATTCTAATTCTTAAGAAGAGGCTTTGTGATATCTTTGTGACTAAAACTCTTCAGAATGAGTATATTAGGTCTATTTTTCATAAAATCTTCACTTATTCCAACAATGCTCATTACAAATGTATTTAGTGATTCTGTAAATGATATTAATATCAGAAACACTATTCTGAAGTCAATTCTAAGGGCAATTGATACTATAATTATTATTATAATGCTTTTTTATAATACTGATTTCAATGGCTATAAGTTCACAATGGATTGGGGTTTAGCTTAGTTACTAGAGTGCTTGCTCTGTGCACTCTGAGGCCCTGGGTTTGATCCCCAGCACCACAAGGATGGGAGAAGGACTTGGAAGCCCACTCCTGAAACAATCAGTCATTGAAAACCCTATGAATAGCAGAGAAGCACTGATAGAGTACCAGGTATGGCACAGTAACAGGGAGTGTTTCATTCTTTTATACATAGGGTCACTATGACTCAGACCCAACTCCAATGGAAACTAACAATAACAACAACAGCAAATGACACAAAAATTTGGAAGTCCAATTTTTGATAAGCATTTTTCAAAATCAAATCAGTTGATTGTCTCCATCATTGGAATTATCTTTGGGGTTTTGTTTGTTTTGTGGTTCCTTTTAATAGACTACTAAGAAAAGAAGAGTAAATCAAAGAAATAATGAAGAATATTTATTGTGCATTTCTAGTTTCTCATTTGATTCCTCAGCATTGTCTAAAATATGGTCATGATGAGGTTTTGATCTATTTGAGGTCTGTTGACCATGATGAGATCTGTTGATCTATGAAGTCTCCTTGAGAAATATTGCCATCTCCAAGCAATATTTCTCTAGCAGTAAAATATATTATTATATTTTCAAGCCCATTTGCAAGAAAAAATTCTATATTCTATACAGAAAAATCCAAAATGTCTTTTCTAATATCAAACTATTATTGTGGTATTTAAATAAACTCTGATCCTCCACCAAATCACTAATCTAGTTGTGTTTTAGCTTTCCTAATAATTTTCCTCAAGCACTCATAAGATCTAGAAATGCCACCCTAAACTCCTAAATGAGAGTGAAAATGAACAGAAACAAAATGACAGTATGAAAAGAATCATGAATTAATACATTTGGCTCCTTACAGAACCTATAGACAAAAAGCAGAAAGTGTACCCCCCCCAAAAAAAAAGTTATTTAGGCATTGTTCAGAGATTGTCTTTTAAAAAAAAGTTATGGCTGAGGAAAATTTCCTGAGCAAAGTCCAGAGAAACTAACTTTACTTCCTCAATGATCCTCCAGAGTAGAATTGGGGATGAATGTAAAAGCCTAAAAAGTACTCATATAATGCAACACTGCACATTTCAATTTAAAAATTAAAGACATAGAACATATCTACGGTCTCTACCCTCAGAGAAATTGGCTTTTACAGAGTAGGTGACTGTTCTTGCATCCTAGGATCATGCAAATGTCCAAATATACACCTTATAAAAGTAAGAGAAGAAGCAAAGCCAAGAAAGGGGCAAAAAGGTTATTCAAAGAAATAATGGAGACTTTCTAAATATAGGTAAAGAAATGGACATCCAGACTCATGAGTCCCAAAAATTGAGATTCAACCATATGTCTTGCATTATATGTAAGAGACTCACTTTAGATTTAAGGACATATGTAGGCTGAAAGTGAAGTAATGGACAGAGCCCACACAATTGGTAAACAAACAAGATCAGTGATGGCTGTACATATATCAAACAAAATAAATTTTATTTCAAAATCTGCCACTAGAGACCAAGTGACAAAACTATGCATTACATTATGATAAGGTTTTCAATTTACCAAGATGATATAATACAGAAATGGAAGGAGAAATAGATAGTGCTTGCTGAACACTGGTTACCAATCCACTCACCCAAGTCCAATAAACAGAATACTCATACCATACGTTTAGTGAAGCAACTTTATTACCCACATATAGCCAACAAGGGGCAATAGAAACCTTAGATTCATAGTGAGCAGGTTGGCAATGGTTCAAGAAAGCAGCACAGGAAGAATGGAATCTAATCTACGTTCCACATAGACCATAGTTAAGGGACCCTGAAACGCAGCCTGCACTGAGTATTATGCCCTAGGTAAATGAACTCAATAGGCTAAAGCATTATAGAACATCCTGTTCTAGGATGGACAGGAACAGAGCCCAGGCTCTTTGGCCAGTTCCTCTTGCTGTTGATTCCCTGGCATATTTTAGAACTATTATTGGGAAATATGATCAACAAAGAGAAAAAGAGATCTAGCTTCGTTTAGGGCCAGGTGGAGAACTGTCTTGCAGAAAATAGTATAGATTTCAATGTCTCACTTCCATAACAGATACAACATCCAGACCAAGCACCAATAAAGTTATAGTGAACTTAAACAATGTTATAGACCAAATAGACCTAACTGACAGAATTTTCTACCAAACAGAAGCAGAATATACATTCTTCTCAAGTGACACAGAGCATTCTTCATGATAGATCATACAATTCGACACCATAAAGTCTTGACAAATTTAAGAAGACTGAAATCAGACCAAGTATCTTTTCTGATCACAATGAAATGAAGCTAGAAATCAATAAAAGCAGAATGCAAACCAGAAGTCACACATACATGGAAGTCAAACAATACACTCCTGAAAATCCAATGGGCCAAAGATGAAATTTAAAGTGAAATTAGAAAATATCTTTAAACAAGCAAAGCATATCAAAATCTAGGCATTCTTTTTGTCAAGAAGCCAGAAAGATCACAGACTTTACGACTGAGCATACCTACCAAATGCAGCCCACCTTCTTTCAAATGAGCAGAGGGTCCTGCTGGGAGAAACTGGGCAGGAGATACTCCCCCTAGATAGGCTTCAAAACTCTCAAAGAGTCCATCAAGGGCACATACACTGACAAGAAATGTCCCTTCACTCATTACGTCTCCATCCAAGGATGCATCCTATCTGTCTTGGTGGTGACCAAGCTGAAGATGCAGAGGACACTGTCATCCACAGGGACTATCTCCACTCTATCCAGAAGTATAATCACTTTGAGAAGTACAACAGGAATATGTCCATGCACCTGTCCCTCTGCTTCAGGCATGTCCAGATTGGCGACATTGTCACAGTGGGCAAGTGCAGTCCCCAGAGCAAGACAATGTGCTTCAACATGCTCAAGGTCACCAAGGCTGCAGGGACTAAGAAGCAAGTCCAGAAGTTCTGAGGATAGACGCCTGCCCCTCCCCCAACAGAATAAAGTTTTCTCTAAAAGAAAAAATTATGTGGTATAGCAAAACCAGTGTAAAGAGGGATGTTTATAATTACAAACATACTACAAGATGAAGGGGAAGGAGGAGGAGGAGGTAGAGCAGGAAGATAGAAGTTGCTCAAATAAACAACTAACTTTATTCTTCAAGGAACTTGAAGAAGAACAAATTAAGCCCAAACTTAGTAAAAAGAAGGAAATATAATAGAGATTAGAGTAAAAAATAAAGGAAATTCAGACTAGAAAATCAACAGAAAAAAATTAATAGAACTCAGAGTTGATTTTTTTGATAAGGCAAAAAAGTTGATAAAATTTTAGCAAGTTTTAATGAGAAAAGAGACAAAAGTCAAGTTAATAAAATTTTAAAAAGAAACAAAGAGGAGACATTACAATTTATGCCACAAAAATGAAATGTGCTATATAAGACTACTGTGAAAAACTACATACCAACAAATTGAATGATCTAGAAGAAATGGATAAATTCCTAGAAACATAAAACCTACCATGACTTTATTATAAATGAATGGAAAATCTCAATAGATCTAATAAGGAGTTTGAATCAGTAACCAAAAACATCTCAACAAAGAAAAGCCCAGGACTAGATAGCTTCACTGGTGAATTCTATCAAACATTTAATTGATGCCAATTTTTCTCAACCTCTTTTCAAAAATTGAAATAAGAGACACTTCCAAACTCATAAGTACATCATTACCCTGACACCAGAGCCAAGCAAAGACACTGCAAGAAAAGAATATCACAGAAAAATATTCTTGATAAACATAGATGCAGAAATCCTCAAAAAAATACTAGAAAATCTAATCCAGCAGCAAAAGAAAAGCATCATGTACCATGAGCAAATGAGATTTATCCCTGGGATATGACAATGGTTCAACATAGAAAAATCAGTTAGTGTGACACACCATATTAACAAAATGAAGAATAAAAATCACATGATGGTCTTAATGGATGCATTTGACAAAAGCCAACAACCATTAATGATAAAAACTCTCAAACTACAGACACAAGGCAACTATCTCAACACTGTAAAGGGTATATATGAAAAGTTCAGCACTAATATCATACTCAGTGGTGAAAAAAATGAAAAATTTCCCCCTACGATCAGAACAAGACAAGGATCTATGTTCTACCACTTCTGTGCAACACAGTACTAGGAGTTCTGTTGCTGTTGTTGTTGTTGTTGTTAGGTACTGTCCAGTTGGGTATGACTCATTGTTATTCTATGTACAACAGAATGAAACACTGCCCGACATTGTGCCATGCACATGATCTTTTTTATTGTTTAGGCCCATTGTTGCAGACACTGTTTCAATCCATGTAGTTGAGTCTTCCTTTTTTTCACTGATCCGCCACTTTCCCAAACATGATGTCCTCCTCCAAGGATTGGTCCCTCTTGACAACATGTCCAAAATACATAAGATGCAGTCTAGTCATCCTTGTTTCCAAGGAGCACTCTGGTTGCACTTCTTCGAAGACAGATGTGTTGGCTCTTTTGGCAGTCCATGGTACATCCAATATTCATCTCCAGCACCATAATTCAAAAGCATCAATTCTTCTCCTGGTCTCCCTTATTCAATGTCCAGCTTTCACAAGCATAGATGCGACTGAAAATACCATCACATGAGTCAGGTGTACCTTCATTTCACTGTAACATCTTTAATTTTCAATACTTTAAAGAGATCTTTTACAACAGCTTTTCCCAATGCAATGCAACTTTTGATTTCTTGACTGTTGTTCTGTGGGTTTTCATTGTAGCACCAAGTAAAGCAAAGACTTGGACAATCTCACTCTTTTTTTCCATTTATCATGAAGTTGAGTACTAACCTAGTTGCAATGATTTTTGTTTTCTTGATGTTGAGGTGCAATCCATACTGAAGGCTGTTCTTTAATCATCATCAGTAAATGTTTCATATCCTTTTCACTTTTCAGCAAGCAAAATTGTGTCATCTGCTTAACACTGGTTGTTAATGTGTTTTCCTCTAATCCTGGTGCCACATTCTTCTTCATAAAGTCTAGCTTCTCAAATTATTTGCTCAGCATTGATTTTGAAAAGGTACAGTGAAAGGATATAGCCCTGCCACACAATTTTCCTGACCTTAAACCAAGCAATGTTTCCTTGTTCCATTCAAATGTCTGCCTCCTTGTCCATGTATAGATTCCACATGAGTACAATTAAATGTTCTGGTATTCCCATTCTACTGGAAGTTATAGGGAGAAATTAGGAAAGAAAACATAGCATACGTATACAGTAAAATAATACCCAGCCTTTTAAAAGAAGAAAGCCATACAATATATGAAAAATAGAATGAACTTAGAGGACATTTTACTAAGTGAAACAAGCCAGTCATGGACAAATATATGATTCCACTTAAATGAGCTATCTAAAACAGCAAAATTCACAGATGCAGAGTAGAATGGTGGTGGCCAGGGACTTACAGAAGGAGGAAATGTGGAGTTATTATTTAACAAGTATAAAGTTTTAGTTAAGCAAAATGAACAAATTCAAGAGACCTAATGTACAATATCATGCCTATAACAAATCTGTATTGTCCACCTTAAAAAAATGTTTTACAGAGTAGATCTGTTGAATGTTCTTATGACAAAAAAGTCAAATTATTAAACATATTTAGGATGATGATGAGGAAAAATTTTTAACAGTGTCAATCATCAGATTATGGAATAATTTCTCAAGGGAAATGTGAAAAATACCATCACTTAGACATTTGACACCAGACTGAAGAAAAACACACAATCATATAAAGTGGGCCTTGTTCTTCCAACATGGATGACAAGGTCAGGCCCCCCCAAGCATGACCTAAGACACCAATGGATTCCACAGCCTGTGCCCAGCCTCCAGCCCACCCACTTCTGTGAAGGATGAAAGAGGAAGATTGGCCTGGAGCTGATGACTCACATCAGAGAGACTTGCTCAGCATGTTCCTGGCTCAGTGACAGCATTCCCAGGGTGCTAGGAAAGGAGCACTCACACCAACCAAGTCACCGTCTTCCCAGCTCAGAGAAGCTGCATGGAGTGCGGGAGGCCCTTCTCTACTTTGTGAATTGGTGTGTTTTTTTTTTCTTTCCTTCTCCACCTCCCTCTCTCTTTCCCTCCCACCCTCCTTCCTCCCTCCCTTCCTTCTTTCCTTCTTTTCGTTTCTGTTTTCGTTTTTTGAACACTGGTCAGAGTTGAAGCTAGGGCCTCATGCATGCTAGGCAAGTGCTCTACCACTGAGCAACACCCCCAGCCCCTTTTTTTTTTTTGAGACAGGGTCTCACTAAGTTGCATAGGCTGCTAGTGACCTCAATTCTCCTGCCTCAGCCTCCCAAGTAGCTGAGATTGTAGGTTTTTGCCACAGCACCCAGTTTGCTTCTTTCTAAAATCAGAAGCAATCTCTAAAGAAGACCAGATCACACAATCTATATAGAACAAACGGCACCTAGACCAGGGGTCAGCAAAGTATCCTCCCAGAGCCAAATCTGGCTCACAGCTTGTTTCTCTAAGTAAAGTTTTGTTGCAAGCTCTGCCTTAAACTACCAATACAGAGAACACGAATTCAAGCATCTCCAAGGTAAAATATGTAAAATCCTTACTGCCTTCTCTTTTATTAAGATACGGAATTAAAAAAATGAAAACAAAGTGAAGAATTTAAACTTGAACAGAATGCACCAGCTTTCCACAAAAATATGTCAAGACATCAAATGCTAGAGTATGAAACACACATCTCTGACACCCAGTATAGTGGGTATGAATGGAGGACTCAAAGGGAGACTTGAGTTCAAATCCTAGGGTTGGTTACTGACTATGTGACCTTGAGCAAGTTACTTAATCTTTCTAAGCTTTGGCTTGAAATAAAACCAAAAATATTATCTCACTCAGAGGGGTCTTATGAGGAATGAATGAATTACTGCATGTACAGCACTTAGCACAGTGTCTAGTACATCAGTATGTGCTCAGAGAACTGCCTACCATTATGAATACTTATATCAAAAGATTAAATCTTAAGGAGATCAACCTTCCAAGACTAAACATGAAGCATAAGCATTACCTGCACAATTTTCCCCGGAATCTCCACAGAGAGGGCCGTTAGTTTCAGGACTTCTGGTGGAATTCCCATCTGCCACCACACAGTGGAGGATCACTAGACCTTCAAGTTCAAAACAGAGTCAGAAACAAATATGAGAACATGAAAAGTTGCTTAATGTGAAATACCTTCTCAAAGTCATGACCCATTTATGAAAATAGCAAGCCTGTGGCTCCCATTTCCAAGCCCTCTCCCAGCCATTCAAGGGTAGAGGGGCCAGCATGTATCATGTTTACAGCTTAGTGTTAGAATTTTCCCACCAGCATCACTCACGTCTAACTATGCATCTTCATGGGGGAAGACTTGGACTTAGCTTGTGATAGAGCCTTAGCATCAAAACACAGCAGTAGAGGGACTGAGACCCCAGCCACCAGATGAATACACTGATGAATAGTATCCAGAGAGAATAGGTGATGAGCCCACATAGCAAGGTGGCTGCTCCATTCCACAGAGATCTAGTGCTCTCAGGGGTTCACTACAAAGTGTACTTCCATGTAGAGAGATGCAAAATAGATATCCAATCCAGGGAAATTCTTTAAGAATTTTACATTCCTCCATTTAAAAATCTCTGACTCTGAGATGGATAGTCCACATGTCTTTTGAAGAAGAAGGGAATTCTGTGTTGTGGCTAGAACAGTTGAGTGTATAATAAGTGGTCCTGATTCACACAAAACAAATGTGAAAAATAAGACCACCAGAGAAATTTAGCACTAACTGGACTTTAAATGATATTAAAAAATTATTATAAATATTTTGAACTATAATAATAATGATGTGATTCACATTAAAAAGACTTCAGTGGCCAGGCATCCTGATGCACTCCTGTAACCCCAGGGCTTCAGGAGGCTGAGGCAGGAGGATCATGAGTTCAATGCCAGAGACAGCCAGTGCAACTTAGCGACCCTATCTCAAAATGATAAAAAGAAATTTAAAAAGGGGCTAGGGCTGTGATTAGTAGCAAAGTGCTTTCCTAGTACATGTAACACCCTAGGTTCAACACCCTTGCACCTCAAAAAGAATACATATCTCTTAGATTGTTGTGTTGTTGTTAGGTGTCCTCAAAGCAGTGTCCAACTCATAGAGACCCTACATACAACAGGCACTCTTGTCAGTGCTTCTCTGCTATTCAGAGTTTTCAGTGGCTGATTGTTCTTTTTTGGGAGTGGGTTGCCAGGTCCTTCTCCTAAGCCTGCAGCACCTGGTATTACCAGGTGGTCTCCCTTCTTAGTACTAACCAGGCCTGACACTGCTTAGCTTTCAACATTTGATGGGATCAGACGCCATAGTGATACGGCTGCAGGCTATCTCTTAGAGATATGTATTTAAATACTTATTAATGAAATAATGTATCTAAGACATGCTTTATTTTTATTGTTATTTTGTGTGTGTGTGTGTGTGTGGTACTAGGGATCAAACCCAGGACCTTATGTGTGTTGGGCAAACACTCTACCATGGTGCTACACTCAGCTCTGAGATTTGCTTCAAAATAATCCAACATGAGAATGGGGTAATGAAGAAAAGGCATAGATGAAACAATACTAGCCACATGTTAATGTTGAAGTTAGATGTTGGATATCTCAAGACCCAAAATGCTCCTTTCTCTAGTTTTGTTACTGTCAGGTGCCATCCAGTCAGTGTATGACTCATAGCGACCCTACATACAACAGATAAAACACCACTATCACGCTTCTCTGCTATTTGTAGGGTTTTCAGTAGCTGATTATTTTGGGGGAGTGGGTTGCCGGGTCATTCTCCTAAGCCTACAGTACCTGGTGTTCCCAGGTGGTCTCTCATCCAAGTACTAGCCAGGTCCAACCCTGCTTTGCTTCCAAGATCTGATGGAATTGTACACCACAGTGGTACAGTGGCAGGCTCTCTCTAGTTAGTATATATTAAAAATACTTGCAATGAAAAATGGGAGAATAGAAGAGGATGGAAGAGAAGAGGGAAGGAAAAGAAAAACTGGCTTGGGAATTATCTGGTCCTGAGTTCAAGGCCTATTTTTGCTGGTATTAAGTATGTTAGTATGCCTTAAAGATAGGAAGCACTAAATACAGTGCTGGCCTATTATCAGCACTCAATACAAATTCTTCATTATTATACCACTGACAAGAATAACACAACCTTCCACTGGTTGTACTAGAATTTACATACTTGGTGAACAGTTTCTGAACAACACATTTTCTCCCTTTCAACTCAATTCAACAAGCATTCTTGAGCATCCAGTAACACATAGGTGAATAGGACATGTCTGACCTTCAAGTTGCTCCAAAGCTACTAAAGCCAAAAATCAGCCAGCCAATAACACAAAGCAACAATAGTATACCAGAAAATAACAACAGCTAGCAAGCTCAAAAGTCAGAATAGTTTTCATAAAAGGTCTTTATAAAGAAAGAATTCTGTTTATCAAATTGGAAAAGGTTTTTTTTCTAATAGATGGTACCAAATGTTGGGAAAAGTGAAAAGAATGGAAACTCAAAGCTACTGATGAGGAAACTCACACTCCCATCCTGGAGGACAATTTCACATGACACAGAACCAAATAAAAGCAAAAATAACTAAAAATGTACACATCGTTACACCCAATAATTACATTACTAGTAATTTTACCTAAAGAAATAATTCAGGATACTCAAAAAAGCTCTCTATCTGGTGTAAGCTATCTTGAAAAATAGAAATTACCTAAATATCTAAAAGTAGAAGATTGATTAAATACATTTAACCTAGCTTCATGAAATAAAATACTATTCAGCCAAAAAAATAATGTTAAAATATGAATGATGTTGTTGTTGTTAGGTCCTTGAGTTGGTGTCTGATCCATAGCAACCCTATGTACAATAGGCAAAACACTATTGCTAGTGCTTCTCTGCTATTCATAGGGTTTTCAAGGCTGACTGTTTCTTGGGAGTGGATTGCCAGGTCCTTCTCCTAAGCCTAGAACACTTGGTGTTCCCAAGCGGTCCCCCATACATGTACTAACCAGGATCAACCCTGCTTAGCTTCTGAGATCTGATGGGATCAGATGCCACAGTGGTACGGCTGCAGGCAAGATATGAATAGAACATTTCAAAATATTTATAAATAAAAAAATAGACCGTAGGGCTGTAATTTAGTGGGTATGTATTTGTGCATGTAAAATGCATGTCCTTCATTTGTATAAATATTTTAAAAGGTAAGTAGAAAATTGCTCACAATGGTTCTTGTTTTTAGGTGCCATTCAGTCAGGTTTGATTCATAGTGACCCTGTGTACAACAGAACAAAACACTACCCACCATTGTGCCACATACACAATCTTTTCTAATGTTTAAGCCCATTGTTACAACCACTGTGTTTCTTCTCATTTTGAGTCTTGCCTATCTACCAATGGTAGTGGTCCCAGGGGCTTTACTCCATTTTCATCATTAAGGTCGACCCTTCTTTGAGGAGGCAACTCTTCCCCATTTTTTGAATGCCTTCCAGTCCAGGGGGCTCACTTTCCAGTACCATATTTGACAGTGCTTATCTGCTATTCATAGGGTTTTTAATGGCAAATTGCTGCCAGATCCTTTTCCTTCACCACTGGGGTTAGGAGACTTTTTCCTTAATTTCACTTATTTGTACTTTCCAATTTTTCTACAAGCATTTTTTGTTGTTGTTGCAGCAAGAGAGAAAAGAGTGACTCATTTTTGTAAAAATCACAATTTAGCTGCTGAAATTCTCAATTATTTACACCTCATTTTACTCCAGTGCCTGTCCTTTCCCTTCATACTTGGAACAAATAGAAGCAGACAATTATTTAAGGCTTCTCGGGCACAGGAATTTTATAGCTGTCATCTTTGTAATCCCAGTACCTACTATACAACATAAGGGAGAAAGAATGAATGAATCAGTCTATAAACAAACAAAAACTCTTCAAATCCAAAAATCCAAGTAGCAATTTCTAGTTTTTTGTTCTTAATAGAACATGTTTGTTACCATGTCATGTATAAATTCTTTTAAATGCTAAACACAGGACTGAGGTTATCACAGCAAAACAAAAATTCATCCTTTAAATGCTAAACACAGGACTGAGTATATCACAGCAAAACAAAAATTCATCCTTAAAATCCCATCCATGGTCTTTCTTCATGAGACAAAATAAGGAAACCTAATAGGGGGAACTCAAAAGAAAAAGGAAAGGGAAGGAAAGGAAACAAAAAGGAGAAAGATGGGAGGGAAAGGAAAGGAAAGGAAAGGGAAGGAAAGGAAAGGAAAGGAAAGGAAAGATGGAAAGAAATAAAGGAGGGAGGGAGGGAAGGGGAGGGAAGGGAAAGAAAGGGTAAGAAAAGAACTCTAAATCTCATTGAGATTCAACATCTACAAGCTAGAGATGGCAATACCTCCTCAGAGTTATTGTGAAAATTGTTATGTTTAATAAGAAATAGCATGTGGCTTGGCACACACTATATGATTTTTCATGTAGCTGCCTTCCTTCTTACTATCACTTATAATTTAACTCATTATTCTCCTCTTCCACTCAATGGAGAGAACCCCAATTTTCCACTGAAAACATTCCAACAGGCTAGGGGCTGTGTCCCAGGCTCCTTCTGCTAAGCCTCGCTCAACATGCTGCCACCATCCTTAAAGGTGGAGGAGCATCTTCAGCCAAGCAGGCACCAAACGAAGTACAGGGCACCAGTACAACCCTCTGCACTGCTACTGCTGACCCCAAATCCTCAGCTCATAAACTACCTGCCATAAGCTAGATCTATCCCAAAGAATCATTTTCTTGAGCTGCACAGTTTTTAAGAATTGAATCAAGAAAGTTCATTTTAAGCCTAAATTTTCTACTTCTCTCTTTACAATAGAAGATCTGAGAACATAAGTTTTCCTCACAACTGGCTAAAACTAACGAGCAAAAGATTGTTTTGAGTGCCACATGTTCCAGGGGCTTTGTTGCACTCATTTAACTGCTGGCTCACAGGCATTTGAGTTTGAGATCTATGAAGAGAATCAGAAATTTTTTAAAAAATGCTCACAAAACCAGCTATCAAATACTAAAGCGTACTTTATAGAGAATGAATAGTCCTGTTCCATCCATAACTCAACAAATATTTATTAAGCACTATGTGTTTGGCACCAATGTAAGACACTGAAGTCTCAAAGATGTAATCATGAACCTCAAGGAGCTCATATTCTGGTAAGATAGACTCATAGATCTTCATGGTACAGTGTAATTAGCGTAGCAACCAAGATAACACGAGAGGAACACTGAATGGAGAATCAACTCTGCTTAGTGGTAAAAATCTCATAGAGAAACTGAAGGTTATGATCAGTTTTTAATTGGAGAATAAATTGTTTTTAAAGCATCTATTAATAACTTGAAAACAGAAAATGTTTAAGCAAGATATATATATATATCACAGTATAATATTTGTTTCAGCAGTGGATAATATTTGGTTATAATAGTGTCAATATTAATAACTAAACAAAAACAGTTATAAAATTAGAGTCAGGAATTAGCTCATCTACATTATCTGGGGAAAGTGGTACTGATTAATCAATGTCTATGCCTACAGTTCTTCAGCATTTTGAGTATCAGCCTTGTAGTTAACTATACTGGGATTATGAGAAAAGAGGAAATCAATAAGAAAGATTTAAATTTGACAAAGCAAGAGGTAGAATTATAAACAAATTATTTAGCAATACAGGGGTGGTGAGTGCCAGAAGAAATACCTAAGAGTTGAAAGTTGTTGCCTCTAGGCAGGTGAAAAGGCAAGAAGTTATGGTGCTTTGTTGTTGTTGTTAGGTGCCATCGAGTCGGTATCCGACTCATAGCGACCCTCTGTACAACAGGGGAAACACTATTGTCAGTGCTTCTCTGCTGTTCCTAGGGTTTTCAATGGCAGATTGATTTTTGGGAGGGGGTTGCCAGGTCCTTCTCCCAAGCCTACAGCTTCTGGTGTTCCCAGGAGGTCTCCCATCCAGGTACTAACCAGGACCAACCTTGCTTAGCTTCCAAGATCTGATGGGATCAGATGCCACAGGGCTATGGCTGCAGGCAAAGTTATGGTGCAGTGATCTTCTATTTGATGTTATAAACACTTATTTTTAAAATCAGTGTATATTTACTACTTTATTAAGAATAGAACTTTAGATAAATAAATAAATAAACCAGGGCATTCTAAACAAAAGGAATAGCTAGTAAGAAAACATTCATGAAATAACATTTCTCTGGCTTGTTTGGAGAGTGAATGTGGATCATCAGAGACGAGGAAGCTGGTAAGATGAGAGCAGGTAAGTAACAAAAGGCCCACATGTAATATTGGTTAGCTTGGATTCTGTGATGCAGGTAAGATAGGGCCAGTGAAAAGTTTTAAGGGAAAAGCAACATAGTTATCCTTTTTGTTTTTTCAATTTTGAAAGGATTAGTTTAGTATTATGGTGGGTGACTTGTTGTTTTGGTGTCTATAGGTGCCATCAAGTTGGGTCCAACTCATAGCGACCCTAATGTACAAAATAATGAAATACTCCCCAACACTGTTCCATGCCCAGCACTATGTCAGTGCTTCTCTGCTATTCATAGGGTTTTCAATGCCTGATTGTTTTAGGGATTGTTTTGGGAGTGGGCTGCCATGTCCTTCTCCAATTTTGGGGGTACTGGCGATCAAACCCATGGCCTCAGAGTGCACAGAGTAGCACTCTACCAACTGAGGTAAACCTCAGCCCCATGAGCGATTTAGGTACACTTAAACCAAGGTGATAGCACTAGACATGGAGGATAAGAAATGAGGAGAGATTCACTTAGGTAAAATACATAAAACATGATGGGAAGGGATGAAAAATGAGTCTGGAAAGATCCTAAAGTCTGGAGCTTAGGTAACTGGCTAGATTGTGACCACTCACAATATTAGCTATATGGAAAGACAACACAGGTTGGATAGAGAGAAAAGTTTCGTTTTGGACATAATTTGAGATGTCAGTGGCTCATCCAGGAGTTATATGATGGATATGTAGATTCAGAACTCTTGAACAAAGTCAAAGCTACAGATTCCATATTTGGGAATTACAAAAAATAAACTGTTATTTAATTCCATGAGAATGGATCTTTCAGAAAATGCATCATGAAAAGAGAAAACTGATTAAGGACGTAATTCTGAAGAACACCAATAAGGTAGATTGGCAGAAAGGGATGGGCTCTCCAGAAACTGAGAAGAAGCAGCCACAGAGCTAAGGACAATTGATAGGAAGAAGCCAATGTCCAGGAAAGAGACCAATAGAAGGAGAGGTAGGAAAGTTTAGCCTGAGGAGTGGGCCTCTTCTGCAATGCATAGTCCTTTGCTGTCAAAGTTAGCCCTCCTGGAAAATGTAACTTTATTTTGAGAAAATGGAAGATCTTAGTAAGATAAGAGCTTGAAGGTATTTTATATTCTATACACCTCACTTCATTTTTCAAGGAAATCCAAGTTCTGGTGCAAAATGAATAGGAAATATCCAGGGGGTTTCTCAATGTTCAGACTACTGACATTTGGGGAGGGGTACTTCTTTGTTGTGGGAGGCTGTGTATTGGAGGATGATTAGCAGCATCTTTGGCCTTTACCAAGCAGATGTCAATATCATCCATTGCTTCTCCACCTGCCACTCCCAGGTTGCCACAATGATTAATGTCCAGACATTGCCAAAGGACCCTGGATGGGATGGGAATTGCCCCAGTTAAGAAACAATACAATTCTCCTCAATCTATTTTACATATTTTTAATCTAAAAAATAACTTTCAGCCAAGTGTGGTGGTACACACCTATAATCTCAGCAACTTGGGAGGCTGAAGCAAGATAGCAAATTTGAGGCCAGAGGCAGCCTGTGTAACTTAGTGAGACCCTATCTAAACATTTAAAAATTAAAAATAGGCTGAGAGTACAGTCCAATGGTAGAACACTTGCAAAGTATGTGTGAGGTCCTGGGTTCAACCCTCAAGTACCACAAAAATAAAATAAAATAAAATAAAAATATATCTTAATTTGATGTATAACCTTTTACTATGAATCAATTGGGCAGTCTTCAAAGGCTCAAATTATAGCTTCTTATAAATCATTTTTAGGAAAGCTGCCATTATCTCATGGAAAGATCACCACATTCAATCATTAATTCACTACATGACTTTGAACTAATTAACAAATGATTCTGACAATTTTCCTCAAGAAAACCTAGGATTACAGATTCTTTGCCCATCCTATGATCTAGTTAGTGAAAAACAATGAAATAAGAATTTTAAGGAAACATACATTATTAAAATTATCATTATCTTTATCAGTTGTTGTGGTTAAGCCATCGAGTTGTGTCTGACTCATAGTGGCTTTATATACAACAGATGAAACACTACCCGACACTGTACCATGTCCAGCACTATGTGTAACAATGCTTCTCTGCTATTCATAGGGTTTTTGATGGCTGACTGTTTCAGGAGTGGACTGCTGGATCCTTCTCCCAAGCTGACAGCACTTAGTATTCCAAGTCTCCCATCTAAGTACTAAAGAAATATGGTACTTATCTGTGGAAAACATGACTTTTACTCAAAAGAGCCACAGATTATATAAAATTTCAGAATTATTAAGAACTCTAAGGGCTTTAAAATATCCCAACAACCATCTCACCAGTCCCAGAAATTATCTGGGAGAGTTTATCAAGCCTTCATTTGAAATTTCAGTAAAGAAACCTCAATTTCTTCCAAAGCATGCATATCAAGGAGACTATTCATCCATTCTTTCAATCGCAGTCATTCATTCAAAAAATACATTAAGCACCTATTTCTAAACCTTTGTACATACTTCTTTTTGCTTTTCAGTTATTTCACTCTGCTCTTTGGTATCACCTAAAATAAGTGTAATCTCTCTTCCCTAGAAAAGATTCTCAAATATTTGAAGCCAGTTATCAAGTTTCCCTAAAAGGCTTTCTCTTCTCAGGCTGAACATCCTGGTTCCTTCAACAGTATTTTACTGGACATTATTAAGATCCCTCAAAACCTTATCAAAATCCCTCAAATGCAAGGCTTAAACAAAGTGCCAACCAATATGGTCTGGCAAAGACAGAAAAGAGCGGGGCTTTCAGCTCTCATGCTTCTAGTAATGCAGCCCTATAGTATATCAGCCCTTTTGGGCTATCACATTAAATCCTGGAGCTTTATTCTGCTTACCATAAATAGACCCCCTAAATTCCTTGTACTACTTACTACAAAGCAAGGGATAGATGGGCTTGTTTTTTTCTCTGTTATAATTCTGTTGTTTCATTTTTGTTTTTCACCTAAGCAGATAGTGTTTACGCTTGTTCCTTTTAAAATGTTATTACGTCACATTTTACATATCATTCAAATATGTCACAATCTTTCTTCTGTTTTCTATTCTTTCATTCCACCTATAATTCATACTTCCTTATTTTGCCTGACTGATACAATTTCTCAAATACATAAAAGCAACACAATCAGAATGAAACAAAGGGACGTGTTAACTGCACTTGCTAAGTAACTACAAGTTGAGTCCTTATTTCTAGGGATAGGTTTGAATATCAACTTCACTCATAAAATTCAAGAAAAGGGAAAGAAATCCAGTTCTACTTCAGTGAGTCAAAGCTCCATTTACTTTTATGCATGTTGAGATTCTCAAGTTCAAAATTACAGAATGTATTAAAAGTATTATTCCTGTCAGTCAGCATGGGGAATGAAGTCAGTGGGAACAATACAAGCATTCAAAAAGAGGCAGCCTGACAAGGCGCATGACACGCTGTCCCAAAGTCACTGCTAATGCTGAGGTAAGTAGTACACCAGCTGGGTCAACTATTTAAAAAGATTATATGTGACCAACCTAAATAGTCATGTACGTTGTATTTGCCTCATCTCTGAGCTGAATTTTCCATTTTTAAAGCCAAGCACATTTTGCATTTTAAAAATAAATATAACATCACAAAATGTCCATTCATCTCTATTTTAATGATTTAGGACATCTTAGATACATTGAAAAATGCTTCTTGTATCTACTAAATCCAATTTATGTACCATGTCATGTCAATTTGAAGATTGGAACCATACTCCATATCCTATTAGAAAATCCAGCAGTAAACCAAAGGAGAAATTATCAATCTATGAATATAAACAGAAATTGGAATAATATTTCATAGTCAACTCCCTAGAATTTTAATTATATTAAAGGAAAACAATAGACAGTAGTAGGAATAGAAGAGCTTTGAGTCAAAGGAAGCTAGATTTGAATCCTGGGTCTGCATTTTAACTTCCAGGTTTGTGTCTGTGATTGTTGTTCAGCCATCAACCTTCAGGGCTCTTTTTGTGTACTAAGGCTCACAGTACCTAACTTAGGTAGTTGTGGTAAAGATTCAGCTATGTGCTTCAAGAAAGAGGGAAAAGAGAAATTATGAAGTTTCAATCTATATAATGCTTTGCATAAGGTTGGCACTCATAACACAGTAGCTATAAGAAACTAGAAGGAAAAGAATTATAATTCCTCTGTTAAAAAAACTAGATCCTCACTCTCATAAACAGATATTGACAATTTTCTACATTTAGATTATAATTGTTTTATATATAAAACATTTTTGGAATATAAACCACAAAAAAAGAAATACGTGTACACATACAAACATACTACATTTCTGCAATGTGCTTATCTGGATGTATCTAATGAGACACAACTGTATATTTGTCTATCTACATGTGGTTTCTTCCTAGTAGTTTTTAAAGAGATTTGAAGTTCATACGCCTCAGCTGAATAATAGAAGAATGGCATCTTCTACATGTGTGGTTCTTTGTGTTCTCAGTACAATTTTGTCAGTGATTCAGCTCACCAGTTATGTCTGTTGGGATTACTTATTCAGTTGGTTGGTTAACCAAGTCACTGATATAAAAATAGCCGATAAAGTCAGATGTGAGACTGTCCTATCTAACAACCAAGTGGATTGTTAAGTCATATCTCTGATTTTGGAACAATACAGTTAATAGTTTTTAAAGTTTAAATCAATATTAGGAGTAAAAGCTGTAAGTATATGGGGACTTTTCCCATTGCATATTCATTGTCAAGAAGAAAAACGGAAGATGGGTGTGGTGGCACACACCTGTAATCTCAGCACTCAGTAGGCTGAGGCAGGAGGATTATGAGTTCAAGGCCAGCCTGGGCTACATAGTAAGACTGCTGAGAGACAGAAAAGAGAAACACAGAGAGAGAGAGAGAGAGAGAGAGAGGAAGAAGAAGGAGGAGGAGGAGGAGGAGAAAGAGGAGGAGGGGGAGGAGGAGGAGGAGGAGGTAGAATGTTTCCCAAGTCCAAAAAGAGGCCATATCTAATGCAGTGTTGGAAAACAAATTATGAGATGGACTTGATGTTTAACACTAGGCTGAGATCGGCTCAGACACAAACTATGAAATGGGTGAAACTGGACATTAATTTTCCTCTTATTGTTGTTTTTGGCAGGGGGTGGGCTACTGGAGATTCAACCCAGGGCCTTGCATAGGCTAGGCAAGTGACCTCTCTAGCCCTCCTCCTTCTTTTGTGTTAAATCCTTTCCTACCTTTTCTGTTGTCTTTTGTTCTCCCATAAACTATTATCCTGCCTTTATATTGCTCCAAGAATAGCAAAATCCTTTAACCTATTTTGCTTTCTAAACGTATTTGTCTTCAAAATAGACCTGTAAGGAGAGAAATTGCTTAATTCAAAAGAATATCTTTGAGCCAGGCATTGTGGTGTATACCTATAATCCTGGCAACTTGGGAGTCTGAGGCAGGCTTTTGAGTTCAGGGTCAGAGGCAGCCTGCGCAACTTAGTGAGACTCTCACTCAAAATTAAAAATCAGAAAAAGGGTTGGGACTGCAGCTCAGTGATAGAGAACTTGCCTACTATGTGCAAGGACCTGGGTTCAACTCCCAATTACTACCCCCCTCCCAATATATATATGCACACAAGTGTGTGTGTGTGTGTGTGTGTGTGTGTGTGTGTGTGTGTGCGTGTGTGTGTGCATGTATCCTAGAATCCAGAAGGTCTCAACCTGGGTCTTTTACAAAGCAGAACTTGAGACATACATTACTAAAGGAAGTGAATCATGAAGTAGTCTATAGAAAAGAGAAGGAAAGTATCTGATCCAATCACTTTTATCATTAATTTCCCACTGAACAAAATCCATCCTACTGGGTGCTAACTCCCTCAATTCTTAGCTCCTTGGTAAATCAGAAGCCAGATCTTATGCACTGGCACCTGGTATCTTATCAAAGGCCCAAAGTGGGTCAACCTGGTGTGGGTGCAGAGGAGTCCAAAAGGCAAAGGAGGTTGTTGAAGGACACTTAGGAAGTGCACACAGTTTGTGCACCAATACAGTGAGAACTTGGGCATCAGGACATCTCATGGGGAACAATGTTCCAAGTTCTCTCAAATCACATCATCTGGAGAATTTCCTATTTTATCAAATTAAGAGACAGGCTTCTGAATTCTAAGGGCCACCAGGGAAAACAGAAAAAAAAAGTAGGGAAAAGATAACAGCATCTTCACCAACAGTTCATGCTCAAAACCAGGAATGTGAAACGTGAACTC
This sequence comes from Pedetes capensis, assembly GCA_007922755.1. Taxonomy (NCBI): domain Eukaryota; kingdom Metazoa; phylum Chordata; class Mammalia; order Rodentia; family Pedetidae; genus Pedetes; species Pedetes capensis. The sequence continues at coordinate 76,581 of VMDO01000216.1, read as the reverse complement.
TTTCTACCTCCAATATGAAACTCTATTCTGAATGGAAGAATCACTATCTTGGTGTTTAATAAATGCTAGGAATGATAGATAACACTGTTTCTAACTTATAACATTACTCCACAATTTTACATTTTTAAATCCCAAAGTGGGAAGTAATTGAACAACCTGTTAAATAAAAACTAACTCCTATATCTGAAAACTATCAACTCCTATATCTGAAAACTATCAACACAAAAATAACGTCTTTGCCAATAAATTAACCTCCATTTTGGTGTTATATTGTTTTAACACTGCCATTACTAAATATGTGACAAGAATGACTCAATTGAATGAGAACCCGATAATAACCTAGAGCTAGTTTCTTAGGGAGGGGCTGGGATTTAACTCGGTTCGTAGAGCACTGCTCTGCAGTCTCTGAGGTTCCAGGTTCGATTCCCAGCACTGCAAAAATGGGAGAAGGACATGGTAATCCACTCCTGAGGCAATCCTGAAACATCAGTCATTAAAAAACCCTATGAGGATCGCTTTGAGTCGATGTGACTCGATGGCACCTAACAACAAGAAGTTTCTTAGAAATCATCAGTTGTCAAAACTTGACTTTTTGGTTTCTATTTCTTTATGATGAGACCAGACAGACATAATACTTTAAATAAAAAGCTCTAGGCTCACTGAATTTTCAAAATGCTCAAAGACAGGAGGAAAAGGAACCAGAGAAATAGGACAATTTGTTTCCAAGGAGGATTAATGAAATGCAAAGTGAGAAGGAATTGTGGAGTTGCTCTCTGGATCTAGCGATAACACAGTCTCTGACCCATGAGGAAACAGTCATCAAACTTTAATAATGAAGAAGAAAATAAGACAGGTTTCAGAGCGGATGCTTACTCACTTGAAAAAGCCTCAGAATTCATGTCCTTAAATGAGTGAGAGTGAGCCAACCCAATTTAGCACTAATCCATCATTATCAACCCATTATTACATTATCAATAAAACTATTTGCAAAGACCAAGAGTAGAATCAAAAGAAAATAGTAGACAGTGTATTTTAAGTACCAGGTATATAGAAAATAAATTCTATTGAAATCCCAAAGACAGACAATGTATTAAGCTGGAGAATTCATAAAGAAAAGTTTCCTCAAGAAGTAGGGACTGAGCTGGACCCAAGACTATGGCATAGAAATGAGCCTGGTGTATTTCGGAGAAAATGAGCAAAGCTGTCCAGCTGGAGTGGAGAATTATACAATGAAGTATTAAAAATCAAAGATTTCTTGGTACAGTGTGACTGTGAAATAATTCAATTGATTTTCTTGTGTGGCCTATGAAATAAGAGTCATTAAGAAACAGTCACACCATGTATTTCCAGTTGAAACCTCACAATGCATTGCTCACCACATCCTGAGAGACAGAGTCCCAATTACAAATCTGACTAGTCTTGAAAAACACTCAGTAAGTACTTAATAGTGGTGACTGCTCTTCGGTAGAAACCAGTGAGAAAGAACAAGGGGCATAGCTTTTGTTAGGCTTTGGCAAAGGCAAATAGGAAATAAGGCTTATCATTCTGTGTGCAGTCTCATCTCACATCTAGAGCGAACTTACAATCACTCATCTTACCCTCCATTACAGGACAATTATAATTTATTTAAAAACAAGTAGAGATTTTTCTCACAGCACTTTCCTGTTGCAGGATGGCAATGTTAGAAATGAATGTCTCTTGACCTAACAATGAAATTTTCACCAACATACTTTATCAGATCCAGTCATGATTTTCCTCCCTTCACACTAAGATGCAGTTGATAGTCATTATCTAAATAGATGGTAAAATATAAAGTATGCAAAGTCTTTAAGAAAACAGTCCAGGGCATGGGATTGCTACTATATTTAAAGATGAAGACCATGAGGAGAACCACTCACTGAATCTAGCTTTGGGTGGAAAAACTCAAGTAATTTTCTTTTTCAAAATTCTTCACTACTGTTTCTCCAGATGTCTAGATGCTCTGCCTTTTCTGTTCTTCCCAAAGAAGTCTGCTGACCGTCTGTAGTTTGAAACTCTATTTTCCAACCTCTGAAACATCCCATGAGTGCACTAAAAGCATATATTCATCTATTAACATATCATGTATTCATAAACACATAATCAACTCTGGAAATCATTTGCTCTACCAGCTGCCTCACCTGGGAACCGCCTCTACACACTCCCATAAGTGCCATGGAGACCACAAGCATGTCCAGGCGTGGGAAGCTCACCACATCCCAAGGCAGCTTATTCCATTCTTTTCAAAGCTCCATGAGGGAAAAAATTCCTACCACGGTAAGGTGAGAACTGTCTTCCTGGAATTTTAGTTCGTTACTACAAGTTGTGCTCTCTGAGCCACACAGAAGAAACTTTTGTAAAAACAACTTATCTTTTCCACCACCACCCATTTCTATCTTCTCAGTCACTTGTGCATGTGTAAATTTGGCCTCTTCAGTTACCAGAAGTCTCTGGTCCCTGGTGTTTCCAGAACACCAATAACCTCCTCATAGCTCAGCCTCTTCTAGAGCCTCATCCTCCTCCACATCCACACTATTTAATACAGTTGACCTTCTCAAATCTTCCATCTAAAATCCGCCCCCATTCTTGGCTTCCTAACCTACCTTTTCTTTTCACTCAGCTCTGCAGCTCTTTCTCTGATGCACAACACTGCTTCAGGTCTCTTTTTTCCCAATTTTTTTTTCTTGTTTCCTTCCTTCCTCCTCTCCCTCTCCCTCTCCCTCTCCCTCTCCCTCTCCCCCTCCCCCTCCCCCTCCCC